>OX637533.1:50420694-51020694 GCA_951800035.1 Linnaemya tessellans | reverse complement strand
CATCCTTTTCCGATTTATTCAAGAAGATTGTTCATGAGCAACAGATGTCTGAAGCTCACAAAATGTGGTATCTAAAGACCAATGTCATTGGCGAAGCTGCGAACCTTATCAGCCATCTGAATGTGACCGCAGAAAATTACCAAGCAGCTTGGAAATTACTGTATGATATATACGACAATAAAAGACTAATGGTGGCAACAGCCATTCAAAGACTGCTTGACCAACCCTCCGGTGCATCCACTTTAGGAGCGATCAAGCGATTGCATGACACAACAAAGGAATGTATAGCAGCACTCTCCAACATGGGACTCCAAACATCGTCGTGGGATCCACTCCTAATCCACATCCTGGTTAAAAAGCTGGACAGAACCGTGCATGCCCGATATGAGCAATCAATCTCAAACCAAAAGGAATTGCAAACTGTCAGCCAGTTTCTTACCTTCCTCGAGAACCACTTTCACACTCTTGAGGTAATGGGATACAAGGAGAAAACTATTTTCTCCAATAGCAAAATATGTAGCCTAACGGCACAACCTGGGAAACAGAACCAGTAATGCATAAGATGCAAGCAAGATTTCCATCCATTGTATCGATGCAAGGAATTCATTCAGCTTAACTCAACAAACAGACTCAACCTGGTACAGAAGTATAAGTTATGTGTGAATTGCTTTAGTCCTAACCATACAACCAAACAATGCAGAACTTCTGGCCGCTGCCAGAGGTGCGGAAAACGGCACCATACCCTCGTACATCTGGAGCAAGGCCATCATATCAATTCAACACCGAAGAATCAAGAAAAATCAGTAAAGAAAGACGAATCATTCAAAGAAGCAATATCATCTGTCAACCCGTCAACAGGAAAAGTAACGTCTTTAGTCAATACACCAATAGAAGAAGCAGAAGGTTTGGCAGTAGAGACTGTCAAAAGGCCCTATGTATTGCTGGAAACAGCGTTGGTAAAAGTCAAGACGAACGGCTTGGAAATTGAATGCAAGGCTATTCTGGATTCAGGATCACAAGTTAATCTTATTACAGAGAGATTGGTTACACGTCTTGGACTCCCAGCAAGGGCCACCTCATTTTCAATCAGTGGCATCGGAAAAAATCGTACAAAGGTTCAACACCGAGTCAACATTGTGCTTCAATCTCGATTCAATAATTTTTCAACCCGGCTAGAGGCATACGTCCTACCACAAATAATTTCTCCTCAGCCGTCCCAGACTCTTACCATCGATACGTAGCCGATTCCCAGCAATATAGCACTGGCCGACCCAACCTTTAACCGTCCAGACAAAATCGATATTTTGTTAGGAGCGGAATATTACCATCAATTACTTGCTATCGGGCAGATAAAACTAGCTAATGATCTTCCAATGTTACAGAATACAATACTTGGCTGGATAGTAGCAGGAAAGGTATCTGGCGAACAGCTATCCTCAGCAGAATGCGGTGTTTTGACAGAAGATGACAAAATGAACATGGCCATAGAACGATTTTGGAAACTCGAAGAGATTGAATGTAGACAACCACAATTATCAGCGTATGACACACAATGCGAGACTCAGTTTAATCAACATACCACTCGCGACAAAGAAGGACGGTTCGTAGTCCGACTTCCTTTTTGCAATGAACCATCTTCATTAGGAGCTTCATATAGTATAGCTTTCAACCGATTTATCACACTAGAACGTCAAGAAACAATGGGCCACATGTCGAAAATCCACGTAGACTATATAAAAGGGCATAAATATTTCATCCCTCACCACTGCATTTTGCGACCAGAGAGTAGCACGACTAAACTTAGAGTAGTATTTGATGCCTCAGCAAAAACTTCGTCCGGAAAATCCTTGAATGACATTCTGCACCCAGGGCCCCCACTTCAAAATGAGCTTTTTACCGTGCTGCTGAGATTTCGGTTGCTGCGATTCGTATTCACTTCAGACATAGAAAAAATGTACCGAAAAATATTGATACATCCCAAAGATCGGCCATTCCAGATAATTCTGTGGCGAAACAACGCTTCGGAACCTATCAATTATTTTCAATTAAACACAGTCACATATGGCACGCGGCCAGCTCCTTACTTGGCAATAAAATGCTTAAAGGAAATTGTACGTGAGAATCAAACGCAATTCCCGTTAGCTACTACTTTTTTGGAGAGGAATTTTTATGTTGATGATGGATTGGGTGGAGCCGATAACTTAGGAACAGCCCTCGAAACACAGCGCCAACTCCAACTAGTCATGTCCAAATACGGGTTTCATTTACGAAAGTGGTGCGCTAACCACTCACAACTGCTTCAGAACATTCCTAATAACGATCAGGAAGTCAACCTAGATTTCTCAACAGGGGAAAATGCTTACACAAAAACGTTAGGACTAGTATGGTTACCCAAAGACGATCTTCTTAAAATCAAGGTCAACTTGAACCCAATCAAAGTGGTGACTAAAAGAACAGTAACTTCTGATCTTGCAAGCATTTTCGACCCCCTCGGGCTACTGTCCCCAGTGGTCGTCAAAGCAAAAATGTTCATCCAGGAATTATGGACCTTGAATCTGTCATGGGACGAAGCAGTGCCCTCAGAGTTTGATTCACGGTGGAGAAGTTTCCGAAATGATCTAAATGAACTTGAAAGATTTCAAACGCATCGACATATCTATAAAGGCACGATTCCTCGTAATACACAACTTCATGTTTTTACGGACGCTTCCGAAAAGGCATATGGAGCCGCAATATATGTTCGAACGTTTTTACCTGATAAAACACTGATAGTATATTTGCTATGTTCAAAATCCCGTATAGCACCTCTTAAGCAACAAACACTTCCACGATTGGAATTATGCGCTGCTCAGTTAGGAGCTAATTTAGCTGCAAAGGTAAAACTCGATCTGGAAATGAGTACAACACCAATATTCTATTGCACTGATTCAAGGATAGTCTTGGCGTGGATTAACTCAAGATCGTCCTCGCTACATACCTTTGTAGCAAATCGAATAGCTTCAATTCAAGAAACCTCAGTGCCGGAGCAATGGAGGCATGTTAGTTCGCAAAACAATCCTGCAGACATCATTTCCCGAGGACTGGATCCACACCAATTACAGCATACCCCTCAATGGGTGTATGGGCCATTCTTCCTTCATGGAGATGAGAAACATTGGCCTCCTACTTTTAATCTCACTGCTAATTTGCCGATCCCTGAACAAAAACCAAGGCCTTATAACTCCATGATTACTGTCTACGGCGAAAGCATCTTACGCAACATTGACCACAGAAATTCATTGAAAACTCTTCAACGAGTTATGGGATATATCCTACGTTTCATTAAAAACGCAAGAACCATGAAGGAAGACCGGCAGACACAGAAAACTCTTACGCCTATCGAACTTCACGATTCGCTTGCCATCATTGTGCGAATGATCCAACTTCAGGCGTTCAAGGAAGACATTCAGCATTTGAAAAAGGGAAAAGAATGTAGAGGGTCAAGTCAAATCAAAAACCTATCGCCATTTTTAGATGAACATAATATTTTAAGAGTGGGGGACAGACTATAAGCATCCACTTTATCTTTTACCGCCAAACATCCAATGCTGCTTCCCTACAATGACCCTGTAAGCAAATTAATTTTTGAATCGGTCCATAAGGAAAATCAACACTGTGGTCCTTCAGCACTACTCGCAATCGTAAGACAACGCTTTTGGCCCATCAAGGGCAAATACATGACACGGGAAACTGTTCACAAATGTGTCCAATGTGCACGATCGAAACCAAAACTTCTGAATCAAATCATGGGAAATCTACCAGAACGTAGAGTAACGCCAGCAAGGCCCTTCATAAACGCAGGTGTTGACTACTGTGGCCCAATATGGGTTCATTTCAAAACAAGAGGAAAACGACCACAGAAGGCGTACATTGCCGTTTTCTGTTGCTTTTCAACTAAAGCAGTTCATCTAGAATTAGTAACGGACCTAACAACCGACGCACAGAGGGGTATTTGGCCAATCTAGGCGGCCAAAATTATTTTGATTCAATTTTGTATGCAAAATATTTAGAAAAGACATGTTGTGGCATTTAAAATTGTAAATTTATATAAACAAGCAAAAATACGTATTTCATGTTTTTCGGCAGCAGCTATATTAGCAATTATTGATGAAATATTGCAGATTTCGGAAATTCGTAAAACGTCTTCACGAACTATGAATTTGACCTTTGAAGAACATAGATTTGGAAACAAAAAATATTGTAAATGCTAAATTTTAAAATGAAATGTGTAAAAGAAGTGTGCAATAAAGCAGCATGTACAGTAAAGCATCAGAATTTTTGGTACATTTTTCAGCAGTAGCATACTTCAAAGGGCTATAAAATAGTCATCCGCACATATCCGCAGCCAATTTTTTTTTCCAAACCATGAAATATCAATTAACACACCCGAGCGAGAATCTGAGTTGCGTTAAGTGGTGTTATACAACTTTATGACTATAGTTAATTTTTCTAATCAATTAAAATTAACAAAAATACCATCATTTTCAATGTAGCTCTGCCGGTACCAGAATATATTATATTCCTATTAAACTATGTGAATTATATCATATTTACCTGCATTACAATTATCCATTTTAATAAAATTCATAAACTGAAAACACGCTTTTACTCAAGTTTTTTTTCACGTTGACTTGTCTCAAACACAGCAAAAAAGCATATGCCCAATTAGCAACACGAAACTTTGACTGCGTGGCGAGAGCGAACGAAAGCAAAAAGGAATTAAAAAATAACGGGATCTAGTCCAGCATTCTATTCTCTTCACCTTATGGTGGGAAGTTAAAGAAAAAGTGAGTTTTGAAAATTCGAATTTTGGCCGCTTAAATTGGACAAATACCCCTCTGTGCGACGTCTTCATTGGGGCTCTTAAAAGATTTATAAGCCGTAGGGGTCACTGTCAGCATCTGTATTGTGACAATGCTACTAATTTTGCGGGAGCTCGAAATCAACTTTCAGAATTATCGACAGCTCTATTTGCGACCGCGGCTCAAGAAAAAATCCAGCGAGAGTGTGCCAGCAAAAGCATTAGTTTCCATTTTATTCCTCCACGGGCCCCACATTTCGGTGGATTGTGGGAAGCTGCAGTGAAATCCGCCAAGAAGTTATTGATCAAGGAAATAGCAACCGCAAATTTGACTTATGAAGAGATGGAAACGGTGATAATCGAGGTCGAAGCGATTCTCAACTCAAGACCAATAGCACCACTCCCTAGCAGTCCTAACGACGAAGCTGCACTAACTCCTGGTCATTTTTTGATTGGTGAACCTCTCACTGCACAAGTTGATGCAATTGCTCAACCACCTTCAACTACCCTTGCAAAACGATGGGAATTGGTCTCACGAATTAAACATCAATTCTGGAAACGTTGGTCGCAGGAATATCTTAGTGAACTTCAGCAACGCAACAAATGGCAGATTAGTGCTCAAAATCTACAACTAGGAACTATTTTCATAATAAAGGATAACTCACCTGTCATGACATGGCGTCTCGGAAAGGTAATTGAAACATATCCTGGTCCAGACGGGGCCGTCAGAACTGCCGCTGTCAAAACGTCCAGTGGTATAATTAAGCGAGCAATTCACTTATTAGCTCCCCTTCCCCTGGAGCCAACAACAACATCAGCAGTCAATGAAGTATCCGAGAACAACTCAATGCTCAAAAGAAGCAGTTCGCCCAACATCAACGAGCAAATTGCGCCACCAAATAAATGATATACTTTAAGCGCAATAGGTATGCTGATGCTCCTAACACTATTCCTCCCAATAGTCGTCTGTCAACAAGTAACTTACAAGCAGATCACTAGCAACCCTGGGCTACATTTTGAAAATATTGGTCAAGTGAAACCAATCATTTCGGAATGGAAGCTTCTCATTTATTTCGAACTGACACCATTCTATAAAGAGTTGCAGCTTTTAACCAATGGAACATCTGCCTTGCAAAAGGCTTGCAGAAGTCCGTCCCTTGTTAATCAATGCGACGGACTAATGACCCATTTCCAAAAGATCCAGGACGAAATGGAGACTGGTCTTAAAATTCTTGCAAGACGAAAGAAAAGGGGCGCAATAGACATCGTTGGTAATGTAGCGAATTCATTATTTGGAGTTCTTGATTCTAAATATGCCGAAGAAATGACTGATACCATTAACACTATGAAAACCAACGAAGCCATTCTATCCAATCTTTTCTTGACTCGACCCTGAATCTCATGAAGCAGTCCGAAACTCGAACACAAACTAACTTGGAGAAACTCAACTTCAGAATCAATAGATTAATGAACCTCACAACCAACAACAATACCCATCAAGCACAGATCATTTTATCCTTGAGCGTTCAGTTATTTATAATTGCGGATAATTTGCAGAAAATGCACACCTCCATGATCAACTTGTTGGCTGACACTCATCATGGCCAAATAAGCCCTGTTTTACTGACTCCACAACAATTTTCTGGTGAAGTTGACAATATAAAGGCAAACCTTCCACCAGACCTAACATTGCCAGTCACAGATATCATTCATTTGTATGGCATAGTGCGAGCTCATGCTGCAATTTCAAACCAGCACATTATTTACACCTTGCGTATCCCGCTAGCACATCAAAATGACTATAATTTATTCTATATTACGCCAGTTCCACAGCTAGTAAATAATTCTTTAGTCGCTATTTCACCAACAACTAAGATACTGGCTCTCAGTGGTCGTCGGGACGAATACTTCCCTATAAGTGAAATAAAACTTTTGGACTGCAATAAACTGGAGCACAATACCTTCTTGTGTCCAAACATTCAAGCCATCTATTCCAAAGATTCTCCGATATGCAGCTGTGAAATCCATTTGTTCAACAATGAATCCGATGCAAGTTGCAATATAGAGTTAATATCCAGCAATCACGTATGGTATCAACTTTACAAAAAGAACCAGTGGCTGCTTGCAACTCAACGACATCTTAAATTGAGAACAGTATGCAAAGGGGAAAGTAGTTCTCAAGTAGTGGAAGGTACAGGTGTTCTCACTTTACCTGCTGGATGTACAGTGAAAAGCGATGGAATCAGCATATACGGTCATCAAACAATCACCTCCAGTCTATATCCATCATATACAAGCGCTGGGGTGCCCTTATCCAATCTTTTACAACGTATGAGCAACCTGACACAACCACTGCCATACTCTTCAGCCATTGATAACATAACCCAACTGCAGGAAGAAGTGCGTTTGCAACTGCAAAATATTCCAACACCAACAACCGTGACTAGTGAAATACATAGTTTAACAACCAGCTATGTAGGACTGGCTCTAGTTTTAATCCTCATAATTTTCCTGCTTATAAAACACATCCTGAAGAGAAAACCCAAAGCGCTCCCCGCAGCTCCACAAGCGGCACCAAGGTCAAACTGGGATATCTCCGTAGACCCAACATCCTAACAAATTTTCAACATAAGGACTTGGAAATCGTTCAGCTACACTACCTAGTGACTTAAAAAAAAAAAAAAAATTCCCCTGGGGGCGCAATATGTTAATTCTTTCATTTGTTTTTTATTTTGGGTACCAAAATAAAAACAAATCTACATTGAATTAAATCGTTATAAAATGCATATTTTTAATTATTCCCACAGTCAGGTTTTAAGAATTATTATGTCAGCATAATTCTTGATTCACACGAAATTATAACATTCTTCATTTTACACGTGCTTATTTATATTACCATCCAGACAGTCAAGAAATTCAATATCTGTTTTTTCTACAACTGACTGGTGGGAAAAATAATTTGGCTGTTAAAATCACCTTTCAGACATTTGTGAAATACAATAAATGTTTTTGGCTAACGGTGGGAAAAGAATTTTGTAGTTTTTTAGATTGTTATATTTTAAATTATATATTAATTCACATATACATATATACATATATTTTATTTTGTTGCCAATTTTAAGTTGTTTCCCTAACTGTAATTTTTATTTAAATAAGATGAATTTTGAATAAAATTTTATGATTGACAACTTGCCCGTCATCCAAACCACACGTTCTCTTTACTTACGCAACTTGGTGAACTACCAAGTTTCGCCCAACAATATAAATTTAATAAGAAATTTATTTCAGTGACTCGCTGAACTACCAAGTTACTTCAACTCTTCAGTTAAACGAGTCAAACGAGGCTCGTCTTAACAATTCTTATAAACCTTGCTGAGTAGTAAATTTTACTTATTTGTGAACAGGCTGTTATAATGTCAATAACACTTACTCTGAGCTCTAACTCATCAGCTATATGCTAATTATTTTCCTCCCATTGACTTAAACGACACATATGAGAGTGCGCTAACTGTTTTTCATTCATACAACAGTATTCCAAATGTAGACTCCTATAACAATATGTTTCATATAGGGGAATATGTAATTGAAATACCAATTGGATCTTATCAACTGAAAGATATAGTTGACTACATAGAAGAGCAATACAAACGATTTAGTCCTGGAGAGCATATTTTTATAGAAGCTAACAACAATACGATGCAAGTTAAAATAAATAGTTCTCAAGATCCGATATATTTTAATAAAGAAAATACAATTGGGAATCTTTTAGGATTCAATAGTAAAATCCTAACACCGACCGATGACCATTACTCAGATCTTCCAGTTAATATTTTTAAAGTAAATCTCTTGCGAATTGAAAGTAGTACCGCTACTAATACATATATGAACAATTCAAAATCACATGCACTTCATGAGTTTCCGATTATTGTACCTGCAGGCTATAAAATAGATGAGATTCCAAGGTATCTCATTTATTTACCTGTAAACACCAAAGAGATAAGTTCTTTATCACTGCGTGTGGTTGATCAGAACGGTGATTTAATTTATTTTGGAGGAGAGGAAATTACAATACGAATACATTTAAGGCCAACTAAGTAATGCTAATATACAATACAAGTATATCACAAAATACGGCAGTCTCGTCTCATCCACAGATAACAACCTAAACCACAATTGAAAAGATCTGCTCGTCAAAGGTCACTTACAAGAGCAAACAAAAGTTTTCTCAAGTCTTTGAATTTCAAACTGAAAACAAAATGAGCTCAATAATAAACGTATTGGATAAGCCATTGTCTAACGAAAATATAATAAAAAAGGACTATCATACCTACATACCATATCTACAATCGTACAACAATAATGATGAGATTCGAATCTCAATACAAAATCAAGATTTGTACGTGTTACCTAGTGAGAGCTATATATATGTTGAAGGTTTCGTTGTAGATGAAAAAACTCGAAAATTTTCAGGAAATTTTAAATTGAAAAACAACTTTGTTGCACATTTATTTGATGAAATCCGCTACGAGCTTAATGGCATTGAAATCGATCATACAAGGTATTTAGGAACAACAACCACAATAAAAAATTTGGTATCTCTATCACCAACTGAAAGCGTTGTAATGCAAAATGGTGGATGGCATAAAACTGATGATTTGAATCTTAAGAATGGATATGGGCATTTCCAAGATTGCGAATGGGACATTCGTACGCATTCAAGTTAAAAAAAAAATATGAAAACATAACAATTTTTTAAGCTCTTTATAAAGGTTTAATTGCATTTCAGTAGCACTATTTTTGAGTGCAAAATGCAAATTGTACAACTCTTACATTCTCAAAATACTTTAAAAAAACATAGCATTGCAAACGGGACAAGAAATGGAAGTCATTTTTGGCAGCATGGGGAATAATTGAAAAATTAGCGAATTTAGTCGTATTTTTTAGGAGCAAATTTTTTTTAAATATAATAGAATAATAAAGCTTGCTTCATAAAGTTATTCCTTTCCAATAGCTTTTATTATTAAAAAAAAAAAAAAATTATAACTATTGCAAACGGGACATAATTTCCAAAAATTATTTTTTAGTGTTTTCTTTTTATTACATATTTGAAATAAATAAAAAATATACATATTTCAAGTAAAAGAAACTAAATATAATAAAATATCAAGATAATTCCGGAATTTTCATTTTTAAAGAAATTGTCGTTTCAGCTACATGTAGTTCAAAATTTTCATCGCAGCAGATCCAATGAAGCTTGCGGATACCGGTTAAATTTGGTACATTATTCCATTTTTCTGTCAAAAACGGAGGCTCTTTAATATAGCTTTCATCCACATAGAAAACTTTAATTCCTTTAATGTGTTGCACTGCACATTTATAAAAATCGAATGCGTTGCTTAAACAAATATTTTTGGTTTTGGTCAGCTGCCAAATTTTTCGTTTTATTACGGCTCCAACGCCATCGACTGCACCTTTTCCGTGCGAAGTCGCAAAATAGTTCCATTGAATTGTTTCGCATTCAAATTTAATTTTAAAGTCTGATAGACTGTAAATTATAAATTTATTTTTAAATTGACAACTACTGCCGTCTGAAAATATGAATATTTTTTTAAACTGTCCGTGTTGTTCCTTGATTTTATCAACTATTTGTGTTAAAACAAGTAAAAACGTTATATTCGACCGGGTCGAATCTTAAATACCCTCCAAATATTTAGTAAGTGAATTTGATATGTTTAACTTGGTGGGACAGAGTTCCTTTATATAATATCGTACGTCAACGCCCACTAAAGGGGGCGGGATTCAAATATATACAATATCATGTTTTCCACAGACGAACGCATGGGCATTGCTAGACCGTCTTAGACTTCATCACAATTCTCTTTGGAGGGTATAAAAACTGTATTTTGGCGGGGTCGCTCTGGCAAGGGCTGTGGGGGAAACATTTCACCTTTGTCATAAAACTCTAAAAATAAATGCTTGGGATAATTATATACAAAATTAAATTTTTTTTTTTTGATAGGGTCATTTAGAGGGCAAAGGGGGAGAGGGGGTAGGGCAGAAACAGATACACATAAAACTGTAAAAATAAATGCTTGGGATGATTATACACAAAATAAAAAAAATTTATATTTAATTTTAATAGGGTCATTTAGCGGGCAAAGGGGGAGGAGAGGGTAGGGCAGCAACAGGCAGTCATAAAACTCTAAAGATAAATGCTTGGGATGATTATATACAAAATTTAAAAAAAAAAATTTTTTTTTGGTAGGGTCATTTTAGGGGACCAAGGAAGGGGGGGGGGGGGGGACTAGGGCAGAAATCAGCAGTCATAAAACTCTAAAGATAAATGCTTGGGATGATTATATACCAAATTTAAAAAAAAAAATTTTTTTGTAGGGTCATTTTGGGGGCAAAGGAAGAGGGGGGGGGGGGGGGGGTAGGGCAGAAATCGGCAGTCATAAAACTCTAAAGATAAATGCTTGGGATGATTATATACAAAATTTAAAAAAATTTTTTTTTTGGTAGGGTCATTTAGGGGGCAAAGGAAGAGGGTGGAGGGGGGGGGGGTTGGGGTAGGGCAGAAATCGGCAGTAATAAAACTCTAAAGATAAATGCTTGGGATGATTATATACAAAATTTAAAAAAACATTTTTTTTTTGTAGGGTCATTTTGGGGGCAAAAGAAGAGGGGGGGGGGGGGTGGTAGGGCAGAAATCAGCAGTCATAAAACTCTAAAGATAAATGCTTGGGATGATTATATACAAAATTTAAAAAAAAAAAATTTTTTGGTAGGGTCATTTAGGGGGCGAAGGGGAAGGAGGGGGTAGGGCAGAGTAGTACCAGGTTTCGTCTCAGCTTCGTCATTAAAGCTTAAAAGTGTTATTTTTAAGGAATGTAGGCTTAAGTAAAACAATTCGTTAAATTTTTATGCTATTTTTGCCTTTAAATTTTTTTTTGGTAGGGTCATTTTAGGGGGCAAAGGAAGAAGGGGGGGGGGAGCTAGGGCAGAAATCGGCAGTCATAAAATTCTAAAGATATATGCTTGGGATGATTATATACAAAATTTAAAAAAAAAAACATTTTTTTTTGGTAGGGTCATTTTGGGGGCAAAAGAAGAGGGGGGGGGGGTGGTAGGGCAGAAATCGGCAGTCATAAAACTCTAAAGATAAATGCTTGGGATGATTATATACAAAATTTAAAAAAAAAATTTTTTTTGTAGGGTCATTTAGGGGGCAAAGGAAGAGGTGGGGGGGGGAGGTAGGGCAGAAATCGGCAGTCATAAAACCCTAAAGATATATGCTTGGGATGATTATATACAAAATTTAAAAAAAAAAATTTTTTTTTTTGGTAGGGTCACTTAGGGGGCGAAGGGGAAGGAGGGGGTAGGGCAGAGTAGTACCAGGTTTCGTCTCAGCTGCGTCATTAAAGCTTAAAAGTGTTATTTTTAAGGAATGTAGGCTTAAGTAAAACAATTTGTTAAATTTTTATGCTATTTTTGCCTATAAATTTTTTTTTGGTAGGGTCATTTTAGGGGCAAAGGAAGAAGGGGGGAGGGGGTAGGTAGGGCAGAAATCGGCAGTCATAAAACCCTAAAGATATATGCTTGGGATGATTATATACAAAATTAAAAAAAAAAAAATTTTTTTTTTGGTAGGGTCATATAGGGGGCAAAGGAAGAGGTGGGGGGGGGGGGGTAGGTAGGGCAGAAATCGGCAGTCATAAAACCCTAAAGATAAATGCTTGGGATGATTATATACAAAATTTAAAAAAAAAATTTTTTTTGTAGGGTCATTTAGGGGGCGAAGGGGAAGGAGGGGGTAGGGCAGAGTAGTACCAGGTTTCGTTTCAGCTTCGTCATTAAAGCTTAAAAGTGTTATTTTTAAGGCATGTAGGCATAAGTAAAACAATTTGTTAAATTTTTATGCTATTTTTGCCTATAATAACGCCCACTAAAGTGGGCAGGGTCAAAAAATATTTTTATTTTATTTAATGGCGCCAAGTTTAAGGCGTTGGACCGTATTTGACATAAAAATATATCATTTGCTTAACAAAATAACCATAAAACTTTAAAAATTATGTTGTTTTTTCTGGGTTGGTTTAGTTCTTCTTAGGGGAACTTTTTTCCCTCTTGCCCGATTTAGCCCATCTTCGAACTTAACCTGCTCTAAGTTTTAAAATATATTTATGCCAAATTTCAAGAGTCTAGCTCTTTTCGTTTGGACTGTATCGTGATTTCCACTGACGGACGGACGGACGGACGGACATGCTCAGTTGGTCTTAGATTTCATCACTGATCAAGAATATATATACTTTATGGGGTCTGAGATGGATATTTCGATGCGTTACAAACGGAATGACAAAGTGAATATACCCTCCAAATTCTTTTTTGGAGGGTATAAAAATATAAACGTCAATTTTACTATGTTTCAAGCTATTACTTATAATAGCATAGGATTGAATATTATTAAAGGTCCACGCGACGCAAGTAAAAATTGAAACTTGGTTGTAGCTAAAATGCGCGCTTTGTATTTCGTTTTGGAAGACAATCCTATAATTTTCGGCAAAGTCTATTTGTAATACCAGCTCCCCTTCTTTTAAATTATTTTTTGTAGTATCAAAGTGATTTTGTTGGGCTCTCTTAACAAAAAAATGTTGTTTGAATAATGGGAGCTGCACTTCTATCTCATGAATTAAATCGGAAAACGGAGTAACAGTGTCTGTTAAAGTTATTCTGTGTTCAACTTTCCTCCAATGTTTCCATTTTATATTTTCATCCATTTGTCTAAAATGGGCAAGGGGTACCAAGTCATTTTTTAAATCAGTGATACACTTTTTGCAACGATTTGACATACAATTTTCATTTCCAATATTGCAGCAAACAGATTCCAAAAAGTTTTGATGGCCACCAGGAAATGATTTTATTATTTGAGACCAACCATCTATTAAAAAACCAAAATTGGCATGATGAACTCAGACACACATGTTATGTGGCATTTTACTGGATAGCTGAATATGCCTTGGCCGGCATCCGTAGAATGTTGTTTTACTAACAGATTCGCCAGTACATTCTTTTTTAAAAATTTCATATGCTTCGGCCACCGTTATTAACATAAAACGCATAGAAATAGCTTCTCCATCTACGATTAATGTGTCCTTTCTGCCAGCAGACTAAATGCTAATGTCACTACTGAGAAAAAAATTGTTGACTTCATTTATTGCCGTTTTTGCTTCAACATTTTCAGTAAGAGGTTCATCAAAATTTAATGGCTGAACATATTTTTCAAATAAAGCTTTAACAACCTGCGCTCTTTTATCAGCTGCCTGGGGCAATGCATTGGCTGCCTTCTTCAGAGCTTTTCCAAAACTTTGCTTGGTCTTATAGGGCGCGATGCTAATTATTTCTTCATTTGCTTTATTTTTAATTCTTTCGCGGCTCCTTTGTTTCCTTATACGTTCCTTTTCCCGTATGTTTTTACGCACCTTCTCATTATTCTCTGCCAATTGTCTGAGTTTTGAGCGATATTTTTTCATCCTCTCTGCCGCTTTCGCTAGGTACTTCTTGTTCTTGGCTGGATCGCTTTTAGTTTTTTCCCTGCACTTCTTCTGGGCAATTTGTTTGTTTTCACAACTTATATTCTCCATCTGCAGAGATAATTTTAACTTTAATCACAAAATCAGTTTTTGTTGGAATAAGTAACACTTACGATTGCGCACGGGACACACTTTGAAAATTAATAAAAAACAAAATTATCTCTGTAAATTTTTGTGGTTTATTTTTTTTTAATGAACTCACTAATTTAGCTTTAAATTTTCTTTAACAACCTATTTCGATCAATGATCACGGAGAACTGGTAACAAATGATTATTTTTGATTGCAAACGGGACAGAGGAGAAGCAAGTAAAAGAATCTTAAAATTTAACCGTTATTCGTGCTTTACTAGATCTCTGCAACTTTTTTTTAAACTATTTGTTGTTGATACAATAAGTGCATAAAAAGAGTGACATCGTTATGATACTTAAGAGTCAGTAATAACAAAAGGAAAAAATGACAAAAAGAGACGCAAAGTGTAAGAAAACAAAATATGCATCTTGCAAACAAATTTACTCAAAATAAAAATGGAAATATATTTTTAAGTTAATAAATTATAAAAATTTAGACAGTTCTCTAATTAAGTTTGAAAAAGAAATTTTTTTTTCGCGGTTTTTAATATTTCCGTCGCGGTTGACCTTTTTCTGGAAATGCCCATATTTTAATTTTTATGTACCACTACAGAAAAATCGAAACTTACAATTTCACTCATCTCCTGGAGAATTCCACACGTACAATTATCTGATCAGAGCAAGTTGAATATGATTAAAATTATTAACAATGGTGCTTCTATACCGATGGCATTTCATAGCTGGGATTGTCATATAAATCCACAATTGAATACAGGGACAAGTCATATTTGGAATGTTAAATTAGCTGCAAGGGAAGAGGGGCCACGTTTTGTATTGGTCGCATTTCTACGAAATAACAAATTTGTTCACTGTGACCTCACTAATTTAAAAGTACATTTAAATTCAAGCTCTTACCCATATGATGATCTTAACATAAAATTTAAAAATGAACGTTATGCAATCCTATATGATAGGAAAAAATGACAAAAAGAGACGCAAAGTGTAAGAAAACAAAATATGCATCTTGCAAACAAATTTACTCAAAATAAAAATGGAAATATATTTTTAAGTTAATAAATTATAAAAATTTAGACAGTTCTCTAATTAAGTTTGAAAAAGAAATTTTTTTTTCGCGGTTTTTAATATTTCCGTCGCGGTTGACCTTTTTCTGGAAATGCCCATATTTTAATTTTTATGTACCACTACAGAAAAATCGAAACTTACAATTTCACTCATCTCCTGGAGAATTCCACACGTACAATTATCTGATCAGAGCAAGTTGAATATGATTAAAATTATTAACAATGGTGCTTCTATACCGATGGCATTTCATAGCTGGGATTGTCATATAAATCCACAATTGAATACAGGGACAAGTCATATTTGGAATGTTAAATTAGCTGCAAGGGAAGAGGGGCCACGTTTTGTATTGGTCGCATTTCTACGAAATAACAAATTTGTTCACTGTGACCTCACTAATTTAAAAGTACATTTAAATTCAAGCTCTTACCCATATGATGATCTTAACATAAAATTTAAAAATGAACGTTATGCAATCCTATATGATAGGAAAAAATGACAAAAAGAGACGCAAAGTGTAAGAAAACAAAATATGCATCTTGCAAACAAATTTACTCAAAATAAAAATGGAAATATATTTTTAAGTTAATAAATTATAAAAATTTAGACAGTTCTCTAATTAAGTTTGAAAAAGAAATTTTTTTTTCGCGGTTTTTAATATTTCCGTCGCGGTTGACCTTTTTCTGGAAATGCCCATATTTTAATTTTTATGTACCACTACAGAAAAATCGAAACTTACAATTTCACTCATCTCCTGGAGAATTCCACACGTACAATTATCTGATCAGAGCAAGTTGAATATGATTAAAATTATTAACAATGGTGCTTCTATACCGATGGCATTTCATAGCTGGGATTGTCATATAAATCCACAATTGAATACAGGGACAAGTCATATTTGGAATGTTAAATTAGCTGCAAGGGAAGAGGGGCCACGTTTTGTATTGGTCGCATTTCTACGAAATAACAAATTTGTTCACTGTGACCTCACTAATTTAAAAGTACATTTAAATTCAAGCTCTTACCCATATGATGATCTTAACATAAAATTTAAAAATGAACGTTATGCAATCCTATATGATAGGAAAAAATGACAAAAAGAGACGCAAAGTGTAAGAAAACAAAATATGCATCTTGCAAACAAATTTACTCAAAATAAAAATGGAAATATATTTTTAAGTTAATAAATTATAAAAATTTAGACAGTTCTCTAATTAAGTTTGAAAAAGAAATTTTTTTTCGCGGTTTTTAATATTTCCGTCGCGGTTGACCTTTTTCTGGAAATGCCCATATTTTAATTTTTATGTACCACTACAGAAAAATCGAAACTTACAATTTCACTCATCTCCTGGAGAATTCCACACGTACAATTATCTGATCAGAGCAAGTTGAATATGATTAAAATTATTAACAATGGTGCTTCTATACCGATGGCATTTCATAGCTGGGATTGTCATATAAATCCACAATTGAATACAGGGACAAGTCATATTTGGAATGTTAAATTAGCTGCAAGGGAAGAGGGGCCACGTTTTGTATTGGTCGCATTTCTACGAAATAACAAATTTGTTCACTGTGACCTCACTAATTTAAAAGTACATTTAAATTCAAGCTCTTACCCATATGATGATCTTAACATAAAATTTAAAAATGAACGTTATGCAATCCTATATGATAGGAAAAAATGACAAAAAGAGACGCAAAGTGTAAGAAAACAAAATATGCATCTTGCAAACAAATTTACTCAAAATAAAAATGGAAATATATTTTTAAGTTAATAAATTATAAAAATTTAGACAGTTCTCTAATTAAGTTTGAAAAAGAAATTTTTTTTCGCGGTTTTTAATATTTCCGTCGCGGTTGACCTTTTTCTGGAAATGCCCATATTTTAATTTTTATGTACCACTACAGAAAAATCGAAACTTACAATTTCACTCATCTCCTGGAGAACTCCACACGTACAATTATCTGATCAGAGCAAGTTGAATATGATTAAAATTATTAACAATGGTGCTTCTATACCGATGGCATTTCATAGCTGGGATTGTCATATAAATCCACAATTGAATACAGGGACAAGTCATATTTGGAATGTTAAATTAGCTGCAAGGGAAGAGGGGCCACGTTTTGTATTGGTCGCATTTCTACGAAATAACAAATTTGTTCACTGTGACCTCACTAATTTAAAAGTACATTTAAATTCAAGCTCTTACCCATATGATGATCTTAACATAAAATTTAAAAATGAACGTTATGCAATCCTATATGATATTTAATGATATTTATGTAAGATTTCAACAAAGCTACTATATGAAAGAGCCTCAACCATTGTTAACTGCTCAGGAGTTTAAAGACGACGCTCCAATTATTGTAGTAGATGTAAGCTATCAGAACGAGTCAGTCAATACCGGACCGATTGATATAAAAATTGAATTTGAAACAGCAACAAATATTCCAGCAACGACATCAACTTACTGCGTTCTTATTCATGACCGCGTAATAGAATACATAGCAATAAGAGGTCAAGTCCGGAAGGTCTTATAAATTAAATAACATGGATGGTGATATTGTTTTTGTAGACTTGCAAGGTTTCAAAAATAATTCAAATGACTTCATCGCAAAAGAACTACCTGTAATTTTCAGCAACAACGAATGCATCAATTTCATAATAAAACCTTCTTTTGATTTCTCATGTTTATCATGATTTCTCATGTTTAACAGAGAGAAGCAGTTTGGTTAACAAAAAACTATCATCATATTAACTGGAATGATGAATCTGTCTCATGTCAAAGCGTTTGCAAGTTTTCACAAATATATGTTAAGGGGGGAGAGAAGAAAAAAATGGCTAGAAAAAATGATTCATCAAACAGTTTATAACATTGAAGACATTGGCTGCATTAATTTGTAACGCAGTTTAATTTCCCAGCCGAGGTATCCTCAATCTGTCCAGGCTCGTCAAAGGTCTGCTTCCTTTGAAATATGGCCACCACTGTAGTCCAATTCGTGCCCTTAGGTTTCGTACCCTTAGCGCCGCAACGTGCGTATAAGGGCTTCGTATATTCGATAGAAAAGTGTAAGCGACGCAAAGTGTTATGGTTGCAATACTAATACGAACGATATAAATTCTTCGGATATCGCTCGGGCAAATACGGTAGCAATAATAATAACAATACGAACGATATAAATTCTTCGGATATCGTTCGGCTAACTACTATAATAATAATAATAAGAGTGATATAAATTCTGCGGATATCACTCGGCGAAGTACGGCAATAATAATAATAATACGAACGATATAGATTCTTCGGATATCGTTCGGATAACTACTATAATAATAATAATAAGAGTGATATAAATTCTTCGGATATCACTCGGCTAAATACGGCAATAATAATAATAATAATAATACGAACGATATAAATTATTCGGATATCGTTCGGCTAACTACTATAATAATAATAATAATGAGTGATATAAATTCTTCAGATATCAGTCGGATAAATACGGCAATAATAATAATAATACGAACGATATAAATTCTTCGGATATCGTTCGGCTAATTGCTATAATAATAATAATAAGAGTGATCTAAATTCTTCGGATATAACTCGGATAAATACGGCAATAATAATAGTAATACGAACGATATAAGTTCTTCGGATATCGTTCGGCTAACTACTATAATAATAATAATAAGAGTGATATAAATTCTTCGGATATCACTCGGATAAGTACGGCAATAATAATAATACGAACGATATAAATTCTTCGGATATCGTTCGGCTAACTACTATAGTAATAATAAGAGTTCGGGTACCCTCTAATATACACACATGCACTAAAGAAAAGAATCGTATTCCAATTCATTCCTCTCGATTGTGACAAAACCTTCATCACTTATGCACCATAAAATATTAAGCAAATGAGAAGTTTTTCAATTGCTAGTCAACACAATGTATTGTGAGATATTTGTTTGTTGTTTTGTTTATACGGTGGGTGCAGCGTGTGTATACGGCGTATGCATGAATGTTTTTATTATTATTGTATTTCTTTTATGCGGTGTGTACTTGCTGGTTGTTTTTGAATACTGTGTATTTACGTATGTTATATTGTTGCGCTGTGTAAAGATGATTTGCTATGTGTATTTATATATGAATGTTTATTTGTTTAGTTTATTTATACGGCTGTTTATGATCAGTAGTAAGTGTTGGGTTAGGGTATAATTTGTAACGTCACGTTACAAATTTTAAACCAATGGAAACTAAGCATTCGAAATATCTCTATTGTAGCTATCACGACTATGGTGTTTGTGCCTTAAGCAATGCAATTTTACTTAAAAATGAAAACGTTAACAAACTTTTAAATAAATTGTTATAAAAATTAAAATAAAAACCTACATACATATTTACTTCAGAGTACAAACAAACACTATGGTTCATTCATTGAAATGGTCAAGGATATATTTGGGCACAAAGAATAAACGCTTATTATTTGTTTGTATTATTTGTTTATATGCGTAAGTGAAATAAATTTGTAGATATTTATGTACGCATGATTATGTACATCTTATCACATTTTATACTGGGCCACTTGCGCTAAATCCAGGAAAGTGAAAAAGCGGACTCTCATACAGACTCACTAATCGTCACACGCACAGCCTGTCTGACATGCAGACATTCCAATCGCCAGTCAGAACACAAAAACACACAGTTAAACATAGCATAAATATTCATATTCTACAAAATACAGAAATCGCACCACCATCTAGATCCCCAAATAAAATTCATCGATGATCGTCATGTATAAAATAAACAAAATATCAGATTCAATATTTATGCAATAGTAAATTTTTTTTCTCAACGTCTTCAAGATCAGAATAATCAATTTATTTCCCCACATTCAAGCATTGCACACAAAAAAGAAATAACTGAAATGCTGGACAAAATATCTTAAGTAAACACACACCAAAATTAAAAACAACCCACAAATAAAAGAAGAAATCTCACTCCAGCAAGAAGAAACGAACCACAAACATTAGGGGCATCCATTTATACAAAACTTTTGAAATATTGTATATACTTCCTAAAATATGTTGTGTCAGATACTACAAATTTCTTATTTTCTATTAGGCCATAGCACATTTGGACAGACAGAATTCCTACGCTCACATATGGACAGACAAAAATTCCCACGCTCACATACCGACGGACATGTATTTCCAAGGTCTCATATGGACAGACTAAAATTCCCACGGTCTCACGCTCACATATACAAACTCATTTTGGTTACTACAGCACCCCTCCACCAAACTTCCCTCACATATGGACGGACAGAAATTCCCACGGTCTCATATGGACAGACACAAACTCCCAAGGTCTCATAGGGACAGGCAAAAATGCCCACACCTACCCCAACATTATAAAAAAAACAACAATGTGAACACCCCTATTTAACCGTGGGAAAATACACACACAAACATTAAAGTATCAAATTACAAAAAAGCCAATTCACACAAATTTGGCAATTAAAATTTTTAAATTTAATTGCTGAAATTTAAGTATTTTAATTGTTCTCGCACATACAGTTCCTAACTACTTCAGAAAATCTAAAATACGTTTCCAGCGCTGGGAAGATTACACTTTTTTGTGGAAGCAAAATTGGCTACCAAAAACCAATTATTTTTAGTTTTTTCGTTAATTAAATCTATTTGATACTTTGGGAAGAATCAAATGTGTGCTAAAAAAGAAACAAATGAAAATTTTTATTCCAGGGATGGGAAATTAATTTTTTGTTGGTATTGCATATAATATATTTTCTTTTGCGAAGTTAACCTATATTGCAACTTAGAAACTATTAAATTGGAATTAAAATTTAAAAGAATCAAAATTGCGATTCCAGGGATGGACAAATGAAAAATTTTGTGGTATATCAAAATTTCCAAAGAGATTACAAATTTAATTTTTTGTTAACTGAAACTATGTTAAGCTTTCTTAAGAGTTGCATTGGTAAAAAATAAAAATTCGCTTCCAGGGTTGAGAAATTGAATTTTTTTATACATAAAAGTAAAGTTTCTGACTAAAACTTTTTTGTAATTCAGGATATACAAAATTGGTATTACAAATTCAAAATATCAAAATTTCGATTCCATGGTTTGAACAACTGATATATTTTGCGGTACATGGAAGTAAGCAAAGAGGTTACAGATTTTAATTTTTGTTAAGTAAAACAGACTATTTTATACCTAATTAAAAGTTGCATTGGCAAAAAAAGATTTCAAATTCGTTTTTTTAACGTTTATTTACCAACAAATTTGTTATAAATTAAGCTAGAAATAAACAAATAGTAACTTAATTCTATATATGTGATATAGTACTGGAATGACGCTGACATTTTGTATATATCCCTGACTATCTAGATCAGGGATTTCCAAAAAATTTTTGGTTGTGTAGTAGTGAGTACCAGAGAGTAAAAAAAAATGAGAGAATACATTCATTACAGCCGAAATAAAATGTTAGTAATATATTTTATAAGTTGTATAACACAAAGGTATAAAATTAAAAATTTTTTGTGTTGATAAAAAATTTGTAGCAATTATTTACGAATTCAATGTCGCTGATTTTAAAACTGCACTTTTTTTTAAAGAATTTTATGTTTTTAAAATTCATAAAAAATAAATATTGCACTCAAATCACAGTTGATAGAAAAAAAGTGCAGTTTTAAAATCAGCGACATGAATTGGTAAAGAACTGCTACAAATTTTCTATCAACACAAAAAATGTTTAATTTTGTTCCCTTGTGTTATACAACTTATAAAATAAAATCTTCTAAATTTATACTCTTATGGAAGTTTCGTAATAGTAGAATGCTTTTCAAATGGGATGAACTTAATTTATTACGTTGCTTGGAACAAATAAATTTTTAAATCCGAAAAAATTTGTTCGTATAGGTAAGTGGTGCCGAATAAAGAGAGGCACTTAAATGAATTTTTTTTAGTTCAGGATGGAACTCGCCATCCAAATCTTTCCAGAACTCTACAATATTATTTTCGTCTGGAGCATTTACTTCGCTTCGTAGTATGATTAGTTCTGATTGAATATCAAATTCATAGTTGCTTACATCACAACGAAAATGGTTTTCGAAAAGTTCTAATAGCGGTTGTAAAATTACAGAATCTTGAAACCTGTTTTGAAAATTATTGAAAAGTGTTTCAAATATTTCGGCATATTAATATCTTTTGTCGATTTCGAGATTTCTATAAACAAGTGAAGTTTTTGGAAAAATCACCAGTTTTAATTTGGGAAAAAATTAGAAAAAGTTTTCTTTTAAAATTGTGAATGATGTAGTGGTATACACAATATTTTTTGAGTGTAACCTGAAACAAAATAATATAGCATCCGCTAGACATGTACATTTGTCACATCGACGACTGAATTGAAGAGTATAAAAATATGTGTTAGTAGTGGTGTACACAATTGTGCAAAGAAATGGAAATCCCTGATCTAGATACAGAAATGCCTCAGGTGGTATAAGCCCCTTTTGGCGAATTGATTCTATATAATCTCCATTAACATAGTACGGAGCCATAATAAGGTTATTTATTTTGCATTCATATGTCCTTAAAATATGTTTTCTAATCAAATGTATAATAAAATTATCGATTCTACTTATTTTTGTATATGCGTACAGTCTTTTATTAGCAATATACTTCTTAAATCCATTACATTTGTCAATATTTATTTTCCTTATCCAGTCACTAGCATAACTGTCGAACCTGTTGAACAGCCATTCCATATTTTATCAGTTTATAGATTAAACCCGGAATCCATATATTATCAAACGCTTTCTCAAAATCTATGCACCTGTACATAGTGATTTATTCCAATTTCAGTTAATATTTGAAATTAGGTGGTGAGCCGCATGCACAGTTGAATGTTGGAACTTAAATCCAAATTGTCTATCATCAACTAAGTTATTATTTTCACAAAATTTTACCAAATTGTTGTTCACACACATTTCAAAAACACTGCTTATATTCGGGAGCAAACTTATTACTCGGAGATTTTTAGGAGTACTTGAATCCTTATTTTTCTTTGGGATAATTAAAATTTTTTGCTGTTTTTCACACGTGAGGAAGGTACGAATTATTTAACATGTTATTAAATAGGGTACAGTATTCGTAGATTAGTATGTCTATATGCCTGCATTTCATAACATAACCACATAACAAACAAAAAGCACTAATTTAATTGAGACAATATGTCGAATAAAAGATTTTAAAAACGTTTTGTGTAGATTTTGTTTTTCATTGTGCCTTTTTTATATGCCAACGGCAGACTAATTGTATGAAGGTGGAAAAACAAAATAGATTTATATCGAATAAAATTTGTTTGTTGTGAGTTCTTGAATTTCAAATCCTATGGTTTTGCTTGTGTAATTCTCAATTAATTTTTGGGAGTTTATGTATAAGCTAAGAGGTTTTGTTATTTTGGAATTAGGTTAAAGTCTACTGATGATTTGGTGTAAGAACCAATGAAATGCAGGCATAGACATACTTGACCACATAACAAACAAAAAGCACTAATTTAATTGAAACAATATGTCGAATAAACGATTTTAAAAATATATTATCTTTGTTTATAAAGTACTGTTCGTTTACCTCGTTAGCTTTTCTTAGCGCAGAAATCGTTGATTTATTATTTTCATAAACATTTTTCCTTTCTAAAAATGTGCAGAAATTGTTTTCAATATCAACGTGAGTAGTATTATCAGGATCTATCTCTTTTTGAGAACTGATTCAACTGATTGAACTGATTCAAAGTAAGTTGCAATTGTATTCAGGATTTTATCCTGCCCTCTGATTATGTACTTTCCGTGATTTTTTCCAATTTCGGTATATCTAAACCTCTCGAGTAATTTTTAGAGCATCAATATCTAATTTTTGGGTCTCCCTAAGTTGTTTCTTAGCCTCATTGAATGTGTTTGAAGTATTTCTGCGATTCAGGTTGGCCATTCTATCTTGAAAATGTTTATTCACCATTGTTGTGAAATTGTCTTTAATAAGTTTTCTAATTAATTTTAGTTTCGCTTTTAGTAGGTTTATTTCTGTGTGATTTGAATAGTGTTCTAATCTGTTGTATTGTTTTATTTTGCTTAGAATTCGACTCTTTTCTGAATTTAGTTTTTTTTATAATAGTGTTTGAAAATTTAGCAATTCAATCCACACTTTTAAACTTTGGAACTGATTTTTCAATGGCCATTTTTTTAATCTTGTCTAACTTAACTAAGTAGTAGTCAATTTCTGCATTTTAGAGATTTGTGTCATTTGGGACACAGTTGTTGTTACTATGTTTATCTACAATACATTTTTTGAATTTCCTGCAATTTATCTTTATAAAATTTAATTTTTGGTGTGGTGAATCTTTAAAGAATGCAAGAGGATGCTCATTTCCATTTTTTAAAATCCTAATTTGAATTGCTCTATGATCGCTATCGTAATGTAGAGTTCTTAAACAATTTATTGTGTTATTATATTTCTGTATGTCTAGACGTGAATCTGCGATACATACATCAAGATATGAACCACATCTTGGGAATGGAGGTTCTGTGGAAGCGTAAAAACTACATCTGTATTGTAAATCAATATTTGATAGACATTCTCTTAACATATTTCCTTTTTTGTTACTTGTATTATTACCCCAATCAGGGTGTTTACCATTTAGATCACCTGCAATTATGTAAAAATTGTTAGGATTCTTTAACTCTAAGCGCCGAAAAAGTTGTTGCAAATCATTTTTAAAATGACTATTATTATTGCCTGATGGGTAGTAAGCTGATACTACTAGTAACGTTTTATTCACAACTAATGGAATTTTTTTATACATGTTTCTAAACATTTAAATGTGCTATTCAGATTCTCATAGTTGTAATTATATATAATGTCATTGTTAATTAATATATCAGTCCCACCAATTCTAAGTGAGTTAACTCTGTCATTTCTAATAATTTTATAGTTCTCAAAAGTTATTTTGTGTCTAGCGTTTAATTTTGTTTCGTTTAGAATTTACACAAATCATACCTCCGACTTAGCCCTATTAAAGAATTTACATTAATTTCGATTATATTTAGGTTTCTTTCAACTATTTCACCCATTTTTACTACCTTAATTTTCAAGCATTGAGAAGATATAATCTATTCTCGATGCTTGCTTTTGTAGTTGTTTTTGTAAATTTAATATTTGGTTAGTAAGGTTTTGCATTGAATTTTTAAACTCTTCTAATGCCTTATTTATTGGGTTGTTGTTATTTATATTTTGAAAATTATCATTTCTTATAACATTTGCATAACTAACTTTTGCATTTATAGTTATTATAAGATTGTGTATTGTTTGTTCTTCTTACTAATAGACCTTCTTTCTTAACTCTGAGCTTTTGCTGTATTTCTCACATCCTTTGTACGATGCCGGATGTCCGTATTTATTACATAGTAACTACGAAAAATATTTTTTCTCTTTCGGTCTGAGGTATTTCTTTAATTAAACATTTTCCAATTTCGTGTTGTTCTTTGCATTTGACGCATCTTGTAGGTAGGAAACAATTTGAAGCGCTGTGGAAGAAACCTTGACAATTCCTACATTGTGGTATTACTGGCTTTCTTAAGGTCTCCCAACGGATGCATCGGTAAAGCAGGTCCTTAATATTTTTAAGTAAATTCACATTACTTTCAGTGCTAATTTGCACTAAAAACATGGGTAGTTCGATACCATTACTTAACGATTTTTTGTTGCAAAGTTACTAACTTTTAAAAATTTTAAGTTTTCGTTTTCGAAAGTCTTAAGTTCATTTAGAATTGTTTCTGGATTGGTATTACTACTTAATCCTTTAAGTCAGGAGTGCCCAAGCCCTATGCGCTTGGTGCTCATTTGTTTTTGTAAAAGCGCTTAGCTATAGGCTGTGTGTTTTAATTTTAATACTCACACACAGCACCCAGCACTAGCAATACGAAATACACAAACAACTTTTTCTTATTTTTGTTGTTGTTCTGCATTGTATAAAAGCAAGTGGAAAGCAACAACACTTTCGTAAGGTTTGCTGGTAAACATTGACAAGAGCGATCATCAGTGAAGACTTTGTTTTTGTTTAGCGTATGATATCGCTTTGTATGTATTTGTTTTTACAACAAGAAGAAATCTTGACTAAAAATTAGTTTTTCTATCAATGTATTGGTGTTTACTCTTCCATAAGGAACTTTTGGGCACCCTTGCTTTAAGTATATAAGTTTTTGTTTTATTGTCTTTTGGTGTAAAAGTGAAGAATTTTTTATTTGTTTTTTGTAAGTAAGCTTTAACGTTATTGTAGTCGGCTATAGTTGTCATAAACAGAGCTATTTTTATACCCTCCAAAAAAGAATTTGGAGGGTATATTCTCTTTGTCATTCCGTTTGTAACGCATCGAAATATCCATCTCAGACCCCATAAAGTATATATATTCTTGATCAGTGATGAAATCTAAGACGAACTGAGCATGACCGTCCGTCCGTCCGTCTCTGGAAATCACGATTCAGTCCAAACGAAAAGAGCTAGACTCTTGAAATTTGGCATAAATATATTTTAAAGCTTAGAGCAGGTTAAGTTCGAAGATGGGCTAAATCGGGCAAGAGGGAAAAAAGTTCCCCAAAGAAGAACTAAACCAACCCAGAAAAAACAACATAATTTTTAAAGTTTTTTGGTTATTTTGTTAAGCAAATGATATATTGTTATGTCAAATACGGTCCAACGCCTTAAACTTGGAGCCATAAAATAAAATAAAAATATTTTTTGACCCCGCCCACTTCAGTGGCAAAAATAGCATAAAAATTTAACAAATTGTTTTACTTAAGCCTACATTCCTTAAAAATAACACTTTTAAGCTTTAATGACGAAGCTGAGACGAAACCTGGTACTACTCTGCCCTACCCCCTCCTTCCCCTTCGCCCCCTAAATGACCCTACAAAAAAAAATTTTTTTTTTAAATTTTGTATATAATCATCCCAAGCATTTATCTTTAGAGTCTTATGACTGCCGATTTCTGCCCTACCCCCCCCCCCTACCTCTTCCTTTGCCCCCTAAATGACCCAACCAAAAAAAAAAATTTTTTTTTAAATTTTGTATATAATCATCCCAAGCATTTATCTTAAGAGTTTTATGACTGCCTGTTGCTGCCCTACCCCCTCCTCCCCCTTTGCCCGCTAAATGATCCTATTAAAACTAAATAAATTTTTTTTTAATTTTGTGTATAATCATCCCAAGCATTTATTTTTAGAGTTTTATGTCTACCTGTTTCTGCCCTACCCCCTCTCCCCCTTTGCCCTCTAAATGACCCTATAAAAAAAAAGATATTTTAATTTTGTATATAATTATCCCAAGCATTTATTTTTAGAGTTTTATGACAAAGGTGAAAGGTTTCCCCCACTGCCCTTGCCAGAGCGACCCCGCCAAAATACAGTTTTTATACCCTCCACAGAGAATTGTGATGAAGTCTAAGACGGTCTAGCAATGCCCATACGTTCGTCTGTGGAAAACTTGATATTGTATATTTTTGAACCCCGCCCCCTTTAGTGGGCGTTGACGTACGATATTATATAAAGGAACTCTGTCCCACCAAGTTAAACATTTCAAATTCACTTACTAAATATTTGGAGGGTATTTAAGATTCGACCCGGTCGAATATAACGTTTTTACTTGTTTATTCTTAAATTCTTTAATTTTGAATTCTTTTATTTTAAGTCCATTCGTAATGAATTTTATTAGTTCATTTGCTTCAACATCATATATATTGAACGGTGGAATTTTTTAATTTTTGTTTTGTTTTCTTTATTTAATTTGTTGTGATCATTTGAAGGCATATTTTGCGTACTGCTTCGCGATGTACTAGCATTGTTATTATCACGCACATGTACTTCGAAATTTCTTATGTATTCGTCGTTGCAGTCTATCTCATTCTCGAGGATGGCAAAGTAATTATTGCGCGTTTGTTTGGTTGTTTCTTCACTATTCATGTTGCTTTTTCTTTTAAGATTGATTTTATCAATGTTTAGTATTGAAGATTTATTTGAAATGTCTTTATCATTATTAATATTTGAGTTTTAAGCTAAAAGCTCACTCATTACTTAGTTTTGTTAATGACTTTTTTATATTGTTGTATTTTTAACAAGTAGTAATAAGAAAAAATGTATTGGTTATTTATATAATTAACCAAATCGTTTGCAATTAATGCAATTAGCACAGATGAAAAAGTTGAATTCTTCTCCGGTGAACGTCCGTCTTTCATGACAGTTACTATCGAGCTCGATTTCAAATTTCAATTTAGTGAATTAAACCTAATTTATACTTCAGGGAGAATTAAATTGGTCTTAAAAACCTATCCAAATAAGCCTATCCAAATAAGTTTCTAATATTGTTTTTATTTGGCGAAGTAAACATTTTCAATACTTCTGGAAGAATTACATTCGTGTAATATATTCAGAAGGTAAAAAATTTATTTCACAGTTGGAAAAACGATATTTTGACATAAAAGTAAGCATTTATGTGCCAAATTTCGTTTTATTTTTCTGGAAAAGAATAAAAAGTAAAAAATTAAAAACTATATTACAGGATCGGAAAATTGAATTTTTTTTGGTACATAAAAGTAGCCATACAATTTAATATATTTGATTTTTATGGTTAATTATACCTTTTTTATGCTTCACTAAAAATTAAATTGATATTAAAAACAAAAACATTTAAATATTCGAATCCAAGGTTGGAAAATCGAAATTTGTATACCCTCCAAAGAAGAATATGGAAGGTATATTCACTTTGTCATTCCATTTGTAACGCATCGAAATATTCATCTCAGACCACATAAAGTATATATATTATTGATCAGTGATGAAATCTAAGACGATTTGAGCATGTCCGTCCGTCTGTAGAAATCACGATTCAGTCCAAACGAAAATAGCTAGACTCTTGATATTTGGTGTAAATATATTTTGAAGGATAGAGGTTAAGTTCGGAGATGGGCTAAATCGGGCACGAGGGAAAAAGGTTCCCCTAAGAAGAACTAAATCAACCCATAAAAAACAACATAATTTTTATAGTTTTTTGGTTATTTTGTTAGGCAAATGATATATTTTTATGTCAAATACGGTCCATCCCGTTTGACTTGGAGCCATAAAATAAATAAAAATTATTTTTGGACATCGCCCACTTTAGTGGGCGTTATTATATGAAAAAATAGCATAAAAATTTATCAAATTGTTTAACTTAAGCCTACATTCCTTAATGAAATTTTTATTTTGTATACAATTATCCCAAGGATTTATTTTTAGAGTTTTATGACTACCGATTTCTGCCCTAGCCCCTCCTCGCCCTTTGCCCCTTAATGTCTCTACCAAAAAGAAATATTTTAATTTTGTATACAATTATCCCAAGCATTTATTTGTAGAGTTTTATGACAAAGGTGAAATGTGTCCCCCACAGACCTTGCCAGAGCGACCCCGCCAAAATACAGTTTTAATACCCTCAAAAGAGAATTGGACCCCAATAAGTAAATATATTTTTGATCAGTGATGAAGTCTAAGACGGACTAGCAATGCACATACGTTCGTCTGTGGAAAGCATGATATTGTCTATTTTTGAACCCCGTCCCCTTTAGTGGGCGTTGACGTACGATATTATATAAAGGAACTCTTTCCCACCAAGTTAAGCATTTTACCCGGTCGAATATGACGTTTTTACTAGTTTTTCCTAACTTTGGTTTTTTTAGTGAATTAAAACTCTTTATACTTCGGTAAGAATTAAATTGATATTAAAAACCACAAAAATTAAAAATTCAATTCAAAAGTTGGAAAATCGAATTTTTTGTACATAGAAATAAGTTCCTAATTTTGGTGTTTTGGTGAATTATACCTACCTTATACTTCAGGAAGAATTAAGTTGGTTCAACAAAAAAGTTTAAATTCGATTCCATAGTTCGACAATCGAAATTTTTTTGGTATATAAAAGTAGCAATTTTTAAATTTAAGTTTCTTTAAGGAACTATACCTATATACAGGATTGAATTGGTATTAAAAATCAAAAATTCTATTCCAGTGTTGGACAATCGAAATGTATTTGGTAAATAAAAAGAAAGAAAGATGAAAATAAAACAACTACTAATTTTTGTTTTTTTTAGTCTTAAAACTACTTTATGCTAGTACGTTTATAACCAAGTGAAACGAGTTTTTTATTTTTGTTTGGAAATTAAACATATTTAATATTTTTGAAAGACTTTCATTGCCATTAGAAGTAAGAAACGCCTAACAAACAGCTTCCGAACTAAAAAGTTAAAACATTTTTTTATATATGAAAATAACTAAATAAAAAAATTAATGTATGAATTTCTATTTTAATAGTGAACCATTATTTATGTAAATTGTATTACAGGATGTTAATCTTCCCAACAGGGTATGGGTTCAAATCTGCGAAACTGCAAATTATTTTTTATTTATTTTTATTTAATAAATGAACGTGATTACATTCTATTTATTTTTGAGAGTGGAATATTAAGAATATTTATCATAGTCATTAAACCAGCAGAACGCATCAGTACTGATTTCGAGGCCGCTACGCCATCTCATCAGCGTTCTTTGTTCAATTTTTCCACTGTTTCAAGTGGTGCTAGTTAGTAGGAATATCAACTATTTAACCAACGTTTTTAACGAAAATTGAATATGAGAAGTTTCCACATTCATATTTTTAAGTTATTACCTTTTTGGTTAGTACGAAATTCCCCAACCCTGACGATTAATATTCCATGTATCTCTTTCGCTTTTTCCAGAGCCATCGGCTGCTGATATCTAAAGCTTTTTATTATTTATGTTCAAGGAATTGCATTTTTACTTAACAATTTGCAATGAACATGTAAACAAGTGCGCGTGCCCTCGCAATGTTTTAAATTAATGTATGAATTTCTATTTTAATAGTGAACCATTATATATATAAATTGTATTACAGGATGTTAATTTTCCCAACAGGCTATAGGTTCAAATCTGCGAAACTACAAATTATTTTATTGAGAATATTAATCGTCAGGGTTGGGGAATTTCGTACTAACCAAAAATGTAATAACTTGAAAATATGAATGTGGGAACTTCTCATATTCAATTTTCGTTAAAAACATTGGTTAAATAGTTGATATTCCTACTAACTAGCACCACTTGAAAAAGTGGAAAAATTGAACAAAGAACGCTGATGAGATGGCGTAGCGGCCTTGAAATCAGTACTGATCCGTTCTGCTGGTTTAATGTCTATGAAAAATATTCTTAATATTCCACTCTCAAAAATAATAAATAGAATGTAATCACGTTCATTTATTAAATAAAAATAATAATAAATAAAAAATAATTTGCAGTTTCGCAGATTTGAACCTATAGCCTGTTGGGAAAATTAACATCCTGTAATAAAGAGTGTTTTTATAAGAGCTTGCTGATTTGAAATTTAAATAAAACGCATGCCAAATTATGAAATGGCCAAAAAAATTTTTTATTTGGTAAATAATTTCTTGTCATTTAACATTTAAATATAATTTCGGGCATATGACCACCACGACTATTTTGCACAAAGGTCATTCTGGAGGTCCAATTTTCGATCACCTTTCCAAGCATTTGAGGGCGTATTTCAGCAATGACACGTTAAATACTGGTTTCCAAAGCGTCAATCGTTGCTGGTTTATCCACGTAAACCAATGATTTCAGGTATCCCCACAAAAAATAATCGAGTGGCGTCAAATCACACGAACGCGGAGGCCAATTCACCGGTCCATTTCTCGAAATAATGTTGTCGTTGAAATGTTATTTCAATAAGTCCATTGTTTCACCCGCAGTATGACAAGTGGCACCATCCTGTTGAAACCACATTTCGTTTACATCCATATCTTGAAGTTTTGGCACCAAAAATTCATTGATCATGATTCTGTAACGATTTCCATTCACGGTAACGCGTCGTCCTTCCTCATTTTTAAAGATATAACGACCGATCATTCCACCAGCCCACCGACAGGTATTTGGCCCTAAAAGTCGCTCAAAAATATTTTTTTGTAATTTATAATTTTATATTAGTATTTTATTGGATTTAAAGGTAGGTTAAGGTATTTCAGTGTAGAAAAAGGCAAAAAACATAATTGTTTTTTTTTCCTACAAATTTTTGAAAGTTAATGTTTGTTTACTGTACGAATTTTGTATGTGACCCATCACAACCCCATTTGCTTATCAGCACGAATGATTCTTTTTCCGCTGTTGTCAATTGTTTCAGCACCTCCTCGCCAAGATGTAACAAGAGTCGTTTGGTCGTATGATCCATCAAACTTTGTACCCTAACTTCAGCGCAAGTTTCAGTAATGCAGTGAATTTCAGGATAGCATTTCTTCTTCAGTTTTTGTAAAATAGAATAACAAGAGTAAAACCCTGGATTTGAGTCTCTTACTACTTCGTATTGTGCCTGCGTGAGTCCCGCTTCAGCGTACATGAACAATGCACGTAGATGTACCAATTTTGTTGAGGCTTCTTTGTCTTTATCAGCGGTACTTTTATTAATGGCTGCAGCATATGTTTTTGCTCGACGGGGGCTTCTTGTTAGGACTTTTACAATTTTTGACGCTTCTACTTCGCCCGTCTTTCGTAATTTCATTTGTGTTGCATATCCTAATTCTTTCAAGTCAGCTGACCGAAGATCTTTTATTTTTCGTCTTTTACTGCCTTCACTTCACAGGCCTACCGGGACTTAATCCTGTAACAGTGGACACAAGGTCACTCATTACTATAGTTAGGGTCACAATATGATTTAAGTAAATAAACAATAGCATTTGGGTTTTACATACCTGCTTTTTGAAGCGATATGGTTCCATAGAGCCACTCTCGATTGTTTTCTAGGAATCTGGGCATTGTGTTCCGGGCATTTGACCATTTCTGCTTAAATTCGTTTCGTACAATCGACAATTTCTGTTTCAGTATAGCAATGTTTGGACCATGTTCAGAATAATGATTGAGAACCTCTGACTCCATAAATTTCAATTTTTCGTTGAAATTTTTAGCATCTGAGCGTTTCATAATGGCCCATAAGTCGTTTCTGGTTAATACCCTCATTCCAGAAGAGCCTGTAATAGAAAATGGCATTTTGTTGAAATTCTTGATTAACCTAGTTTTTAAAACCCATGTACTAAAAAAATCGCTAAAAATCTAGGGGTGGATTGGGGTGGCTGTTTTTTGGTTTTTAAATTTCTGGAGGATCTATTCTACAAAATACTATCAAACTTTAAGCTCAGAAATTATCAGAAATAGTATAAAATCTTTGTGATATGTTAAGATGTGTATTTTTTTTTGTCATTTCTAGAGCTTAACCAGTAAGTGCAAAAAAAAACTAGTAAATAAATGGAATCAATGTAAAACTTAAGTTTTACATTGATTCCTGCTTGTACACAATCCATGATAGAAACTAGCACAAAATCCACTTTATCACCATAAAACTAATATTTGAAAAAATTAAAGTTTTTAACGTATCGAACAAACACACGACCACGTTTAGCGAACGGTAACTTCCGACTGACCTTATGCAGCTGGTGAAAGGTTCAAGCTGGTGTTAGTTCTATTGTTTGGAGGGTTTACCTGACTTTTGAAAAATAACAGTAAAAAGGGTGTAGTGCTAATATAAAAAAAATGCATTTTGAGCGACTTTTAGGGCCAAATACCTGTCTGTGCAGCCCATAGACCGCACCAGACAGTACATTTATAATTCTTTTCGGTGGCTTGGCATACAAAAGAGTGAATGTAGACCGAAATTTGGTAATTACGTTCTTTATGGTGGTCTCAGACGGACTTAATTGAACACTGTTTTTGAAAATAAATTTCCACGATTTGGAAGCGTTATTCTGGAGTTAACCTGTTCATGATGATTTGCCAAACAATACTGAGTAGAGACGTCACTTTAAACTGTCAAAACAGCAGTCACACAATAGAGTGATTCGTATAAAACAAAAACTTCTTAAAAAAACACCCTTTACAATTTACATATATAATGGTTCACTATTAAAATAGAAATTCATACATTAATTTAAAACATTGCGAGGGCACGCGCACTTGTTTACATGTTCATTGCAAATTGTTAACTAAAAATGCAATTCCTTGAACATAAATAACAAAAATCTTTAGATATCAGCAGCCGATGGCTCTGGAAAAAGCGAAAGAGATACATGGAATATTGGGAATATTAATCGTCAGGGTTGGGGAATTTCGTACTAACCAAAAAGGTAATAATTTGAAAATATGAATGTGGGAACTTCTCATATTCAATTTTCGTTAAAAACATTGGTTAAATAGTTGATATTCCTACTAACTAGCACCACTTGAAACAGTGGAAAAATTGAACAAAGAACGCTGATGAGATGGCGTAGCGGCCTCGAAATCAGTACTGATCCGTTCTGCTGGTTTAATGACTATGACAAATATTCTTAATATTTCACTCTCAAAAATAATAAATAGAATGTAATCATTGCAAATTGTTAACTAAAAATGCAATTCCTTGAACATAAATAACAAAAATCTTTAGATATCAGCAGCCGATGGCTCTGGAAAAAGCGAAAGAGATACATGGAATATTAATCGTCAGGGCTGGGGAATTTCGTACTAACCAAAAAGGTAATAACTTGAAAATATGAATGTGGGAACTTCTCATATTAAATTTTCGTTAAAAAAATTGGTTAAATAGTTGATATTCCTACTAACTAGCACCACTTGAAACAGTGGAAAAATTGATCAAAGAACGCTGATGAGATGGCGTAGCGGCCTTGAAATCAGTTCTGATCCGTTCTACTGGTTTAATGACTATGAAAAATATTCTTAATATTTCACTCTCAAAAATAATAAATAGAATGTAATCACGTTCATTTATTGAATAAAAATAAAAATAAATAAAAAATAATTTGCAGTTTCGCAGATTTGAACCTGTAGCCTGTTGGGAAAATAAATAACAAAATGTTGTTTGGTTCTTTTTTGTAATTAAACCTATTTTCTTATATTCATCCTTATTCCATTTGTCGACGTCAACGTTCCCGTTCTTTTAGAGGCAACATCATTTTGTTTTAACGTCATCATCAATTCAATAACAATTTTCCATTCTATAACAGGATGACGACGACGTTGACGGTTTATCGTTCATGTCAACATATCAAACACACATCTCTAAATATTTGAAACAGCTGTGTGGTTTGTTTACTACCTTTCAACACTAAAGTTTTATTGAAAATTAAAATGTTTTTTACTTGTAATATAAATTCTGACTCGAGTGATGACGATAATAAAAGAAAACAATCCCTGTATTATTTTAACAAACAGTGTATTATTTATTTTAATAATTGTATACATAATTAATATTTTTTTGAAGGGTTTGAAAGTTATTTTACAGTAAACAAGACTGCTCTTAAATAAGTATATCTTAGAAGTAATAACACCTAATTTGAAAAACGGGATAAGGTCAACCTACATTTCCAAAGCAACTAAGTTGGCAGCTACGTTAAAATTTTTGGCACAAGGGTCACACCAACTAGGTGTTGACAATAACTTCAACTTAGGGCCATCGCAACCAATGTTTTCTAAGATTTTGTCGGAAACACTGAATTAGAGTTGTGCTTTTCAGCTCAGTGAGCTGAGCGCTCACTTTAGCTCAGCTCAGTTTACTGAGCTAGTTCAGTTTTTAGATCAATAGCTCAGTACCTCAATAGCTCAGTAGCTCAGTGATAATGAAACAATAAAACACAAAAGCATAGAGTCGAATAGAAGAAATACATACATACATAACTATCTTGGCTGAAAATTAAAAAAACATTTTCTTTTGGAGAAAAAATTTAATATAATCAAAATAATAATTAATAAAATATTAAGCTGTTTGTAAATAAAGAAACCTCCTAAATAGTGCCTGGCAGTCAATGATATTAAGAAATCAACATAAAAACGTGCCCAGATTTCCAATGAATTGGCATTCAAACATTACATTTGTTTTAAATATTTAAGAATATTAGTGCTCGAAATAGTAATTAATAAAGTTAAATGAAATACCGAAATCAAAGCAAATCGTTGCAGTGTCCACCACTTATACAGGTTGGATATATGAAATGTGGCTAAAATGCAGAAGTTGCAGACACAACAAAGGATCTCAATGGTGATTAAAAATAAGACAATCAGTTTGTGAACAAACAAAATAGTTAATGAAAATTTGTTTTAGTGCATCCAAATGGGTGGTTAAGGTTACCAAATGAGGTTAGCGGAACAAGAAATGAATATCAAATCAAAGGTACAATTTATTTAATATAAACGCAGTTATTAAACTGCACATTGGAGAACTACAAGGGCTGAATTTGGAAAAACTAAAGTGTATAAAAATGTAAGTATTTCGCTGTGTTTAAAACAATTAGTATAAAAATGTTGATGAAAATTTGTATAACTCTTTCAGAGCCACGGTACCTACAAAGAATTTTCTGATGAGAAAGAGTTCTTTGCAGTCATCTGCAGTGATGTGCCAATTATAATGGCATGTCAACCGACATGCTTGAATGGAGAATAGCAAACTTGTCTATGCACATAATTATAAAATAACTGAATATAATTATAAAACAACTGCTGTGAATATGTGGCCGACAAGGGAAAGAGATTTTTTTATGTCATCTACATTTATGTTCATCTACATCAAGTTTTAAAACAATTACAACGGATGCTCGCATCTCATCAAATATCATGAATATTATTAATAGTTTAATTAAAGATATTTTAACGCCCATTGCTGCCAAATCATCACTTTAATTTCACTACAATAAGCCTTCAACAATTATCAGTCTTGAAATTCAATTTGCTGTCCGTCTACTGTTGTCTGTTGAATTGGCTAAGGATGCTGTCAATGAAGATACTAAAGCCGTAACCAAATATACAAGTTAGAAGTAAATGCCAATGAATGTTTATTTTAAACAATTTTTAAAAGGGAGTGTTATTTTTGCTAATTCATATATATTTAAAAAGTTATGAATTATTTATATTTATTTAGCACATTTTGATATTAAGAATTCCAAATAATTTTGCAAAAATTATTTTTACAAAGTTCGAATTTTTTACTTTAAATGTATGAAGCTAAAAAAAGTTATCCCTAACATGTCTTGTGACTTTACGCCTATATACAAAAAAATTACTTTCAGTTTTTAACTCTAATGGAATTGTGTTAAATAGTTTAAGACCGTTATAAAATATTCTGATTGATTAATTAATGTCGTTGGTCACAAGTAGAAAGGGCCTAACTCATACAGTTGTACATAAGCCAAAAACGTACCATTCATCATAATGGAAATTGTTATTATAATTTGCTTTTAAAATCGTTTTTTATACCCTCCAAAAAAGAATTTGGAGGGTATATTCACTTTGTCATTCCGTTTGTAACGCATCGAAATATCCATCTCAGACCCCATAAAGTATATATATTCTTGATCAGTGATGAAATATAAGACGATCTGAGCATGTCCGTCCGTCCGTCTGTGGAAATCACGATTCAGTCCAAACGAAAAGAGTTAAATTTGGCATAAATATATTTTAAAGCTTAGAGCAGGTTAAGTTCGAAGATGGGCTAAATCGGGCAAGAGGGAAAAAAGTTCCCCAAAGAAGAACTAAACCAACCCAGAAAAAACAACATAATTTTTAAAGTTTTTTGGTTATTTTGTTAAGCAAATGATATATTTTTATGTCAAATACGGTCCAACGCCTTAAACTTGGAGCCATTAAATAAAATAAAAATATTTTTTGATCCCGCCCACTTCAGTGGGCGTTGTTATAGGCAAAAATAGCATAAAAATTTAACAAATTGTTTTACTTAAGCCTACATTCCTTAAAAATAACACTTTTAAGCTTTAATGACGAAGCTGAGACGAAACCTGGTACTACTCTGCCCTACCCCTTCCTTCCCCTTCGCCCCCTAAATGACCCTACCAAAAAAAATTTTTTTTTTAAATTTTGTATATAATCATCCCAAGCATTTATCTTTAGAGTTTTATGACTGCCGATTTCTGCCTTACCCCCCCCTCACCCCACCTCTTCCTTTGCCCCTAAATGACCCTACCAAAAAAAAAATTTTGTTTAAATTTTGTATGTAATCATCCCAAGCATTTATCTTTAGAGTTTTATGACTGCCTGCTGCCCTACCCCCTCCTCCCCCTTTGCCCGCTAAATGACCCTATTAAAACTAAATAAATTTTTTTTTTAATTTTGTGTATAATCATCCCAAGCATTTATTTTTAGAGTTTTATATCTACCTGTTTCTGCCCTACCCCCTCTCCCCTTTTGCCCTCTAAATGACCCAATAAAAAAAAAGATATATTAATTTTGTATATAATTATCCCAAGCATTTATTTTTAGAGTTTTATGACAAAGGTGAAATGTTTCCCCCACAGCCCTTGCCAGAGCGACCCCGCCAAAGTACAGTTTTTATACCCTCCAAAGAGAAGTGTGATGAAGTCTAAGACGGTCTAGCAATGCCCATACGTTCGTCTGTGGAAAACATGATATTGTATATTTTTGAACCCCGCCCCCTTTAGTGGGCGTTGACGTACGATATTATATAAAGGAACTCTGTCCCACCAAGTTAAACATTTCAAATTCACTTACTAAATATTTGGAGGGTATTTAAGATTCGACCCGGTCGAATATAACGTTTTTACTTGTTTATACTATTACAGTAAATTTTTCAGATGAGGTGCATTTGTGTGAAATCTATTAGAATCGCGGTAAAAGCAAATTTTGAAAGAGTATGAGTTAGGGTCTTTCTACATGTGACCACCGATATATAGATTATAATATGTTAATGTTTTGTTTGTTAAGTACGTTTCTAACATGCAGGCTTATATATTACACTGTACAGCAAAATCAAATTTTTTCCAAAATTACAAGGTCCGACATAGAAATTTTGATAGAGGAGACAAAAAAAATAGGCACGTGTATCGGCATTTTGAAAGTTGACATCTGAATTTAATTTGAGGGTGCATTAAAGTTTCCCAGCTCTGGTACATTTTTATTGTTAATCGGCATAAGAATCCATGTGATCCTTACATTTTAGGTACAAAATGTGTTCACCGAATTTATGTAAAATGTTAGGGAGAACAGTTTTGTACAATATGTTAAACCTTTAACTTCTCAAGGTATTGGTCTTTTTGTCCTTCTTTTAAAAAGAGCAAATTTAACTAAAAATCACTAATATCTCTATTATTTTATTTTCGATAGCAAATTTGAATAGGACATATTCATTAATTAAATTTTTTTTTAGCTCTAAGCAATTTCACATCATTATCATACAATGTACAGCATATTTCAGCGATAAGCGAATGAATGCTTTTGCCTTTATAGCGTTCTTCAATGGGTGCGCATGTCTGATGAAATTTTTCATAATGCTCGTCAGATTTTGTTGCATCAACATAATGACTAGGACTTCGACGTTGTAGCACAGGTACTGGGAGTTCGGAACTGGGATCATGGCTAATGGTATAGCTTTGTATACAAAAATCTTTCGCCTATATCTATTCAACTTTAATATAGGACTATTTTGGCACACGTAGCATGTAGCGTCATTATGCATTGAATTTCGTTGTCGCTGAAGGTCAAAAATTAAACTATAGTTTTTGAAAAAAAAATTTATTACCTTTGGACCACCAAAATTAAGCCGTTATAATAAATGCTACAGCAATGCTTCGGCGTCCACAGTTCATCCGGAAAAACTTCTAGCTCAAAATATTTTTTTATAGATGTTTTCAACTGTACTATTGAAAAACGTAACTTTATATTCCGGTATGGTATGTTTACCGCAGATATAACAAAATAAATCAAATTTTTCCAAACAATTGGACATTTTTGCCAAAACAAATCTTACACGTTAAGTTTAAATGCTGTATTCACAAAAATTAATGCGTACTTCAAGTGTGCTTTAAAGTAAAAATTTCTACTTAATTTTTTTGTGAATACTGCTATAGTTGTTTACTTTAATTTTTTGTTATTTTTTAAGTAAAACACTCAAATCATAAAACAAATTATGTACACAATATGAGGAGGTCCGCGCCAAAACGCAACAATTCCACTTTTCAAGTTTTTAGCTTTTTTGACTGAATCCAATTCTACATGTTAAAATCTATCTAACAATTGTTACAAAACATACGAAATATCAATAATTTCTTTATAATTCAATTCCAAAAATAGCGGTTCAGACCAAAATGCAACATTTCCGTATATGAATATACAAAAATTTACTTAAGAGTTTTTAGTGACTCGTAATTAATTTAGAAAAGAAAAAAGATGTTGTTAAACTATTGGAAAAACATTAGGGCCAACAGTGGTCAAACGTTTCGGAATTGGAATACTATAAAAATATATTGAAAAACCATCAAGGAAATAGTGCTAATGAAACAGATATTATAACCTTATGTGATTTTTTGGAGAAGAACACTGGAATGAGGGTGTAAAACAACGCGAATTTTTTGTAATACTACAAAAACATATAAATGTAATATATATTAAATAATTAACATATAAATGTAATAAATATTAGTAATATTACAAAAGAGTTTATCATTTTCCTATAAAACGTAAGTAATTAAAATCAAAAAACATAAAGTTACAGTTTTGTTCAAAGCAAAAAGCCATAATTCCAAACCTTGCTCATATCAAAACGCAACATTTCCATTTTGATTCATAACAAAATGAAATAAATACTATGTGACGGACCAAAACGCAACATTTCCCAATTTGTTATCTAATTATCTTAAAAACTAATCAATAGATAAATTTATTTATAGTTGAATTGTGTTGTTCCTACAAAACTATTATGCCAAAACAACTGTTTTCAAGAATATATTATATCATACTGCCTTTATTTGATTTTATCCGTTTATCAAAAATTTTGTTATAGTGGAATTGTTGCGTTTTGGCGTGGACCTCCTCATATATGCACCGCAAATTGACACGTTTTCAGTACAATAAGAAATATAGCACTTGATTTTTGTTTTGATTTTGCTTTTCATTGCTTTTGTTGTAATGTAACGGATAACATTTTTGCGAAACATTTTAACCCCTTAAATCCCTGATTTAATGGCGTTTTTTGCTCTTTTTTAAAAGAAGAACATAAAAGACCCATACTTTGAGGAGTTAAAAGGTTAACATATTCTACAAAAATGTTCTCCGTAACATTTTACATAAATTTGCTGAACACATTTTGTACCTAAAATGTAAGGATCATATGAATTCTTATGCCGATTAACAATAAGAATATGCCAGAGCTGGCACATGCACCCCCAAATTCAGATGTAAACTTTCAAAACGTCGATACACGTGTCTTTTTTTTTTGTCTCCTCTATCAAAAGTTTTAGGTTGGACCTTGCAATTTTTTTTGTGTTGTACAGTGTTATTTATAATTAAGTCACAACAAACAATCTAAAACCAATTACATTATAATAAAATTTTATATTGTGAAATAAAAATGTTTTGAATGGAATTTATTTGTTTTTTTTTTTCAATGAAATGTTTTGTTTCAGGATGTTTGTAAATTGAATTTTTTTTAAATTGGATTGTAGTCCTCAAAAGGAGAGAAAGTAATTTACTGCTTTGATGCATGTTTTTTGCAAGAGCTATCTTTTTCGGTTTCGCTGCTATAACACTTAGCTTTTGGTTTAGTTGCTCTTACCTTTATAGTATATATTGCATAAAGTCGTAGTTTAAAAGGTAATTTCTTAAAATAAATATTAAATATTTGTGAAATGTTTATTTTGAAATTATCTTTTCAATACAACTTAAATAATAGTAATTAATTATATTATCTTAAAAATTACATTTTGTAGTGCAAGAACACTAATTTTGAAACTTTGTTAGGTTTCAAAAGAGTACGCCGTTCATTAATAATTTGTCCTGTTGCAAAAAATATTCGTTCGCATGGAACGGAAGTGGCTACGATGCAAAGACGCTTTAAAACATATGCATATATCCTTGGGTAAATACCCTTTCGCTCCTTCCACCAAATCAAAGGGTCCTTTCTTCTATCCAGATACTCTTCATTTATGTATTTGTCGAATTCCCTTATTCCTGCTGCAGTATTATTTTCTGGTCGTACTGTTCGGTTGAAGTCAGCATCATATTCTCCCCAAATGTCCTCTTGATCTACGGGATCAGCAATGCGCTAATTTGGGGCTATTAGTTCATCCTCATTGCTGTTCGGTATCCTGATCAGACTTATTCTACTTCTGATGGCTTTCACAGCGTTCTGATATGAAATATCATTTTTGAAGGCTTTTCTTTTAAATCGTGGGTTCAAAATTGCGCTCCCTGCATACAGCGGATTTCTTTCCATCTCTCCAAACCGTATTTGAAGCTCTCTCTTCAATACTTTTAGTATTTCCAATACTTTAGTTTTTGACCAACCGCGCTTCATAATGCAGGACTCTAAAATATTATAAAGTACTGTTACTTTAGATAAAGTAACACTTTTTTCTGCAGAAAATTTCTTTATTTGATAAAACGTTATTTGATAAAACGGCTTCAATATTGGTATAACTTCATGTATTAAATCCCATTCTTCGAAATATTCAAATCCGGTTTCGCCAAACTGAGTGTTGAAATGACAGCATCTTTGAGAAGATAAATTCTCTCCAGCATTTCATATGTTGAATTCCATCTACCAGCCACATCTTGCTTAAGTTTTAATACTTTAGGACCCATTTGAGTTTGGTTTAGCTTCGTTAGACCTTGTGTACTTTTATGAAAATATTCCACAATTTTCTTAACCTTGACTATGGTATCACGTATTTGGTCAAGCCCAGCTTTTACAACCAGGTTCAGAGTGTGAGCAAAGCATCCGATTCCTCTCCATTGGCCTTAGCGAATTGCAGCACTGATATTTGCAGCATTATCACTTACAATTGCACTTACTTTTAGCTTAATATTAAACTCTGCCGTTATATTTTTCAAAAATTCCATCAAATTGTCAGCGGTATGCCTTTCTTGAAACTCATTACAACCAAGTAAATGAGATTTCAGCTCACTATTTCCACTAATGAAGTGAGCTGTTACGGCTAAATAGCTTGTATTTGTTTACGATGTCCATCCATCCGTTGTAAGACAAACAGCTGTGGCTTAATGCAGACTATCTTTTACTTTATTTAAAATTTCAGAATATACGCTGGGCAATATTATATTTGATAGGGTCTTCCGATTTGGGAGCATATAGTTGGGACAATTTGAAATATCAACTGTCATTTTATAAAATTCCGGTTCCTCTACCATTCTTAATATTTTTTCTCTTTTTTGGACCGAAGGTGGTCTCCGGAAGTATTGTGTGAGTCTCTGCTGCGACTATTCCTGAACCTGTGCACTTGTTGAAGGTTGCTCATCTGTTGCATCCTCTGATGATCCGCTACCCACTGTTGCCTGTCTGCAAAAATTTAGAGGCTTTAGGGGATGTGTGTATATTAGATGGAGTGACAATTTGCCATGGGATCCTCCAGCAACACTCAAACTGTAGTTACATTGAGCCCTGCTGTCACCTTTTTTCTGCCATTTCGCAAATTTTTTTTGAATCTGAAAAACACTCACGAAAATACGAAACTTTTTTTATATATATCGCGTAAACAAATCCCAAAATGCAGAATTTGTTTTAAAATTAAAAACGAAAAACACTTAATATTATATTTTAGTATTTTTAAACTTTATTATTATATTATTATTATTATTCATTAGATATATAAGTAAATTACAAAATCTAATATAAGACTTATATTAGATTTTGTCACTACTTTATGTGACTTTTTCAGGAAATGAATTATTTTATTAATATTTTAATTATATTATTACAAACGATAAACACACTTAATATAAATTTAATTTAACATACACTAGCTGAAAATGAAAAATTTTGATTATGCCGGAAATGAAAAATTTTTATTATGCTAAAAAGGAAAATTATAAAAAGTTTTTAGATATTAATATAAAATATTTAAAAACACCCTTCTTCAAAACTATTCACTTTTTATTAATAATACTATATTTAAAGTCTAAACTTTTTTAAAATAATGAATTTCTCGCAGAGACAAACTTGGCAGACTTTTTTTATTGAAAAAAAAACTTTAGCTTTTAACAGAATACGTTACAAACATGGGTGATTAAAAAAGTTCTAACTATTATATCAGTACCTTATTAAAACACCTTGGCCATATTCAAAGATGCCAGAAACTGTAACGATAATATCGCCTTTAACATATTAAAAATCAATCGAAAGCATAACGAAACTTTTTGAAGAGGTGGAGTATGAGCTAAATTGATATATATATATATATATATATATATATATATATGTATGTATATATATATATATATATATATATATATATATAAGTATATATGTATTTATATAATATACATATCTAAATATACATATATATATATATATATATATATATATATATATATGTATATATATATATATATATATATATATATATATATATATATATATATGTGTATATATATATACATATATATATATATTTATATATATATATATATATATATATATATACATATATATATATATATATATATATATATATATATATATATATATATATATACATATATATGTATTATTAAAATAAATTTATTTATTTCAGTCTATGGACAACAAAATCCTTACAGACTAAGACTGTATACATAAAAAGATAAATTATTACATTACAATAAAATAATAGCAAAACATAAATATTTACATAATACATATTGTATAGCAATATATGTACATATATACATATTGTTATAGCAAAGTGGAAAATATTTAAGCAACATTAGTGAATATTTGCCTCTGACATTCAAGAATTCTACACTTATAATAAAACCATTTTCATATACTTGTATATTTCAAAACTTGTAAAAATGGTCTAAACTTGAAGATTGGTTCTTTACACATGCGACCATAATATAAACAATGTCGTATTTATATATGTCTGGCAGCATATTAAGGAACTGGGGTATTATTACATATATGGCAATATAAAATAATAAAAACGCTCAGCTCTAAAACAAAAAGCGCTCAGTACTGAGCTAAAATCATCTTGAAGTGAGCGCTCATTTCGCTCAGCTCACAGAAACGTTCAATTGAACTAGATCATAGCTCAGTAGCTCAACTCTACACTGAATGCCTTGGAAATTACAGTTTGTCCCCAATGGATTAAATTCGAAATGACGGATAGTGAAAAAAATGAAGCAAAATTAATTTAAAAAAAAAAACTGGTTTTCCTGGCGTTATTGGATGTATTGATGGTACACACATAAAAATTATTGCCCCAACTAAAGAAGACCAGCATTTATACTTTAACCGCAAAGAACTGCTATGATTGTAAATTTGCAAAAAAAAATGTTTTTATATATTTTGTTATATAGATTTGTAATATAGATTTGAATATAGATTTGTGATCACAAAATGCGGATACGGTTCTTGGATGCACGTATGCGGGCTATGCCTACGATGCACATTGGTTCAAGAGTGGTATTAATTCATTTTTTGATGTCTCCTGATTTACAGTTTGTAAAAAACAATCTAGTTATCATGTACCAAAAATATTAGGTTTATATCTTTATTATTTTTTTGTACAGAGACATTCAAAGTTGAGCTAAGTGAATGAGTTTCAAATGAAGGCATTATATATACTATTTTCTTTCACTTCATGCTTTTAAAATAATCTTACCATGACACTATACTGCTTTTTTATATACATTTGGATGCTATAAATTATATATATATATATATATATATATATATATATATATATATATATATATATATATATATATATATATATATACAAATAAAAAGAATTTCAAATTAAAAAAAACAAATTTCTTTACTACTAAATATGGTCCAAAAATATTTATTTTCTCTAACTTCAATGGCTTGTATCTATTGATCTCTAACTGCCTCCAGCCCGAGACTTATATCACATTTAAGCTTGAAGTCTCAGCTAATGATTTATTAAAAATTCAGCTGCTCATTTTTGCTCGTAAGCATTTCCGGTATAAAAAACTTAAAACAGTTAGGAAAAATTTCCTTCACAAGCATGTTATTGCGCATGCAATAACAACTTTGTTTTTGTTATACCCTTCACAAAAAGGTGAAAGGGTATATCTAGGTTTGTCATTCCGTGTGTAATTTCTTCAATATTCACATGGGACCCCCCATATATATTCTTGATCCTTATGAATAGCGGTGATGATTGAGCGATGTCCGTCTGTCTGTACGTGAAATCGGTTTTCCCAAGCCCCCAGAAGAGCTAGAGACTTCGTTCCTGGAGCGTTGGATTGGAAATGAACTTAAATAGAGTGGCATTGAAATTCGAAGTACGGTTCCAGAGCTGGGAAGCTTACACCTATTTCTCGACGCAAAATTAACACCAAATGTCAATTATTTTTTTTGGTTGCTTGTAAATTAAACCTATTTCATGCTTTGGGAAGCCTCAACGGTCTATTAAAAACTAAAAAAATAATTTTTTTTCCAGGGATGGGAATGTAAAAGTTTTTTTTGGGCAGTATTTTTAGTACATGTAATAATTAAAATTGTTAAAAATTTTAAGATATTCTTAAATAAAACCTTTTTATACATCATGCAGATTTGCATTTGTCAAAAAAAAAATTTTTTTTTAAATTAAAACTTCGCTTCCAGGGGCGGAAATTTTAAATTTTTTTTGTACATAAAAGTAACCAAAAAGGCAACTGACGGTATATGCATATGTTACTAGCATTATCAGATCCATACATAAATTCATACCGTAAACAGTTCAAGAAGGATATATTGGAATTTTCTGATGAAGTAAAAATTTTGTTATATTAATAAAGGTACACGAATTACTTTGTTTATAATTTTTTATATTTGCTTCCATTTATTTGCAGATATTTTCATTATATATGGACATGAATGTTGTTATATTTTATTTATATTTTGTTATTATAAACTATTTGTTACTTAACAAATAGTTAAGTAAGACACTACTTTATTTTCATTTCAAAATGCTCTTAAATACTAACCACGAACATAATGAACATCTTAAACTAATTTAGTACGCATGCGCTTCTTTCTTATCAACTATTCTCCTTGTCTTCTTTTAGCGACAATAATACGTGCGATAGATAATAAGGGTTGTTTACCAAGATCATTATCTCTAAAACGTACTTAAGCTAAACAAACAACATGAAAACCAATTTCCTCTTTAAACCGTAATTAGTCTAGACAATATATAAATGTTTAGGCAAGAAAACAATTTTTACCTTTATGAACCTAAATAAATATGAAATGGATTCTATCCTGATAAAACTATGTTCAATTACATTTGAACATTCTGCCGGGCATTTAAAGGTATTGGTGGTGAACAATCTAACTTAACTATGGTCTTTGTATTGTTGTTACATTTATACTTTAAATAGATAAAAATTAAGATTGTAATTATAATAATTAAAATAAATGATACATGTCCGGAAACATGGTGATATTTCATTCTCATCAGTTCAGTATTGTCGGCCCGCATCTTCTGTAGATTTTGGTGTATATTTTGTATATCTTTGGAATTGTTGATTACCGTTACATCAAATGGCTTTACCAGCTTACTATTAGCTTGCTGAAATTCTACGCCCCATGATGTCTGAATTGAAGTTTTCTTCTTGGTTGTAAAATGTTGAGAAGAGGTAAAAGTTATTCCTTAATACACTGCTGTACAACCAGCTGGCAAATTCAGTATTCCTTTTGAAGGTAATATCAACCAGTCACGTGCACTATTTCCGCAGTCTATGCTTAATGTAAACTGGTCGAAAACCGTGAAAATCCATTGATTCTCCGTTGACAAATTTTTTCAAATACACTTTCTTGGAGTTTCCTGAAAATAACACTCAGCGTGCCTGGATTGTTTTAAGGCTGAAACCTCGCATGATCGCTCTACTGCAGGTTTCCAAGAAAATTCATCATTACAATTATATTGTCCCTGATGGTGTTTTGTACAAACGTTAAGCTAAGACTGCCACATCAAATATAAATTTGTTGCAAAATTATATATGGTATAATCACCGATGACCATAGGTATCATTGCCATTTCCATCAACTGGAAGTCTAATAATTTCGTCAATTTCTGAAGTATGTATATTATACAAGGGTATTTCTGCCTGTATTACCAAACGCTTGTCTACCACAACACCCCTTGCCACCATAGAACTGTAAACTTCTTTCAGATCTATACCAGTTTTTGTTCCTGGCAAGATCAGCTCATTCGGCAATAGTTTTCTAATGTTTGATATTTCCTCTTGCAGGTAGAAGATCTGGGTTGATATGGCCGTGGTTAACATCAATCATTAAAGCCATGATAGATGACTGAATTTCACTGCACTCATCGATCATTAAATATAGCTGAGTCGTCATTACTTGAAACATAACAATCAATCGCTCGGTATTGGTGTCATTTTGAACTTCATAATAGAAAAGTTTCAACTGCCAGTACATTTTACTAAAATTTTCGTTTACTTCTTCAGTTGTTTTCTTTAGCCCATTTATTGTAGAGTTCACAATGGATGTCTGCTGTTGTAGTTTTTCCTCATTCTGGAAAATATTTCTCATATTCTCTTCCATCAATTTCCGGTCCTCGGCGTCCATCATTCCGAAAAGCACATGACAGATCGAGCCAACAAATTAAAATGGCGACCTTTTTTGTCTTTCCTTCTTCAGCAACAAACTATTTTGATCTACCAAACGGAATCTTCTATTGACTGACCATACTACCATCTCGCAATCCTCTTTATAATTTCTTAATTTGAGACATTGGTCTTCAAGTTTTTCCTTCAGTTTTTTAATTCGTTTTATCTCCTCATAATACTGATCTACATCGTAATGTATTATTAAGTTCCATTTGGAGCTTACAACGTTCATCTCTCCAATATTACCAAGATGCAACGCTGTATTCAAAGGTATTTCCTTTATTTCGGTACCCATACCATGATTTAGTGATGCAGAATTTACTACTCCTACTGTTAATATTAAGAACATACACCATAATAAACAATATTTCAGAAAGTTATTTCCGTTGGGTTGTTTAAGTTTTGCTCCACCCTGATTGTGCTCGTTTGAATTTTCTGCGGCCGGTAGCTGGATTATCTTATGGATTGGTCGTTTTAGAATATTATTTTGATACCTTATTTTTACCACTCAAACTTTCTTATCCTTTCCTCCGTTCACTTCCGTTATTCTTCCAAGAGGCCATCTTCCTGGATGAGTATTTTCATCTTTGACCAGAACTGCTGCTCCTTCTTTCAAATTTTTAACTGAGTGCCTCCACTTATTCCGTTGTTGGAGCGTCACAACGTACTCTTCCTTCCAGCGATTCCAAAAATCTTTTTTCAGCCGCTGAATAAGTTTCCATTTATTTAATGATGATATAACTGCGTTTTTAATATGCTCCCCGGGTTCTATTACTGGTCTTCCAATGAGAAAATGACCCGGAGACAACACATCCACTGCATCAATATCCTCAGCATTCACTTCAACCAAAGGCCTGGAGTTTAAAACAGCTTCTATTTGTGCCAGCAAAGTACTTAATTCTTCAAAAGTCAATTTTGTGTTGCCAATTATTCTTTTGAGATGATACTTCATCGACTTTACTCCAGATTCCCAAACTCCTCCAAAGTGAGGGGCAGCCGGGGAATAAAATACCAATTTATTTTTTGTTCAGCCAGGATAGGTATAAGTGTACTATTGTTTTTAACTGTGGCTTTGAAATCCGCATCTAACTTTTTACTAGCACCCACAAAATTAGTTCCATTATCAGAATACAAGTGAGAACTCATGCCTCTTCTTGAAAAGAATGTTCTCAAAGCCGTATGGAATGCTTCTGTGGTCATATCACTCACGACCTCCAAGTGAATTGCTTTTGTTGCCATACAGACAAACACGGCAATATAGCCCTTGAGCTTTTCTGGCCTCTTCCTTTCGAACACCTTAAATGAATTGGTCCAGCATAGTCCACTCCCGTATGAGTAAAAGGATGTGAAACATTCACTCTTTAATCTGGTAGACTACCCATTAGTTGTTTAGATATATTTTGTTGATAGCGAATGCATGTTGTACAGCTTCCAATACACTTCTTCACTGCATTTTTTAGTCCCATTATCCCATATTTACGTTTTATGGTTAACTCCATAAGTCGATTCCTACCATGGAGCGTGGAAATGTGTGTCTGGCGTATTATTAAAGATGAAAGTTCAGTAAAATTATGGGATGTTTGTGATTATATTGTAAACCAGAATTATGCAATCTGCCACCAACTCGAAGAATGCCATCTTTATCTAGATATAGAAAAAGACTTACTATTTGGCTTTTGTTACTCACCGCACGTCCCTTATTCAGTCTCATAATCTCATCATGAAATTCAACCTGCTGATGATTAAAAATTATACTCTTTTCTGCCGCCTCAAGTTCTTGAACGGTCAGATGCTGCGGATATCTTTCTTTTTTTCTTAATTTTTTTACAAACCGAAGTACGTAAGCAACTATTCTTTGTAACTTGCCTAGTTTGGAGTATATGCATACTAACTTGTTAATAATATTACAGCTTGTCAATTTCTCAGCATTCCTCAATATATTTGTTGACTTTGGCTCTTCGTTTTTCTGACAGAACTCGGAAGACTTTAATAACCACTTAGGACCATTCCACCACAAAGAGTGATGTATCAAATTTTTCGCATTAATACCTCTGGAAGCTACATCTGCAGGATTGTCCTTATTGCTTACGTGATGCCATGTTACCTCAGGCAAAGTTGTATTTATTTCGTTAACTTTGTTTCTTATAAATTTGTCTTTATTTTTATTGTTGCGAATCCAACATAACGTTATAGTTAAAACACTCCATGCATAAACTTTACATTGTCGATAAAAAATACGAATTACTCTATGCAAAAGCTTGCTTAGAATATGAGCAGCACACAGGTCTAATTTTGGCAGAGTTTTTAATCGGGTTCACTTTACTTTTAGCTGTTAGTAGCTTAACAGATGTATCCTGTTTAATGTAAACTATAGCGGCATAAGATTTTTCAGAGGCATCTGAAAACCCGTGAATTTCCAATTCAGTCTCGCACGTTGATTTTACCCATCTTGCGATACGGATCTTTTGAAGAGCGATCACATCTTTTGAAAATTCATACCATTTATCTTGAAACTCATCTGATAACACTTCATCCCAGGAAGATTGTCGCAACCATAGTGTTTGAATAAATAGTTTCGCTAGTACAGTAACAGGAGACATCCAGCCCAAAGATTCTTGCCACATCTGAAAGAGCTTGCCTTTTCGTTATTTTATTGTTCAGTGTAAAATTTACCTTAAAATGAAACTCGTCTTTGGCCGGATCCCATTGTAGGCCGAAAGTTTTAACAGTTTCGCCATCTTTGATTTGAATGACTGTGTTTTCTTTGGTGACATCTTCATGATTTATAATTGTTTTGTGATTTGAGACCCATTTGCGTAAATTGAAACCAAAATTGTTTAGCTGTGCTTGTATACGATGCCGTATGTTCTTACATTGTTGAACATTATCTGCTCCTGTCATTAGATCATCCATATATATATATATATATATATATATATATATATAAGTCTTCTTTTATTATTTTCTTAATTAGTCCATCTTTAATTGACATGTGGTCAGCAATGTAAAACAGCGATCTTACTGCTAAAAATGGTGCCGATGACATGCCATATGTTACAGTTGTTAATTTATACTCTTTTATAGGACTGCATTTGTTTTCTCTCCATAATACATGTTGATACGATTGGTCACTGTTTGCCATTCTTACCTGGCGGTACATTTTTTCAACATCAGCTATCATAACATATCTCCATAGCCTCCATTTTATTATGTTATCGAAAAGATCTTTTTGTAGCTCAGGACCTGCAAACATCACATCGTTTAAACTTCTTCTATTTGTTGTTTTAGTAGAAGCGTCGAACACCACACGCAATTTTGTTGACAAGCTGTTTTCTCTAATTACTGGTTGGTGTGGTAAATAGTACTTCCCGCTGCACTTCTTCTCTACCTCTTTGATATGGCCGAGATTTAAATACTCGTTCATAAACTGTACGTAGTGTTTTTTAAGTTCCGGCTCTCGTTCGAATTTTTTCTCAAGAGACAAAAAACTTGCCATTGCTTGTCTTCTGGAATCTCCTAACTCGTTGTCCTTTTTAAGCGGCAATTTAACTGCTATATGCTTTGTGCATCAACTTCGGTTGTTTTCTCATAGTATTCTTGGCAAAATTCATCTTCACGGCATTCCTCTAAGTCAGGAAGTTTTCCTAGCTCCCAGAACTTCTCCAAGTTAGTTACGGCTGCTAATAATTTTGTTGGTTTTGCAAATTACACCAGATAATATTCAGCCAAAAATCGTTGATTGTGCCAAGATACTACCTTTTTTGTGTAATATTTCTTGCAATATATGAGGTATGATGTCACCTCCAATAACAATATCTATTCGATCAGATTTGTTGAATGCTGGGTCCGCCAGAATAAAGTTGTTCCAATCTTCAATATTAAACTCAAATGATTGATTTGGATGTGCCCCCGTTAATTTTGGCAAAATTAGGGCATCTGCTTCGATTTCATGGTTACTCATAAATCTTTTTTTCAAGATTAACTTTGTTTTTGCTTTAGACAGTCCTACCAAAGTACTGCCGATTCCATGAATCCCTGTTTTGCATTTAACACGTGGCAATGATAAAATCTGGGATGCTTCTTCTGATATTGTCGTTACCTGAGAGCCCTGATCAATTAATGCTCTTAGGATTACTGCTTCTCCATTTATTGCATGTACTTTTACCTGTGCAGTTGCTAGAAGTACTGATCTTGTTAAATTTTTGGTAGTCATTACTGAATTGCTGGGTTTTAGTTCTTTAATTTTTTCTTCATTCAGATGTAGAATCTTATGGTGACCTTTATTGCAATAACAACACTTAACATTATTTGAACACCACTTGTTGTTTTTGTGATCTAAGCATCTAAAACACCATTTATTATTATAAGCCAGTTTTCTTCGTTCATAAATCGGTAATGTTAAAAATTTTCTGCAAATCGCAGCTGTATGGTTATCCATATTGCAATGTAAACAACATTTTCTCATTGAGTACATCACATTAGAAACTTTGTCAGTTTCAATTAGTTTTTTATGAAATGTTTTATTTGACAAATAAATTTCATAACAGTTTGATTTAGATTTTATTTTTCATTATGCCTTATAAATACTTTTCTTGTTATCCAATGGATTTCTGATTGTATAAAGGTGTAGAAAAATAAATAGGTTCATATCGAATATACTTTATTTGTTGGTTTAGTTTTGTATGAGTTTCAAGGCCTACTATTCTTGTTCTGTTGTTATTTTGGAAAATAATTTGTAATTTACAAGTTGTGAATTCTCAGATCGTTTTCGGAAGTATATGCATAAGATAAGAGGCTTTTAACTTTTCAAAACTGTGGTTAAAGTCTACTGACGATTTGGTAAAGCACCAATGAAATGCATATAGACATTGCTTAACCACCAACAAATAAATTTCATTAATTAGTTTTTTATTTATTTTCTTTTCTTGCCCTTTGGAAGCTGCTTCTAAAGCTTGAACTTGTTGTTCCAAAAAACCTAGTATGTCCTTTAGACTTTGAATTTCTTTAGATTTTTTAACTGTTTGTTTGTAATATCGCAATCTATGATTTACATATCATAGTTGTTGTCGGTGATCTTTAGATGTTGCACCAATTTTTTAGCTTCGCCTTTAATTGATGTTACTAACCTGTACATTTTTTCTACATTAGAAAGATACTTATTGTCATGTACCAAGCTTTTAAACAAATCATGAAATGATGACCATTCATTTATATCGCCACTAAATTCAGGAATTTCAATTTTTCCTAAATGTGCTGAGTCTGAATATTCTCCTTCATTTTTGTTGTTCGCTTGTTGCCTAGGCTCATTCATGCAGTCTGTAATAAGTTCGAGAGCACTAAAATATGTGCTTTCGGCATTTAGCATCATTTTATGCATATTTTTTGGCTTTTTGGATTCACTTAAGTTGTGATATATGTTTTGGAGCTTTTGATATCTAGATTTTCTTTTAATTTTAATTTTTTTAATTCATCATACCAGTCAGTTAACCAATCTGCCATTTCAACAAATTGTTCCCATGATTCAGCATCTGATTAAGTAGTTATTATTTTTGTAATTTACTGTTTTCTTTTGATGTTTGAGGAATTTCTGTAACGTTTATTGGTTCTTCTTGCTGCATGGCTTCTTTTATTAGAAATTGAACCTCTGCTATAGTTTTTGATAACGCTTCATAGTACTTCTTTTCAAAATAATCTTCTGATGTAATGCCATATGCAAAAAGTTTTGTGTTATTTGCCGTAAATTCGACTTCAATTTTACTTATCCTCTTACTGACTTCTGGGAGTCTCGAACAGCGAATTGCCTTTTGAGCCAGCTTCTCTCGAGTAGCAACAATTTCGTCTCCCAATTCTTTCTGTGTTTCGAAAAGTTTTTCTTTATTTGCCATTTTAATATAAAGCAAATTTAAAAATGTTTTTATAAGTTACTAGTTCTTTTTGTCGAACGATCAATGTTATTGTAAACTATTTGTTACTTAACCGGTTGAATGTTTGTAAGACACTACTTTATTTTCATTTTAAAATGCTCTTAAATACTAACAACGAACATAATGAACATCTTAAACTAATTTAGTACGCATGCGCTTCTTTCTTATCAACTATTCTCCTTGTCTTCTTTTAGCAACAATAATACGTGCGATAGATAATAAGGGTTGTTTACTAAGATCATATTAATTAATCTAGAGAATATGAAATACAAATATGTAGGCAAAAAACCAATTTTTATCTCTAAAACGTACTTAAGCTAAACAAACAACATGAAAACCAATTTCCTCTTTAAACCGTAATTAGTCTAGACAATATATAAATATTTAGGCAAGAAAACAATTTTTACCTTTATGAACCTAAATAAATATAATATGAATTCTATCCTGATAAAACTATGTTCAATTACATTTGAACATATTTTATTCAAATAAAAACACGAAAGTTTAAATCTTTGTAGATTTTTTAAGCGATCTAGCTTTTTAACAAGAAAAGTATAGCATTTTATTTGGTCAGTCTATGTGAGAGTTGGGCGTGGCTGTTAGCAGATTTTGCTAATTTGTTCACCACTCATTAATATTATCATAAAATTGCAATGAGCAAAAAGTTGTGAGTCTGCGATAACTTTTAACTTTGGTGTTATATGGGAAGTAGGCGTCGTTATGATCGGATTTTTTCCATATCTGCAGTATATGTTTCCCACAACCCAATATTAGTCTATACCAAAATTCAAGACTCTACGATGTCTACTTATATTTAATGACACCAATCGAATGAAGCTGAGCCACTGTGCGATGTGAGCCACGCTAAAAGAGTTATGGAAGAATGCTGTACAGCTGGTCAACGTAATTCGTGGGTTTTAAGTACACTATTATTTGAGATTTAAGTATTGTTTAGTAGCGAACGATTTTTTAACAGGTAACGCAGGTTATTATCCGCTGGATCCGTATTTGATGATGCCATATCGATATACTTCTGAGGGAAGTGCTGAGGCTGCTTTCAATACGAAGCATGCCAAAGCAAGAAATATAGTAGAAAGAACGATTGGCGTCTTAAAAACCCGTTTTTGCTGTCTTCTTGGAGCACGTCAGTTTTATTATAAGCCTACAAAAGCCACAAAAATTTTTAATGTTTTTGTGCCGCACTTCACAACATATGTTTATCATATGGCTTAGATGTAATAAACGAAAATATAGCCATTGACGAAAATAACCAAACCGGCAATGAAGTTCAAGACGCAGAAATAAATCAAAGTAGTGAAGCAGCTGGAATAAGAAATCAAATTATACAAAGTTTTATATTTGAATTCATATATATGAATTTTATCATAAACAACTAAAAACGTTATATTCGACCGGGTCGAATCTTAAATACCCTCCAAATATTTAGTAAGTAAATTTAAAATGTTTAACTTGGTGGGATAGAGTTCCTTTAAGACAACTTTGTACCCAATTTTGAATCTCTACCTTGAGCGAGTCATTCCGGGAAGGGCCGTGGGAGAGACGTTTCACCTCTGCAAGATCAGATAACATCTTAGCTTCTTATAGGCTTAAGGAATACAAATTGTTCAATATTTACATTATTTTTGCATATCATATCGTACGTCAACGTGTAATAAGGAGGGCGAGGTCTAAAAATAGACTATATCCCATACGAACGTATGGGCATTTCTACATCGTCTCAGACTTCATCACTGATTAATAATATTACTTTATGGGGTCCAATTCTCTCTGGAGGATTTTACAACTCGGTGAAATATCTCTCGGTTGGAGGGACATTTCACCTTTGTCATAAAACTCTAAAAATAAATGTTTGGGATAATTAAAAACAAAATTACAAAATTTTTTTATAGGGTCATTTCGGGAGCAAGGGCGGAGGAGGGCTTAGGGCAGAGTAGTACCAGGTTACGTGTCAGCTTCGTCATTAAAGTTTTAATATGTTATTTTTAAGGAATGTAGGCTTAAGTAAAACAATTTGTTAAATTTTTACTCAATTTTTGCATATAATACGCCCACTAAAGGGGGTGGGCACCAAAACTTATTTTTTGTTTTGTTTTATGACTCCAAGTTTAACGCGTTAGAACTTCTTGGACATCGTCAATTTTTAACAAAATTACAAAAAAACTTTAAATATTATGTTATTTTTTGAGGTTGATTTAGTTCTTCTTACGGGAAATTTTTTCCCTCTTGCCCGATTTAACCCATCTATAAACTTAACCTGTGCTGTCCTTCAAGATATATTTATTCCAAATTTCAAGAGTATAGCTCTTTTCGTTTGAACTGAATCGTGATTTCCACAAACGGACGGACGGACATTCTCAGATCGTCTTAGATTTCATCACTGATCAAGAATGTATATTTTGTATGGGGTCTCAGGTGGATATTTCACTGCGTTACAAACGAAATGACAAAGTGTTTTTTGGAGGGTATAAAAAGAGTATGTACTAAATCAGAATTTGTTAAAACAAGTAAAAACGTTATATTCGACCGGGTCGAATCTTAAATACCCTCCAAATATTTAGTAAGTGAATTTAAAATGTTTAACTTGGTGGGACAGAGTTCCTTTATATAATATCGTACGCCAACGTCCACTAAAGGGGTCGGGGTTCAAAAATAGACAATATCACGTTTTCCACAGACGAACGTCTGGACATTGCTAGACCGTCTTAGACTTCATCACTGATCAAGAATATATATACTTTATGGGGTTCAATTCTCTTTTGAGGGTATTAAAACTGTATTTTGGCGGGGTCGCTCTGGCAAGATCTATGGGGGACTCATATCACTTTTGTCATAAAACTCTAAAAATATATGCTTGGGATAATTATATATAAAATAAAATTTTTTTTTTGATTGGGCCATTTACGGAGCAAAGGGTGGGGGAAGAGGTAGGGCAGAAACAGGCAGTCATAAAACTCTAAAAATAACTGCTTGGGATAACTTTATAAAAATTTTAAATTTTTTTATTATCATTTTTTTTTTTTGGTAGGGTCATTTAGGGGGTGAAGGGGGAAGACGGGATAGGGCAGAGTAGTACCATTAAAGCTTAACAATTTTATTTTTAAGGAATGTAGGCTTAAGTAAAACAGTTTGTTAAATTTTTATGCTATTTTTGCATATAAAAACGCCCACTGAAGTGGGCGGGGTCCAAAAATAATATTTTTTAAATTGTATTGGTCCAAGTTGAAGGCGTTGGACCGTATTTGACATAGAAATATATCATTTGCTTAACAAAATAACCAAAAAACTTTAAAAATTATGTTGTTTTTTCTGAGTTGGTTTAGTTGTTCTTAGGGGAACTTTTTTCCCTCATGCACGATTTAACCCATCTCCGAACTTAACCTGCTCTATCCTTCAAAATATATTTATACCTAATATCAAGAGTCTAGCTATTTTCGTTTGGACTGAATCGTGATTTGCACAGACGGACGGGCGGACGGACATGCTCAGATCGTCTTATATTTCATCACTGATCAAGAATATATATACTTTATGGGGTCTGAGATGGATATTTCAATGCGTTACAAACGGAATGACAAAGTGAATATACCCTCCAAATTCTTTTTTGGAGGGTATAAAGAAAAACAAAAAGAATAAATAAAATATTGGTGAAAAGTAACACCCAACAAAAAAATACCGCTAACAGTGTCTTAAAAAATTTTTAAATATTTACATTACACTATAACAAAAACCAAATTTGCAAAATTTTAACTTAATTTTAACTATAAATTTTTTTAAATAAATCTGGGTTTGTTTTTAACTACATATACATATAAATTAAGGCGTCTCAAAAAGAAAAACAAAATTTTTCACTATATCTTCTACATTTATATCGGATCTCAAAGACTGGTTTTGTCTTGAGGAGGCAAATGCTTTGCTTTGATAGTCATTGGCCTCAAATATACCATTCTTGTACTTACCCACCATATCTCAGTTCCAACCACCCCAATGTACCACCCTAATTTCAGAAAATTAAAGCAAGCAAAAAATTACTAAACTTTTGCTAAGGAAGTTTTTCGGTAATTCCAACAGAACTATGAAGAAGTTAGTGCTGTTGCTATGGCTCGCTACAATAGTAAACAAATTTTGACATACGTTCAGGTAAAAACTAAAAAAAATTTTAGTCAGCTGGGGTCTTGCATATACTTGATATAGATATACTTTGGCAAATTCTATGTTGACAGTCATCGATAATGTTCGATAACAACAACTGGAATGACAATTTGAAGTAAACAAGGTAAAACAGCATCGTTTCTTTTTTCAAGTTGACAAATGGAATAACGATGATTATTTCTAAAAGAAGTAAGCAATACATCTGTGAAGGGTATTTACGATTCGTTATGTCCGAATATAGCACTTTTACTTGTTATTGTTTTTCTTCATTTTGGAACTAGTGCTTCTAGTTAATCTTTTACAAAAATAATAACATTATTAAATTGCTTATTTGAAAATCTTATTGTTTACCTTCTCTTAATACTGAATATTTGGTAACCGTTGAATACATTACCATTTCTTTTCTTCTTCTAATTAACATCTTTTTTATAACCTCCAAAAAAGAATTTGGAGGGTATATTCACTTTGTCATTCCGTTTGTAACGCATCGAAATATCCATCTCAGACCCCGTAAAGTATATACTATATATTCTTGATCAGTGATGAAATCTAAGACGAACTGAGCATGTCCGTCCGTCCGTCCGTCTGTGGAAATCACGATTCAGTCCAAACGAAAAGAGCTAGACTCTTGAAATTTGGCATAAATATATTTTAAAGCTTATAGCAGGTTAAGTTCGAAGATGGGCTAAATCGGGCAAGAGGGAAAAAAGTTCCCCAAAGAAGAACTAAACCAACCCAGAAAAAACAACATAATTTATCTTTAGAGTTTTATGACTGCCGATTTCTGCCCTACCCCCTCCTCTTCTTTTGCCCGCCAAATGACCCTAACAAAAAAAAAATTTTAAATTTTGTATATAATTATCCCAAGCATTTATCTTTAGAGTTTTATGACTGCCCGTTGCTGCCCTCCGCCTCCTCCCCCTATGCCCGCTAAATGACCCTATTAAAAATAAATGAAATTTTTTTTTAATTTTGTGTATAATCATTCCAAGCATTTATTTTTAGAGTTTTATGACAAAGGTGAAATATTTCCCCCACAGCCCTTGCCAGAGCGACCCCGCCAAAATACAGTTTTTATACCCTCCAAAGAGAATTGGGCCATGATTAGTGATGAAGTTTAAGACGGTCTAGCAATGCACATACGTTCGTCTGTGGAAAACATGATATTGTCTATTTTTAATCCCGCCACCTTCAGTAGGCGTTGACGTACGATATTATATAATGGAACTCTGGGCCACCAAGTTAACAATTTTAAATTCACTTACTAAATATTTGGAGTGTATTTAAGATTCGACCCGGCCGAATATAACGTTTTTACTTGTTTTTTTTATAACATACATATATTTTTTACAGAAACTAACTTACAAGAAATGAAACAATAAACTAATCTGAAAGCAAAATATAACTATATTGGAGAACAAACATGTCATAAGACATATTCTATCACTTTTTCTAAAAAATTTTGCTATGCGCTTGTTTTATTAATACATTTACAACCACAATTAAAAACGACTAGGTACAAAATAGCTTTGTAAATTTTTTTATGAAAATTATATGTACTTTTAATAAATCAATTTATTGTTTCTTATACAAGGCGTTGGAATTTATGTATTTTGTGAAATAATGAAAAATTTAACCAAACCCAAAATATGAAAGTAGATGGAAATGCATGCATAAACTGCTAATTTAAAAATCCATTATATGTGTGTATGAATTTGTTCAGAGAAGAATATATATATATATATATATATATATATATATATACATATATGTATATATACATATATATATATTAGGGTGACAGCCAATTTTTTTTATTTAATTTCAAAGTGTGCCGGCCAGAATATTGTGACACTAGGTGCAAAAGTTCAGTTCTAAAAATTTGAGCCAAATCGGACAACTTTTTCTGGTCGCGCATCGAGGTCAAAGTTCAGGTATGAGCAAATTTCACTGTTAATATGAAATAACATTATAAAACTCGTTTATTTTAATACGATATGTAGATATATTTATTTTAACAATAATTACAATAAACGGATTTTTTGACGCGCATCGAGGTCAAAGTTCAGGTATGAGCAAATTTCACTGTTAATATGAAATAAAATTATAAAACTCGTTTATTTTAATACGATATGTAGATTTATTTATTTTAACAACAATTACAATAAACGGATTTTTTGGAAATTAACCCTAGTAATATGTGGGCCTAATTGACCCTCCAAACTATGCTATCACTAAATTTTTTAATATTAATCATTATTCTATGGAAATTAAGAGTTTTTATTATATCTATGATAATAAAAACCTAAGTATTTCACATTTAACCTAATTTATCTTTTGCACTAATACCAATATTATTTATAGACCGAAGTCTTTTTTTAAAGATTTTAAATTAGCATTTTTCGAGTACTGCTGCCTGTAGTTTTGTACCACCTGTAAAATAAAAATATGTTAACAAAAAATAACTTAACAAATAAATAACAAAATAAGATAGTTATTTTCATTAGGTGTTGCTTTTGTTCCTCGTCTTGTGTTATTTTGTCATGGTATTCTTGAATTAATAAATCTTTCGGCACTATCGTTAACAACACTTAAGTTTTTAACAATATTTTTTGCTCTCACGTACTCCTCCAGCTCATTCCAAGTGTTCGGATCTTTATTTAAAAAACCCATAGGAATTTCAAATCGCTTAAAAACATTTTTCGTATTGTGTGAAAATACATCTTGCAAAATGTCACAAATATCTCTGGATATAAAACTACTTAAATTTTCCTTCTTTATTATTAGCTTTTTTGGTATTTCATCATCTTCATTTTCAGGAGTGCCCGTAGACATTTTTGCGAATAATTTTCTTTTTGTTTTAACATCTAATCTTTCGTCAAATAAAGAAAAGCCCACACACTCCTCGTTTAAATAATAAAGATGATTTAATATTTTCGAAATGGCTCTGTCGGCAATGCTTCGGTTAATCCTTTTAAAGCTTTCTAATTTGTTCAAAAACATATTGTCGTTTATAGGCGCTTTGTGCGCTTTATCGGAATCAAACCAAAAAATTTAATAACAGGTTACAATAAAACCGGCCTCTTCTATCAAACCATTAAATTCCAAGTCGGTAATTTCAGGATTTTTTGAAAATAATTTGTAATTTACAAATTGCGAATTCTCAGATGGTTTTCATTAGTATGTGCATAAGATAAGGGGTTTTTAACTTTTCAAAACTGTGGTTAAAATCTACTGATGATTTGGTAAAGCACAAATGAAATGCATATAGAAATTGCTTGACCACCAACAAATAAATTCCATTGTTAACATTAGTTTTTGCTTTTTTTTAAATTTAAATAAATGTTATATATTTGAATTATGTATGAATTTTTATTGGTCAAACTTTCTTATGTAAATTGTTAATTTTGTCAACAGGCTTAAGTTCGAATCTGCAAGACTGCAAATCATTTTTTTATTATTTTATTAATAAATGAATTTGTTCAAATTCTAATTATTATTTATATTAAGATTGGAATATTAAGAATATTTTCAATAATCATCAAACCAGCAGAACGGGCCAGTACTGATTTCGAGGCCGCTACGTCATCTCATCAGGGTTCTTTGTTCAATTTTTCCACTTTTTGCAAGTGGTGCTAGCTAGTAGGAATATCAACTATTTAACCAATGTTTTTAACGAACATTGAATATGAGAAGTTCCCACATTCAAATTTTTAAGTTATTACCTGTTTGGTTAGTACGAAATTCCCCAACCCTGACGATTAATATTCCCAATATTAATTCGAACTTAAGCCCGTTGACCAAATTACCAATTGTTATATTATTGTTAAAAGAACTCAATCCTTTTTTACTTTAAAATACCCTTTTTTTTTCTTAAATACCCTTTTTATGACACTTTTTCGAAATTTTCAACGGCAACCCTGATGCTATCGTCTTTAGCAAAGTTATCGCGCATGAGCCGACGGAGGTTTCTATGTTGATGCAATTAATTTCCGATAGATGACGCCACTGAAAATTAATTAAAATGTATTGAATCGTAAACTGCGCATTTGATCATGCTATAATCTTTAGCAACGTTGTTGCGCATGAGCCGACGGAGATTTCTAAGTGGGTGCTATTAATTTCCGATAGATGGCACCACTGAAAATTAATTAATATGTATTGAATCCAAAGCTATGCATGTGATCACATGATGATCTTAAACAAAGTTGTTGTGTATGAGCCGACGGAGGTTTCTAAGTTGTTGCGACTAATATTCGCAAGGTGGCCTACTGAAAATTTATCAAAATGAATTGAATCCTAAACTATGCATTTGATCGGACAAATACCAGATATTTTAGGATTCATCATTTTATATTCATAATATCATTAATAACACTTGGTATAACTCATTCCAAAAAAAAATTATTTTGTGTAATGTCTTTCCTTCAAATTTAGTTTAGTTGGTGCCGCAGCAACGCGCGAGTTATAAGTAATAACACAAATACAGTGTGGTTTACTTATTTTTATTTTTTGAATTGAATCTTAAGACTGTGCCTATGTTTAGGTTTACATGCATTTATATACTTAATCTAAGCCTTGTCCTTGGAATAATTTCCGTTGTTGTTTCACCTACGTACTTAATTAGGGTTGTTTATGGTATTTACCATCTTTCTGTTTTTATCTTTAGTACTTACAATCTACTGTATTTATGATGTTTGTTTAGGATCTACAGCAGTGATGTCAGCCTCATACACAATTGTGGAAGCAAAACTCACATGTACGCTTACGCTCTTTTATTTTGAGAGCGTAAAATATAATTGTTTACTGAAAAACACTCTCATTCAGCTGGAAGTATCGCAAGTCCTGTTTTGAGGCCTCTAAACAGAAATAATATATTTATATAAATATATATATATACAATATATATAATAGGTTTGAAATAAGTTGGAGCCACTGTATGTAGGTACATCTTTTCGAAAATTTGTTAAAGTAACTTTTAAATTAATTCATAGGTAAGACTTTTTGTAAAAATTGTTTCTCTTGTATATAAACTAACCAAGTGTTCAGCTTAAAAATGGAGAAATATTTTAAAATTAAATATCTGAGCACTTGCCAATTTTCGAAACCCTTTTTTACAACTTATAAAATTAGAAGATATTATTGGTAAATAAAAGGATACTCTTAGAAAAGTTAGGCCTCGCAACCGCACATTTCTCCCGCTGGGAATGTAAGAGATAAGAGTGATCTCACCAACACAATCATATTTGACATCACTGATCTACAGGTATATTTGTTTACTTACTTCCGTTTATCATTTATTATTGTTACTCTCTTATAAAAGAAAATAATCATTCGAATGTTTGTAAGACACTAGTTTATTTTTCAAAATATCTTTACTTAAATACTAACAATAAAATCTTACAACTGAAAATTAAAATGCTCATGCGTACGTTTCTTGAAATTTAAAGTGATAACATATGTAAGATAAGATGTGTGTAACCTAAGTAAATATGAATCAATAAAATGTGTCTAGACTATAGATGATCAATAGATGAAATTCTGCTTACGCAGCAAACAAATATGTATACGAAAGAAAAAAACGTTGTATCTCTCGCTCTCCTTAGGTTTTGGCTTCTCTTTAACATAGAGCAGGGATGGAGAACAACTACTTTTCAATTTTATCTATATTTTGAATTGAAGTTGAGTTGTTGCTACTATTCGTATGTTTTGCATTTATAATTGTATTTATTGTATATAACACAATATTTTCATTTATTAGCATCTGACTGATGAAAATTGTATATATTTTGTAAACTCGTTTATAATAAATGTCTATTTCAAATAAATATATATTGGCTCATTCAGATCTATATAGCCTGGGTACTCTTTTGTTCTTGCGTACTTTGCTTAGAACTATTTTCAGGGTAGAAAATGCTGTTTCACAATTATATGTGGTACCACACATTGAATACAATTTGTAGATTTCTGTCTTCAGTTTTTTGATAAACAAAAAGTAATTTCAGAAACATTTCCACCTCTGTTAAAAGTAAGCAGAGGTTTTCTCTGCGCCACACACAAGCGCAACTGTGTTTATTTGGTAGTGCACATCACTGGTCTAGACTGATTAAAATAGAAAATATGTAGCCTAAACAAATATGAATCAATAAAATGTGTCTAGACTGATTAATTAAAATAGAAAATATGTAGCCTAAACAAATATGAATCAATAAAATGTGTCTAGACTGATTAAAATAGAAAATATGTTGCTAAACAAATATGGACCGCAACATGTATTTGATAACATGTGTAAAAATAAAACTAAACGGCATATGTTTAAACCGTACTTAGACTGAGCACTTAAAACGAAAATCAATTTTATCTTATTACTAAAGTTGTTAACACATGTTCAACTAAATTGAACATTCTGCCGGGCACAACGCCGAGCTCATACGACTACTTAGCTAAATGTTTAATGGATTTTATTTTATATTTAGTTATTTTGAATTCTAGAATCTACTTGGCTACGCAACGGTAATGGAGTAGAAAACCTTACAGTTACAGTATCTTTTGAATTACAGAATTTTTTCTTAATTATGAAGCTAATCAAAATTATAACAATAATAATAATAATTAAAGTTAATGATATATGCCCGGATGCAGTATGAAAGTGGAGACCTCTTAAACTGATGGTGTTGCCTTTCATGTTCTGAATCTCATTTTTAAGATGATTTATGTCTTCCGTATTGTCAATCAAAGTGGAATTGAGGGACCTTACCAAGGTAGCATTTATCTTCTCAGGATCTAGCTTCCAGGATGATGCTTGAATTGAAACCTTACAACCGAGCCTAGCTTCCGCGATGCCGTCATGGATACTCCTTCGTATTTTGCAGTACAGCCAAATGATAGCTCTAATATCCCTTTCATTGGCAATGTTACCCAACTCCGATTACCTTGGCCGCAATCCACCGTTAAAATCATGCCATCAAAAACCGTGAAGATCCATTTGTTGTCCGTGGATAATTTCTTCCAGATTCCCTTCCTTGGAAATTCCTCAAACGTGCATTCTGCATTTCGAGACTGTTTTAAAGCAGATACCTCACAAGAGCGCTCAACGGCCGGTTTCCAAGGCATATTTCCGACACAGTTGTATTGTCCCTGCAGACCTTTCTCACAGGTGTTTAATTCGGCTTGTGAAGTCAAATAGTACATGCAAAATTGTATACTATAAATTTATCTTCCACTTTCGGCATTACCGCGGTACCATTTATATTAACTAAGAGTTTGATTAGTTCATATATCTCAGAGCTATGTAATTGAATCAAGGGAATTTCAAGCTGAACCACCAACTGCTTCTCAATTATCATACCCTTTGCTTTCCTTAAGTTCAGTACCCGTTGCCTTCCCTGGTAAAACTAGATCCTTTGGCATCATTTTCTCTATTTTGTTTAATTCTTCATGGAGCTGGGATGGCGTCAATAGATTAGTATTCACATGTCCATGATTTACGTCAATCAGCATATTGATCACCGCAGATTGTAATTCATAACACTCGTCGATCATTAAGTTTAATTGCATTGACAAAACCCAAAATATTAGCGTCTGGTGATCTGCCTTTGTCTCATTTTTTTATTCTTTCTAATATGTTTTTCAGCTGATTGTACATCTTCTTGAAGTTTTCGTTTACATCATCAGTTGTCTTCTTTAAAACATTTAAAGTTGAATCAACTATGGATGTTTGCTGTTTAATTAACTTATCTAAGTCTTCTTGGTTGTTTAAGATGTTCTTCATATTTGCCTCCTTTTCTTCGCGATCATCAGCGTCCATCATTCCAAAAAGGATGTGATATATTGACCCAACAAACTCAAATGGAGCTCTTTTCTTTCTAGTTTTTCCGATAAACAGCTCGTTATTCTGCATAAGCAAGGTATACCTTCTGTTCATTGCTGACATAACCATTTGACACGATTCTTCATATACTTCTAGATTTGGGCACACCTCATTTACTTTCGTTATAAGCTTCCCAATTCTAAGAATCTCTTCAAAATACAACGATAAGTCGAAATATACTACGAGATTCCACCTTGAATCGATTGAATCTACTCGTCCTACATGATCCAGATAAATAGCGGTATTTGGCGAAAGTTCCTTAACTGACACGACTTCGTTATTTCCAATAGGCAGACCTGTACCTGACTTCATCAGCAGTAAAAACAGGAACACCACTTGCGGAAATATTTCATTCCACTTCTACTTTGTCTTTTTTGATTTTTTTAATTCTGTTAAACAGGTTTTTACTGGTGGAGGACTATTGGTCTTTTCATCAACAGCAACCAACAGAATTAGTTTGTTAACAGGTCGCTTAAGCAAGCCGTTCGGTATTTTGAGCGTGACAACTCTTACCTTACCGTCTTTCCCGTAATGGCTTTCTGCAACTTTCGCTAGCGGCCAATTTTCTGGATTAGTTTTTTCATCTTTTATCAGTACAATCGTACCTTCTTTCAAGTTTTCATTCGGATCCTTCCATTTATTACGTTGCTGAAGAGTAGTGAGGTATTCATTTCTCCACCTTGTCCAAAAATCTTTTTTTAACTTCTGAATCAACTTCCATCTGTTTAGTGAGTTTATATTACCCTCTTCCACATATTCAGGGCAGTCATTTAATGGTCTACCTATTAAAATATGACCAGGAGTCAACATATCCGTCTGGCTAATGTCACCTTCACTAATCCCAACTAGAGGTCTAGAGTTTAACACTGCTTCAATTTGAATTAACAGAGTACTCATTTCTTCATAAGTAAATTTAGCTTCTCCGATGGTTCTTTTCAAATGAAACTTAACTGATTTCAAGCCCGCTTCCCATATACCACCAAAATGAGGAGCTGCCGGAGGAATAAAATGCCATCGTACTCTTTGTGAAGCAAGTATAGGAATTATAGACTGGTTGTTATGAACTGCGGTTCTGAAATCCCCATCCAGCTTCCGGTTTGCGCCAACAAAATTCGTTCCATTATCAGAGTAGAGGTCAGAACTTACGCCCCTTCTTCCGAAAAATCGTTTCAATGCAGCTAGAAACGCTTCTGATGTTAAATCGCTGACAGCCTCCAGATGAATCGCCTTAGTTGTCATACATACAAACACAGCTGTATAGCCTTTATATGACTTTTGCCCCCTGCCTTTCGCATACCTCAATTGAACAGGACCAGCATAGTCTACCCCAACATGTTGAAATGGAGAAGATATCGTTACTCGATGCTCAGGTAAACTTCCCATTAGTTGCTTTGAAGCTTTTTGGCCATAGCGGATACATTTATGACAGGTTCGTATATATTTTTTAATGCAGTTCTTCATGTCAAGAATCCAATACTTTTTTCTCAACGTTGCTTCAACCAGCCGATTTCCACCATGTAGCGTTGACATGTGGGTTTTTTTCACTAGTAAGGAAGCCAAAAATGACTTCTTTATTATGATTGGATATTGCTGATCATATGGTAGACTTGCATTTCGTAATCTGCCACTAACGCGAAGTAACCTGTCTGCGTCTATGAATGGGAACAAGCTCACTATCTTACTATTTCTGTGTATTGTTCCATTCCCCTTTAGACTTATAATCTCTTCCCAAAATTCGATTTCTTGATGAGCTCTCAATATTGTCTTTTCCACTTTTCTTAATTCATCGACTGTCAAACATTGTAAGACTTTTTCCTCAGTCTATCTATAAATCTGTTTATATAAGCCAGCACTCTCTCCAATTTCGAAAAGCTTGAATATTTCTCGAACAACTGTTTCAAAAGATTAAATTGTTTCTTCAGAGTAACGCCACCAAGTACCGTTTCTACTTGTTCTTTCTTCGGCCATTTTTCCGATGAAAGTATCAACCATTCAGGACCATTCCACCATAGCGAATGCTTCCTCAACTTGTGAGCACTGATTCCTCGAGATGCTACATCTGCTGGATTTTCTTTGCTACAAACATAATTCCAGTTAGCGTTAGGAATAAGATTTAATATTTCATTCACTCGATTTCTCACAAACTTATCCTTGTTTTTGTTTTTTGCTATCCACGCTAAGGTAATTGTTGAATCGCTCCAGGCATATATCGCGTATTGCCTTTTAAGCACATTTGATACCTTAACTTTGCTTTGCTAACAAATTTGAAGCACATAATTCCAGCTTTGGCAACGTTTTTCTATTTTTTATAGGATTGACCTTTGTTTTTGAAGCCACAAGTGTAATTGATTCACTAACCTTTATATATACAACTGCTGCATATGCTTTTTCTGAAGCATCAGCAAACCCATGTAGTTCAAAGTTCTGTTTTGATTCTAATTGAAACCATCGAGGTACTCGGATTTCCATTAAATTAGGTAAATCGTCTATAAACTGCTGCCATTCTGTTCTTATGTCATCTGATAAAAGCTCATCCCACTTACAATTTAAAAGCCATAATTTTTGTATAAATAATTTGGCCACAATGGTGATTGGTGATAACCATCCCATTGGATCGAAGATTCTTGCTATTTCTGCCAGAGCTTGCCTCTTTGTCAATTTGTCGCCCGCTGAAAAGTTAACGTTGAATCGAAAATCGTCCATGAGTGGATCCCAACGCAGCCCCAATGTTTTGATTGGCTCATCATCCTTCATTTGAATTATTACATTATTGTCAGAGTTGCACACGCGACTAATTATATTCATGTCATTTGATAACCATTTTCTTAATGTGAAGCCATAAGTTGCAAGATGGTTTTGTACCTCATTTTGTATTTGCCTGCATTTGGAAATCGTATCAGCTCCCGTCATCAGATCGTCCATGTAGAAATCTTGTTTGATAATATTACTTATTTCCTCGTTATGGCAATTGTCTGCAATATAAAACAAAGCCCGTACAGCTAAAAATGGGGCAGACGAAGTTCCATAAGTAACTGTTGTAAGCTGATATTCTTTAATCTGTTCTTTTTTGCTCTCCCGCCATAAAATATGCTGGTAAGACTGATGTTTTTGTGCGACTTTAATTTGCCGATACATTTTTTCTATGTCGGCAATGATGACGATTTTGTCAGAATATCGAATACATCACGTTGTAATCTAGGCCCTGTATACATTATATCATTAAGACTGTTACCATTTGATGATTTAGCCGATGCATCAAAAACCACTCTTAGTTTTGTTGTCAAACTGTCCTCTCTAATAACCGCTTGATGAGGTAAATAATATTTTCCGCTACCCGATTCATTAACTAGTACCATATGCCCAAGGTGCAAATACTCTTGCATAAATTTACGATAACGTTCTCTCAAATTTGTATTCGTGCTTAATTTTCTTTCCAATGAAAGGAGTCTAGCTACGGCTTGCTCTCTAGAGTCTCCAAGCTGACTGTTCTGTTTTTTAATAGGTATATTAACTATTATCCTCTTTTCTGCATCTACTTCAGTGGTTTCATTGAAAATATCTTGGCATATTCTATCTTCTTCATCATAGCCAGTATTTGTAGGTAACTCCTCTAGCTCCCAGAAGCGTTCTAAGTTTGACGTAGCTACTAAAGCTTTCCCAGAATTATGTTTTTTATTGACGATACCAGATAAAATCCACCCAAATATCATGGATTGCGCCAAAATCCCTTTCTTTTTTAATATGCCTTCTTCCATTATATGGGTTATTATGTCCATGCCAATAACGATATCTATACGATCCGATTTATTTAGAGTCGGATCTGCCAATACATAATTGTTCCATTCGCTTGTATCGAATTTGAATGATTGGCTTGGTTGTGCTCCAGTAAGTTGCGGTAAAATTAGCGCATCTGCTTCCACAAACCGATCACTTAAAAACCTTGGCTTCAATAATAATTTTGTTTTTGCTCTCGACACCCCAACTAATGCACCTCCTAGACCATAAATTTCTGTTTTGGATTTATTTCGTGGTAACCCTAATATCTGAGAAGCTTCTTCTGACATTGTGGTTACTTGCGAGCCTTGATCGATTAAAGCTCTTAATAATATATATTCGCCATGTGCTGATTTTACCTTTAGCTGTACAGTAGCCAGCAACACATCGACTGGTGCTTTGGTGTTCATCGAATTAGTGGTTGGACTTGGTGATGTTTTAGCTGTTTGTTCATAATTAATATGCAGAATTGTATGATGCATTTTGCCGCACTGCTGACATTTGATTTTTTGAAAACATCGTTTGTCCATTTTATGATTTAGGCATATATTACAAATTTTAGCGCCCCTTACCCAAGTATTTCTACCCTTGCCTGTTAAACTCAAAAATTTAGTACATTCATGCGTCTTATGACCACTTTTTTTACAGTAGTTACAGTAGCTATTTTCCGTTGATAGCATCTTTGATCGAAATTGATGCTTTTTGCTATTACTTGAATCTACGCTGTTATTCTTTTTGTTTGAGGATGCTTCTAAGGCTTCACACTGTAGTTCAATAAAATTCATAACATCATCTAATTTTTGAATATTTTTAGACTTTTTTGTGTTTTGTTCATATAACACCAGACCTTCTTTGTCTAGTTTTTTCAAAATAATTCTGGCAATAATTGGATCAGCATCTTTTAACTGGACTCCCATTGCTTTTAGAGCTTGAATACTTTCATTTGTAATATTTAGCAAATGTCTCAAACTGTTAGCCGCATTTATATTTGTACTTGCTGGATCTAGAATTGTATCCACTAGCTTCGTGAACAATATTCTTTTATTATTATATCGTTGGTTTAAAATATCCCAGGCGACTTCGTAAATATCTTCAGTAATTGAAAGATTCTGAATTATTTTAAATGCTTCTCCTTTTACATGATTTTTTAGCCTGACCAATTTTTCTACAGCTGGAAGCTTACTCATATGTACAAACTGCTCGAACATATTTTTAAATGAAAGCCATTCCTCGATGTCACCATTAAAAATTGGAATTTTTATCGCTTCTAACACGACTGTTTGTTTTTCTTTTTTAACTCAGAAATTTTCATTAATATGCAATTTAATGCTGCTTCATATTGGTTATCAATCATTTCCAATTCATCATCAATATCTTCCATGACATCGTGGTTAATTATTAATTCATGGTACATTTTTTTTTAATGTTGACCATCTTTTTTTCCCAAATATTTCTTTTATGTTCTAATATTAATATATTATCACCATCAATATTTGTCAAGGTACCTTCTAGTTTTTGTATTTCTTTTCGGAATTGAATAAGCAAGTTCATTTTAATTTTTTCTCCTGGAGTTTCATTTTTTAGGCCTGAAGTCTTGTTTAGTTGATCCGAATCTTGTTGTTGTGTTTTTTGAAAAAAATTTTGGAATTGCTGCATCATCATTTCTTGTATTTCACCTCGTGTGATAGATTCTGTAGTTTCCTTGGTATTTTGTATTTCTTGTTGTGTTGTATTTTTGCAACGATTTATCATTTCCATTACCATGTTAAAATAGTTCTTCTCAAAATCGTCTTCTGCCGTTGTTCCCCATTTGTTGAGCTTATCGTCGTTACTTTTAAATTTAGCTTCTAGGCCTTCAATCCTTGCTTTGTATTGAGCTACTGATTGACTCCTTAATGAACCGCTTTCCAATTTTATAAGAATTCCAGCGATTTCGTCACCTATCTCTTTTTGAGATTCATATAATTGCTGTCTTTGTGCCATTCTTATTATTTTAATTTTTTGATAGTCGCTGTTTTAGCCACGACTTACGCTTTTTTTATTATTATTTTTTTTATTAGTCGCTGTTTTAGCCACGACTTACGCTTCATATATATATATATATATATATATATATATATATATATATATATATATATATAAATATATTTTTTTGTAGGCACTGATTCACAATTAAAAACTTTATATCGAAGGAGCAATGTTACTCTCTTATAAATGAAAATAATCATTCGAATGTTTGTAAGACACTAGTTTATTCTTATCTTTACTTAAATACTAACAATAAAATGTTACAACTGAAAATTAAAATGCTCATGCGTACGTTTCTTGAAATTTAAAGTGATAACATATGTAAGATAAGATGTACGTAACCTAAGTAAATATGAATCAATAAAATGTGTCTAGACTGATTAAAATAGAAAATATGTAGCCTAAACAAATATGAATCAATAAAATGTGTCTAGACTGATTAAAATAGAAAATATGTAGCCTAAGCAAATATGAATCAATAAAATGTGTCTAGACTGATTAAAATAGAAAATATGTAGCCTAAACAAATATGGACCGCAACATGTATTTGATAACATGTGTAAAAATAAAACTAAACGGCATATGTTTAAACCGTACTTAGACTGAGCACTTAAAACGAAAATCAATTTTACCTTATTACTAAAGTTGTTAACACATGTTCAACTAAATTGAACAATTATTATTCACTTAGGTCTAGACAGTTTTGTTTGCTTATGTCTAATTATAATATTTAGGTCTAGACAGTTTTGTTTGCTTATGTCTAATTACCATACTACTAACAATAATAAGGATGTAACTCCTCCATCCCTTGACAAAAATTCTCCCGAATTTTCCTTTTCATATAATTTCAGTAAGTTTTATTATATTTAAACACATATACATTTTTCTTTAATTTTATTTATATTGAATTTATGACATACATTTAATAAACTCAAATTTCCAAAAAAAACCATATAAATATATTGTTTTCTTATTTATTCTATTCCATATTTCTTTTTTATATTTGCTAACTCTAAGTTTTCTATTTCGTGTCCGCTTTTTATTCGCATTTTATTGATAACAGTAACATTTTTTTTTATTAATTTTTATAATTACAATTACGATAACAATTATGGCAATTAAAAGCGTTACGTTTACTCCATATGAAATATTTTTATGGAATTTAAATTCTTCTATTTCCCTAATGTTTTCAAAATTTTTTAGTTCGATTGGCTTAAAAGGTATTGGTACAGTGTCTGATTTCGGTATGTCATTACTAGGATAAAAATATTTATCTTGAACAATTGTTTTCTGATTTTGGAAGGTTTGGTTATTGATGTTAATTTTGCAATTATAGAACATAAGAAGGTAATTTTTATTAATTATAAGTCTTCTACTGTCACAGTCCTGTATAATTTCTAAGTTGTTAGCATTTTTTATTAAAATCATATCGTCTTCAAATGCCTCAATTTCAGTTTTATTATTAAACTTAAAATTACAATTATTTGACAGAGTACAGTGCTTACTTTTTTTAAGATTTTTGAAATAGACATTTTCCTCATACTGTAAAACATTATTTCCAATTTTAATGACATAACCATTTGGTTCATTAATCTCCATATAATTTCTGTTGGGAAGGGCAAATATCATTTTCAAATCAGTTTCAATATAATTAATTGCAATTTTTATTACAAAAATTAGTGTTCTTCCATCTTCGTAATTTAAAATGTCAATTTTCATAAATTTTAATTTAAAGAAATCTATTTGAAATTTATCTATTTCCTCAGATGTTAGTATACTTGGGTGAAATATATGGTGTTTAGCAGATACTATGTTTTCCTGAATATGTTCAATTTTTCCTTTTAGGAATGATAGTTTAAGCATTTGGTCAGTATATAAAAGTCTTCGAATTATTTCGCTGTGTCTGTTTTCAAAACTGGCCAATGTTTTTTTTATATTTTCCCTGTCATCTTCAATAGTCGATTTTAGTGTTTGGATTGATTCATTAAAATGCGTATTTGTTTATTAACTGTTTCTATAATATTATGACTATTTTTATCCACTAACTTAAGGTGTTCGAGAATTTCCTGATGGTCGTCATCATCCATAACCCCAACTAACCATGTTTGTATATGTCCTACGATGTTAAACAACCCTCTTTTCTTTCTAAGTTCTAACGGTATTATTGATTTCAATTTCGATTTGATTGTTTTTAATTCTAATTCAACTATTTCTCTATTATATAAGTCTAAATTTCTTATATTATCCTCAATTTGATTTACAATAAGATTCAACTCTTTGGTATCAATTAAATGTAAAATTGTGGAAGTTTGGTTTGCCACTTCAACTTTCCCCAACTTAATTTGTGCGTATCCTGATTCCTCGGTTACTGGATTAATCTGCAGTATTCCTTGTATCTCGGTTGTTAGCATCATAATCGCCATTATGATCGTCCATATCTGTAAATTTAGGCGGTCTTTTTATATTTGTTAAATGACCTTTTTCTAAATTGCGTTTAATAAATTTTGGTTCTTCCTTGTGCCTTACGTTTTTATAATTTTTTATGAATCCTTTCTTCCTTTTCTCAATGTAAGATTCCCTATTGCGATTAAGCTTTTGAATAGTATAATGCTTTTTATTTTTCAATCTACTTTTGATTAGTTCGTGATCTATAGAACCATTTAAAACGTCAAATGGAGTACAATTTATAGTGCTGTGCACTGTGTTGTTGTAAAATTTTATGGCTTTTGTCATCTGAGTAGTAATTGGCAATTTTTCTTCCAGGTTAAGTGTTCTAATTTTTTCAGTCAAAGTATTGTTTAGACGTTCAATATCAGAATTTCCAGTATGACTATTTGGTTTAGTGGCATGAAATTCGATTCTTTCTTGTGACAAAAAATCCCTTACGTTCTTTGAGTTAAATTCATTATCAAAAATACATTTTTTAACTGGTCCTTTTATTGCCAAGAACTCATTTATTTTACCTATAATCGTTTGATTGTTTCTATCTGGCAAATGAAAACCTACAACATGTTTCGAAAATTTGTCAATAAAAATTACAATTGAGTGTTTGCTATTTACGTATGTATCAATGTGAACAATTTCATTAACCGAGGTTGGCGTTTCTGTGAAATGAAACTTTGGTTTGATTGGATTGCGGTCATATTTTCCTCTGGAGCATATATCGCAATTATTTACAATTTCATGTATCTTTATTTTAAGTTGTGGGTGATAGATTTTATGCTTCATTCCTTCATAAGTTGGAATAATTCCTGCATGACCCACTTCATTTTTATGAAAAAACGATATCTGTTTCTTTAGCTCATTTTCGTCTTCAATATCCCTCGCAAAATAGGTACATTTCACAAAAGATATTTTTTCAATACTCAAATCCACTAAAATTCGTTGCAATTTGTGGAAATGGTGATCATCGAGTTCAGAAAATATTGCGACTTTTCCTTTATCAATATGTCTTCGGACTATATTGATAACACTATCAGACTCAAGGTCACCTTTATCAATAAAAATTTTCTTCTTATTAAAAATAATTGTCATTTCGATTTCCTTAGTTTCCTTTAAAATAATTTGGTACTTAAAGCGATTTACAATTGTATCAAGAATTGGAATATGATCATTATAATTTTCTGCTTGTGAGTATACAGTTAAATTTTCTTCTTCAGATTGGTCAGTATGAACCGCCAGAGAGGCTTGTGATTGCTTTTGATGTTCTCCTGCATTTATGTTCTTGATCCTAAACATTTCGTTTAGTGTGATTCCCAAATTTTCGGAATCAAATGTGTTTATTTCATGTTTCTCACAATTAATTCGGCTAAGAAAGTCGGCTATTTTATTTACCTGAAATATAATCGATTTTGGCATCATATTCTCCCAATTGTACTAACCATCGTTGCAATCTTGGACTAATATCCTCGCCTGAATTTTTTACCTGCAACCACTTCAATGGCTGATGATCTGTTTGTAAATCAAATTCCCTTCCAAAGACATAAGGTCTATAATATTTTACTCCCCAAACTATTGCCAATAGTTCTTTTTCAATAGTGGAATAATTTTGCTCATGGTTATTTAATGTTCGTGACGCGAATGAAATTGGATGACCTTCCTGTATTAGAACTGCGCCAATTGAGAAGTTATAAGTTTAAAACGTTTATTAAAGTTAGGATACCTTAGAATAGGTGGGTTAGTTATAATATCCTTTAATTTTTCAAAAGCCACAATGTAGTTTAGATCTCTTGTGTTAGGTTTTAAATTTTTTTTTAAATATTTTATCATAGGATAAGCTATTTTAGAATAGTCTTTTATAAATTTTCTATAGAAACCTGTTACTCCTAAGAAGGATTTAATTTGCTTCTGCGTTGTAGGGAGGTTTAATTTTTGAATTACCTCAATTTTCTTTGGGTTCGGCCTGACACCTTCGGGTGTAAGGATATGACCCAAAAACTCAGTTTCTTTTTTTAAAAAATTACATTTATCTATTTGAATCTTGAGTCCTGCTTCTTTAAGCGTTTGAAATATTTTCCTTATATTTGCTACATGTTCATCTAAGGATGGGCTAAATATAAGAATATCGTCCAAATATACTACGCAAATTCTGTTTATATGATAACGGAGCACATGATTCATAAGACGTTGGAAGGTCGATGGAGTATTTTTAAGTCCAAATGGCATTCTTACAAATTCATAATGTCCGAAAGGTGTTGAAAATGCTGTTTTTTTCCATATCATTTTCATTCATTAAAATTTTATGAAAACCTTTTGCAAGGTCAATAGTAGAAAAATACTGAGCTTTACCCAGTTTGTCACGAATCCCATCTATATTTGGAATTGGGAATTTATCACTTATCGTGTTTTCGTTTAATCTTCTATAATCTATGACAATTCGTCACTTTTGAACTCCCGAATTGTCTATCTTTTTCGGTACTACCCATAAAGGACTATTATAAGGCGAGTTACTTTCCCTAATTATATTTTGGTCTAACATTTCTTTTATTTGTTTTTGGATTTCTATCTCATGTTTTTGCGGGTATCTGTAGATTTTTGAATATAACGGTCGGTCTGTTGTAGTTATTATTTCATGTTTTATTAGAGATGTTGTGGAAAGTTTATCCCCTTCTTCATAAAATAATTCTTTAAAATCTCGTAATAATTTACTAATCATGTGATTTTCTTCCGAATTCAAATGTTCTACATTTAATTTTTGTATATTACTGTATTCAAGTGAGCAAATTTCCGAACTATTGTATGGGTTATAATTTATAAACGGTATATTGTTTCCTAAAATATTAATAAATTTATTCTCTACATCAATCTCAGCTTTAAGAGGAATGAGAAAGTTCTGACCAATTATGGCTGAGTAATTCTTACTACTAAAATTTATGACTTTCCAGGATAAAGTTCCTGTAATATTGAATTCTGTTGGTATGGGTGTAACAACTTTTTGTGTGATTTGATTTATTCCGTTTATGGTTCTATACAATTGCGGTAAATCAATGTTCTGAATAGGAAATGAATTCCCCAAGGCATTTGGCTTAATTATGCTTGTTTCCGAACCAGTATCTATGAGACATTTAATTTTGTGATCACCAATTGTTACAACTACTATGGGTAATTTTGTGAAGGAGGCTGTATAGAAAAATTTACATCTTCCTGTTCTCTTAAGTTACCAATGTCCATTGGCTCTGGTACATAATTATTAAAAGTTCTTGTTTCACGTTGTTGTCTACTTTGATAAGAATTTCTAGTTTGGTTAGATTTTAGTTGTTTTGGAAAACGGTTGTAATTAGACTGTTGAACAGAATTTCTATTAAAATTCATGTCTTGCATAGTATTTAGGTTTTGCTGCCGAAAATTCCTTGTCATCGAACTACAATTCGGTCTATACTGAAGGCTAATGTTAGACTCAGATTTTTTCTGGTTATTAGGGTATTGAAAATTATTATTTGGCGTTGGTTTGTGGAAATTGTAATTTTGTTTTCTATCATATTTTGTATTACTTCTATGGTTAAATGCAATGGCTCTTGTGTCGTCTAATAATTTAAGTTTTGTGTATTTCATAATTATTTCAATCAAGGTTTCATGTTCTCCTACATGTGCTCGAATAGGTCCATCTATTTTTTCTAACAAAATGTCTACTAAATCCCTATCGACGTTTTCTGGTTTGTATATACTAGGTTTTAATTGGTCTACTAAATATATGTCATTTATTTCATATTTTGATTTTTCAAATATACTAAATAATTGATTCAAATTTCTTACTTTTACTGTACGACAGAAGTTGAAAATTTCCGCATATGTCTTCCTCGGTCTGAATTCTTGCAGCATTCTGGCTTTTATTTCCTCCCAGGAAGCTTTAGTTTCCAACTCTCTCACCCTTCTACCAGCATTTCCTAAAATTTTTTCATTTGCTATGATTCTGGTGCAAAATTGAGTCAGGATTTCATTATTTCCACAAAGAGTAAGGCTTTCCTCAAAGGCATGTATAAATGCTCTTGGGTTATGCGTTTCATCGAGGGGTTTTAGACGTCGGAATTGTTCTATGATGTTTTTAGGCGTCATATTAAATGCAAACGCATCATTCTGAATGGGTTGTTGAAATTGTTGTTGTACTTGCTGCTGTTGCATTTGTGCCTGTAATTGGGCCTCTTTCTGACCTAGTTGTTCCTCCTGTAGTCGTAATGCTCCTTCTAACTGCAATACTTTCCTTTGCAGTTAGTCAACAAAGTTTTCCTGCTTTTGATTCATCATTTCTTTATTTTCACAATCTTTGGATTGTATTTTATTATTATTATTATTATTTTTTTTTTGTTAAATAATTATTTAAATAATTTAATAATAGTTTTTTTAGAATTTTATTTTTTAAATTCGAAAACCGTCTGCGCCAGTAAAACAATTATTAATTTCAAATTAATTGTTTAATTAATTTAATAAAAATTCTTTAGAATTTTATTTTATGTTCGAAAACCGACTGCGCCAGTTATAAGTAATAACACAAATACAGTGTGGTTTACTTATTTTTATTTTTTGAATTGAATCTTAAGACTGAGCCTATGTTTAGGTTTACATGCATTTATATACTTAATCTAAGCCTTGTCCTTGGAATAATTTCCTTTGTTGTTTCACCTACGTACTTAATTAGGGTTGTTTATGGTATTTACCATCTTTCTGTTTTTATCTTTATTACTTCTACTCTTACTACTATCTACTGCATTTATGATGTTTGTTTAGGATTTACAGGTATATTTGTTTACCTACTTACGTTTATCATTTATTATTATTCACTTAGGTCTAAACAGTTTTGTTTGCTTATGTCTAATTATAATATTTAGGTCTAGACAGTTTTGTTTGCTTATGTCTAATTACCATACTACTAACAATAATAAGGATGTAACTCGCGCAGGGTACAGCTAGCTACTTATAAAAGTCTTAAAAGTGTAACAATATAACGACCTTAAGGAAAAAAGAGTTTTCTATTCAGAACTGACGGAAGCCGTAATTGGTAATACTTTTGTAAGCATTGGACATATTATAATAATTTTTATTTAATATTGTTTTTATAATTAAACCACACACATATATATATATATATATATATATATATATATATATGTATATATATATATATATATATATATATATGTATATATATATATATATATATATATATATATATATATATTATATATATATATATAGTATATATATATATATATATATATATATTAGGGTGACAATCCATTATATGAAAAAAAATTTTTGGTTGAAATTTAAGAGGTGCCGGTCGAAATATTGTGACACTAGGTGTAAAAGTTCAGTTCTAAAAATTTGAACCAAATCGGACAACTTTGTCTGGTCGCGCATCGTGGTCAAAGTTCAGGTATGAGCAAATTTCACTGTTAATATGAAATAAAATTATAAAACTCGTTTATTTTATTCATTATATAATTACCGTATGAAGATTTATTTATTTTATCGACAATGGCAAAAAACAGATTATTTGGAAGTTAATCTGGTGAATCATTTGGGTCTAATTGAGCCTCCAAACTATACTACCGCTTAATTCTTTAATATTCTTTATTATTTGATGGAAATAAAGCAATAAGCATTATTTTTAAATTAATTTAAAATAACTGATTTAACAGATAAATTTCAGAGCCTACTTAGTTATCAAAATAAAAATTTCAAAGATACATTATATTACAACAAATTTGAATTGCATTTAGTTGTGTAAATTACCGGTTAGTGGTTTTTAGTAATTTTTTGTGATCGCGGTGAAAAATATATTTAATATAAAATAATGCCTTTATTACGAGAAGAAATAGTTTTAATTGGTTACCCAAAACATAAAACAGTTGGTGCTAAACTTCCATCGAAAGGATAACCAAACTATGTGCCAAAGATTGTGGTAAGAGAGTGTTCAATTTTCTGGCAAAAGGCCCGTATTCCCATTCAAGAATTGCATAAATGTGCAACAAAATTATTGAGCCTTTACGTGGAATGGTCTAATTTAATAAAAAATATAAAAAGAGTGTCGGATATTCATACAAGCAGAAGAGAACAATGGAAAGAAAGATTAGACGATCTGTTTGATATTGCTCATTTTCATGCACTCGAACTTTTGGACATTGAAGAAGATAAACAGTTTTTATTAAAGCAAAGAATGAAAGGACGTGAAGGTTGTATGTTAGACGTAGACGTTATTTTAAAGAAGAAAGAAAATAGAAAAATCAAACGTAAAAAACAAGAAGAGTTGCGTAAAATATTAAGTGAGGAGTTACCAACAACTTCATCAGGTAAAAATTTAATTCAATATTAAACGAAGTCTTTTATAAAATTTGTAAAAATTACTGAACAGTGATATTATGATTGATTTTAGCATGCAGCATGATTGAATTTTCCGAATATGAAAGAAGTGTTACATCAGAAGAAGAAAATTCTATATGTTCGCCAAAGGTAAAACGTATTCGCAGAAGTTCTACGAAAAAACAAGTTTTAACGCCCAGGCTAGCTGCAGTTTTTGACAAATTAAAAATAAGCCAGAGAGATGCTGTACATTTATTGGTCGCAGTTGTTGATGCAATGGGTCTTAATACATCTAATTATATTTTGAACCGAACATCTATAAGTCAGCAAAGAGCACAGTTAAGAAAAATACAGAGTGAAAAAATTATAAAAAAATTCAGTGGAAATGATCAACCTTTGACGATACATTGGGATACAAAGCTTTTAACAACAATTACTGGTAAAGCAGAAGACAGCTTGCCTGTAATTGCTTCGGCTCCAGGATTGGAACAAATTATAGACATGCCTGACATTCCTAGTGCGACTGGAATGGAAAGTTCTTCGGCAGTTTTCGACGCATTGGAAAATAAAAATATTTTGGAAAAAACGAGAGCGTTTGTTTTTGATGCGACGGCATCCAACACTGGTCGATTCAAAGGTGCGTGTACGCTTTTGGAGAGGACAATTGGAAGAGACATTTTGTATTTAGGATGCAGACATCATATATTTGAAATTGTGTTAGCAGCAGTTTTTACAGAGGCCAATATTGGACATTCTACCGGACCGGAAATTGTTTTATTTAAAAAATTCAAAAAACATTGGTCAATTATTAATAAAGATAATTATACGCCAGGAATAGCTCACCCAAGAGTCGTTGAAATTATAGGTGATAATATTAGTGAAGTTTTAAGTTTTGCTAATAAAAAAATTAATGGTTCGTTTCCAAGAAATGACTATAATGAATTTTTGGAATTACTTATAATATTCCTTGGTGGCAGTCCTCCTCGAGGAATAAAATTTACAAAACCTGGCGCAATACACCACGCAAGATGGATGGCAAAGGCTATATACTGTCTGAAGATAATAATTTTTCGCAATCAGTTTCCTGAAATTACCGACTTGGAATTTAATGGTTTGATAGAAGTGGCAGGTTTTATTGTAACCTGTTATTCAATTTTTTGGTTTGATTCTGATAAAGCGCACAAAGCGCCTATAAACGACAATATGTTTTTGAACAAATTAGAAAGCTTTAAAAGGATTAACCGAAGCATTGCCGACAGAGCCATTTCGAAAATATTAAATCATCTTTATTATTTAAACGAGGAGTGTGTGGGCTTTTCTTTATTTGACGAAAGATTAGATGTTAAAACAAAAAGAAAATTAGTCGCAAAAATGTCTACGGGCACTCCTGAAAATGAAGATGATGAAATACCAAAAAAGCTAATAATAAAGAAGGAAAATTTAACTAGTTTTATATCCAGAGATATTTGTGACATTTTGCAAGATGTATTTTCACACAATACGAAAAATGTTTTTAAGCGATTTGAAATTCCTATGGATTTTTTAAATAAAGATCCGAGCACTTGGAATGAGCTGGAGGAGTACGTGAGAGCCAAAAATATTGTTAAAAACTTAAGTGTTGTTAACGATAGTGTCGAAAGATTTATTAATTCAAGAATACCATAACAAAATAACACTAGACGAAGAACAAAAAACTATTTTATTTTGTTATTTATTTGTTAAGTTAATTTTTGTTAACATTTTTTTATTTTACAGGTGCTACAAAACTACAGGCAACAGTATTCGAAAAATGCTAATTTAAAATCTTCAAAAAAAGACTTCGGTCTATAAATAATATTGGTATTAGTGCAAAAGATAAATTAGGTTAAATGTGAAATACTTAGGTTTTTATTATCATAGATATAATAAAAACTCTTAAATTCCATAGAATAATGATTAATATTAAAAAATTTAGTGATAGCATAGTTTGGAGGGTCAATTAGGCCCACATATTACTAGGGTTAATTTCCAAAAAATCCGTTTATTGTAATTGTTGTTAAAATAAATAAATCTACATATCGTATTAAAATAAACGAGTTTTATAATTTTATTTCATATTAACAGTGAAATTTGCTCATACCTGAACTTTGACCTCGATGCGCGACCAGAAAAAGTTGTCCGATTTGGCTCAAATTTTTAGAACTGAACTTTTGCACCTAGTGTCACAATATTTCGACCGGCACCCCTTAAATTTCAACCAAAAATTTTTTTTCATATAATGGATTGTCACCTTAATATATATATATGTATATATATATATATATATATATATATATATATATATATATATATATATATATATATATACATATATATATATATATATATATATATATATATATGTATATATATATATATATATATATATATATATATATATAAATATTTATATATATATATATAAATATTTTTGGAATGAGTTATACCAAGTGTTATTAATGAAATAATGAATATAAAATGATGAATCCTAAAATAACTGGTATTTGTCCGATCAACACGTGATCAAATGCATAGTTTAGGATTCAATTCATTTTGATAAATTTTCAGTGGGCCACCTTGCGAAAATTAGTCGCACCAATTTAGAAACCTCCGTCGGCTCATACACAACAACTTAGTTTAAGATCATCATGTGATCAAATACATAGCTTTCGATTCAATACATTTTAATTCATTTTCAGTGGCGCCATCTATCGGAAATTAATCGCACCCGCTTAGAAATCTCCGTCGGCTCATGCGCAACAACGTTGCTAAAGATTATAGCATGATCAAATGCGCAGTTTACGATTCAATACATTTTAATTAATTTTCAGTGGCGTCATCTATCGGAAATTAATTGCACCAACTTAGAAACGTCCGTCGGCTCATGCGCAATAACTTTGCTAAAGACGATAGCATCAGGGTTGCCGTTGAAAATTTTGAAAAAGTTTCATAAAAACGGTATTTAAGAAAAAAGGGTATTTTAAAGTAAAAAAGGATTGAGTTCTTTTAACAATAATATAACAATTGGTAATTTGGTCAACGGGCTTAAGTTCGAATTAATATTGGGAATATTAATCGTCAGGGTTGGGGAATTTCGTACTAACCAAACAGGTAATAACTTAAAAATTTGAATGTGGGAACTTCTCATATTCAATGTTCGTTAAAAACATTGGTTAAATAGTTGATATTCCTACTTAATAGCACCACTTGCAAAAAATGGAAAAATTGAACAAAGAACCCTGATGAGATGGCGTAGCGGCCTCGAAATGAGTACTGGCCCGTTCTGCTGGTTTGATGATTATTGAAAATATTCTTAATATTCCAATCTTAATATAAATAATAAATAGAATTTGAACAAATTCATTTATTAATAAAATAATAAAAAATGATTTGCAGTCTTGCAGATTCGAACTTAAACCCGTTGACAACATTAATAATTTACATAAGAAAGTTCGACTAATAAAAATTCATACATAATTTAAAACATTGTGGGGGGCACGCGCACTTGTTCATTGTAAATTGACAACTATATTCAATTACTTGAACATAAATAACAAAGAAGCTTTAGCTATCAGCAACCGATGGCTCTGGAAAAAGCGAAAGAGATACATGGAATATTGGGAATATTAATCGTCAGGGTTGGGGAATTTTGTACAAACCAAAAAGCTAATAACTTAAATATATGAATGTGCGAACTTCTCATATTCAATTTTCGTTAATAACATTGGTTAAATAGTTGATATTCCTACTAACTAGCACCACTTGCAAAAGTGGAAAAATTGAACAAAGAACGCTGATGAGATGGCGTAGCGGCCTCGAAATCAGTACTAGCCCGTTCTACTGGTTTGATGATTATTGAAAATATTCTTAACATAAATAATAAATTGAATTTGAACAAATTCATTTATTAATAAAATAAAAAAAATGGTTTGCAGTCTTGCGGATTCGAACTTAAGTCCGTTGACAAAATTAACAATTTACATAAGAAAGTTCGACTAATAAAAATTCATACATAATTCAAAAATATAACATTTATTTAAATTAAAAAAAAGCAAAAACTAATGTTAACAATGGAATTTATTTGTTGGTGGTCAAGCAATGTCTATATGCATTTCATTGGTGCTTTACCAAATCATTAGTAGACTTTAACCATAGTTTTGAAAAGTTGAAAACCCCTTATCTTATGCACATACTATTGAAAACCTTTTGTAAATTACAAATTATTTTCAAAAATCACAACTGAATAAGCATAGCTTTGAAACTCATACAAAACTAATCCAACTATGAAAATGAGTGGCACGCTAAACTACAAAATTAAAGAGAAATCTATAAAAAAAGTCCATACATTTTTAATATATATAAGAGCTTTTCGCTGCCAAACCTTAAGCCGAAATACTACTTAACTCAGGGCATACTCACAGTTTATCCTCATTTCATTTAACACAATTGTCAAACTATATATATGAAAAAATAGGTATGCACGGAATATGACAGCAGTCGAATGCAATTTTTATATGTACGCTCACAAAACTAATGTACGGATTATGTATTAAACACACATTTATAAAAGGTAACTATACTGAGAACTTTCGAGAGGAATATTGGAACTTTAACCATTTTCAAAAAGGGTCAACAAGTGGCATACATTTTGTTAAAATGATACAAAGGGATAAATTAAAAAGTGTCATTGGCATGAAAAAGTGTTAAACGTGATACTTTAGTACCTCAACGGCAACCCTGCATAGCATGATGAAGAGCGCTGTTTGCGATTTGATTAATTTTGAGTAATTTTTAGTGGTGCCACCTGTCGGAAATTGGTCATACCAACTTAGAAACCCTCGTCGGCTCATGCGCAACAACTTTGCTAAAGATCATAACATGATCAAATGCATAGTTTACTATTCTATAAAGTACATACAGACATACAAACATTCATTTTTATATATATAGATGACAAACAATATTATTATAAGGGATCATAGTTAAACAATTTTTAATAAGCTTTTTGCAATAGTAAAAAAAAATTATATGCTTAACCCGGTATTCATAAAATTTAAAATGAGTTTGAAATGTATTTTAATCAAATTTTTTCATACAAAATTTTCTTAAAACAGATTTCAAATACGTTTTATTTTTTTATGAATACCGAGGTTAATATTTATAGTAGTAAACTTGTTACATGCTATTTCAATATTCATACGTTATCAACATCCTGAAAATATTCTGTTCAAACAATCAAACTTGTTCAAATACGCTGGTGGTTTTCAATAATATCATTTGTTCGATTGTTATTTTCTAGACATGTGTCGAACTCGTTCATTCGCTCCTTTTTTAAAAGAACCTATGATCAAACCCATTTAAATTACATTGGTTTTAGTCTTGTATCGAACTTTTTCATTCGCTCGTTTTTAACAGGAACCTTTGTCCACACCAATGTAATTTAAATGGGTTTGATCATAGGTTCTTGTCAAAAACGAGCGAATGAACGAGTTCGACACAAATCTATTGTTGACTTTGTAATTTTAATAATGTGTCGCATCATAGTAATCTGATTAATTTGATGAAAAAATATATACGAATTCAGAAGCATTCGATCTGATAAGCAGCAAGCATAGTGAAAAAGATACAAGGTAACAACGGCAACAAATAAAACTTTACAGGAACCAAGGGAATATTTGTTTGTGTAAAACCATGGTCTACTTTAAAATTATAGCAACAAGATGCATTGCTGCACACATGCACAATCACTAACGACGCTCACATATACAAACACAAGGAGCACTTGTTGTGCACAGAAACTAGACATCAATGTAGACCATAGATGATCAAGCTTCTCTTGCCCTATAACGCGTTATAGGAAAGCAAGAAAAAAGTAAATTCTGCTTGCGCAGCAAACAAATATGTATACGAAAGAAAAAAATTGTGTTTCTCTCGCTCTCCTTAGGTTTTGGCTTCTCTTTAGCATACAGCAGGGATGGATAACAAGTACTTTTCAATTTTATCTACATTTTGAGTTGAAGGGCTTGTTGCTACTATTCGTATGTTTTGCATTTATAATTGTTTTTATTGTATATAACACAATATTTTTATTTATTAGCATCTGACTGATGAAAATTTTATTTATTTTGTAAACTCTTTTATAATAAATGTCTATTTCAAATAAATATATATTGGCTGACCCAGATCTATATGGCCTGGGTACTCTTTTGTTCTTGCGTGCTTTGCTTAGAACTATTTTCATGGTAGAAAATGTTGGTTCACAATTATATGTGGTACCAAACATTGAATACAATTTGTAGATTTCTGTCTTCAGTTTTTTGATAAACAGAAAGTAATTCCAGAAACATTTCCACCTCTGTTAAAAGTAAGCAGAGGTTTTTCTCTGCGCCACACACAAGCGCAACTGTGTTTATGTGTTAGTGCACATCACTGATGTAGACCAGGGAAATGCAACCCATACTATTACATTTTACGATTGTATTACTTATATACTCTCTGCGCTCTCACCACGAATCTGTCTTGCCAATCAACTTTCGTCACTTCCCCCCAATTAAAATTTTAAAATCTCCAAAAGCTAACTTAATTTCATTATGGGTATTTGCAATATATTAGAAAATTAGTATCGGCATGGCATTGGAGCTATATGATGTTTGTGGCTCTGTATGCAGTGATGGTATGTAAAAAAGAAGGTTTTGTAGGACATTTGACAATGAGTAATGCAAATACACATATGTATATGTACATTGCATTATTCACCAACAGGCATTATTTGCAAAAAGTTTGAATCTAATGAACACAATGAATTGTGGTTCAAATTGTTAACAAAACACGAGGTGGTCATAAGGCAATGTCATTTATGATTTTCCGCATCTCTTCATGCTTTTCGCCAAAGCATTTTAAAACATCATTGCTAAGCTCGTCATCGTCAAGAGTACGGCAACGTTTAGCAAGGGACGTAGCAACACAAAAGTTGCCTTTCTTTTTAAACAAAATAAGAAAAAATAGAAGCAGCAATCATTCACATTGTTTATTTCTCTGGCAACTCTGATTTTTAAAGTATGCGATAAACACAACCTGACTGTTTGAATGCTGAAACTAGACTGATTAAAGTTGTTTACAGCTCTACAATGCGTGTACACACGTATGTAACAGAAGAGTAAATGAAAAGGCGCCGCGCCCTGCATTTGCCTTTTCCTGATGTAGACCAGTGGTGTTCAAAAATAAAAATGATGATGTATTGGTGAGGGATTTTGCCCAGCAAAGACAGAGTTTTTGCCATATATAAACAACTTATTAAGTGAATGTAATTTTAGTTTTAAGAAAAATAATATCGGGGACCGCAAATAGCAGTTACCAATATCAAAAATAGATCATGTACATTGAGACAAAAAGCACTAATTTAATTGAGACAATATGTCGAATAAACGATTTTAAAAACCAAATAAAATATTTAAAACTAAAATATAATAAACATAATACAAATATTTAAGTAATAATATATAACATGAGGTCTTATTTCATAAAAAATAACTTTAAAAACTATTATTTATTTGTTTTTCAATATATCGATATCCTCTGTATATCTTCTTCAGGATAACAATTGATTATAATTAATTAACAATAACAAAATTTTTGTATTAAAGTAGAAGATATCCAGAAAAACTAATAAATAATAGTTTTTAAAGTTATTTTCTTTTAAAATAAGACCTCATGTTAACTCTTATTAATTAAATAGTTGTATTATGTTTATTATATTTTAGTTTTAAATATATTATTTACTATGTTATTAACTATATGACTAACTCTAAATTACAGGCTAAAATAATTAGAACAAAACAAAAAAATAAATAATACAATTAAAACAAACATAAAACAAGTAAAAGTGCTATATTCGGCTGTACCGAATCTTAAATACCCTTCACAGATGTAATTCTTCTTTCTTTCTTTCTTGCCAAAACAGAAAGTAGGTTTAATTGAAAAATCAAAATGATGTTATCGGTTAATTTTATATTTAAGAAAACGTTTAAATTTTTCGGCTAGGAAGCTAAATGTTTGGCTTTTCTTATATCTAATACCTATGAACGACTTTCAAAAATATTATATATATTTAATTTACAAACAAAACAAAAAATCCGTTTCATGTACCCCAAAAAGTTCTAATTGTCCAACCGTAGAATCGTCTTTTAGATTTTGTTGGTTTTTAATACCAGTTTACTTCCTTCTGATATATAAAGTAGGTATAATTCATCATAAAAATTAAAAATAACAAATAAAATGGCTGCTTTTATGAATCAGAACATGGCGATTTTCCAACCAAGGAACCGAATTTTTAATTTTTTCATACTAATTTAATTTTTTCTGATATATAAAATAAGTTTAATTCACTAAAAACGCAAAATTTGGAATTTATATATGTACTTTTATGTACCAAAATATTTCGATTTTCCAACCCTGGAACCGAACTTATAATGTTTTGATACTAGTTTAATATTTTCTGATATATCTAATAGGTTTAAGTCACTAAAAGCACAAAATTTGGAAGTTATTTATATATTATTATGTACTCTGGAAGCCAATTTTTATTTCTTTACAAATGCAATTCTTAGCGAGGTGTAACATAAATACAGCCAATCCCACGATGTCACACGCCAACGTTCTCTAAATTATATCAGTCACTCACTTTCGTGCGCTTGAGCGCCCCAATAATATTCGACTTGCCGTGCGCATGACTTTATTAACGTATGCCATTTAAAAATTTATTGTTGCCAGATCAGCATATTGTTGAAAAAACGCTTAAATGAAAGTTTTGTTCATAGAAAATAGCAACTCTGTGGGCAAAAAATCCCAGAATTTTTGTAAACAACAAAATATAAACAATTGATTTTTGTGTGCTTTAAAAAAGTAAAAAATACAAGAGCAGTGTTCGTTTAATAAGTTTATTAAACATTACAAAAATTCGTATTAACTGTTATTGGTAAAGTGCACCATGAATTTCAGTATCGCTGTACATTTCTTGGAGGAAATGGATGAAGAAGTACGCATTTCCAGGAGACAACTACGAGATACTTCTAATGTACTCAACTTGAACACTAACGAGTAAGTAAATATGAATTTTATAAGAAATTTTACATACCTAGATATTTGTGTATTTATCTAAATGTCTGTAATACATACATATTTATGAATGTATATACTTATTTTTAATAACAGATTTCTCGCCAAATTTCGTGTTTCGAAAGAAATTTTTAATATGGTGTTGCAAATGCTCCACTCGAAAATGGCAGCAGCACTTAGAAGCACTAAAATTCGACCCGATGTGAAACTGGCAACTTTTTTTCGTTTCTTAGCAACGGGAAGCTACCAAAGAACTGTTGGCAATGAAAGTGTGTCCTCAACAGGAAAGTCTTCAGTCAATCGAATTATTGCTGAATGCTTGGACCTGTTTGAAAGCTGGATTTGTCCACAGTGGATAAAAATGCCCACTTCAGAGGAAGAAGCCTTTATAAAACAGACTTTTTTTGAGCGCACTGGCTTTCCGGGAGTGATTGGATGTGTGGATGGAACACATATCCGCATTAAGTCACCAGGCGACAACTTTAAACGTTTATACTATAACCGAAAGGGTTTTTGTAGTATAAATGCAATGATGGTAAGTAGGAGTGATATATTTCTAGTTTTCGATTTATAAGTATTTTTTCCAGATATGTGACCATAATATGACCATCAGGTTTGTTGACGCTAGGCATCCCGGCTCCAACCATGATGCGTTCGTGTGGGAATTTAGTGCTGTGAACGAAAAGCTGCAAAACGACTTTGACAGTGGCAAAAGGAACAATTACATTCTTGGTAATGAAACATTATTCTTACAATTTTTATATATCTAAATTTTATAATTATCATGTTTTTCTGTACCAGGTGATGGAGGCTACAAGTTAAACCCATTTCTGATGACCCCTTTTAGAAATCCTACTGTCATTTCTGAAATGCGTTATAATAAAATCCACACTAGCACCCGGAATATTGTTGAACGGTGCTTTGGCGTGCTTAAAAACAGATTCCGTTGCATTCTGGGCTCGAGAGGTCTCCACTATACCCCAGAAAAGGCAACACAAATTATTAACGCGTGCTGTGCCGTTCATAACATGTGCTTAAAATACAAGTGCATGCAGGATGTCGTTGAAGTATTGGAAGTCCAAGACGAAACGTTAACGGAAGATATTTCGAACGAAGAAATAAGTGCTGCTGTTGCAATACGAAGGGCTATTGCTATTAATTTATAATAATAAAAATAAGCTTTATGTGCATACATATTGTTATTTATTTATTAACTGATCCATATATTTTAATAAATAACTATTTCTGTATTTATACATACACTAGCTGATTCGGCAAACGTTGTGTTGCCTTAAAATTAAAAAAAAGTGGGCGTAAGAGTGCGCATGGTCAATTTGGTAATCTAAACCATCCAGGGCGCCACCCAAACCCATACAAAAAAATTCATTCAAATCGGTCCAGCCGTTTAGAAGTTCAGTGACATACACACGTACAGTTGAATTATATATATAAAGATATGTATATGTGTATATATACATAAATACATTTGGTAAATTCCAAGCCTTGTATCATTCCAAAATTTATTATCAGTCTTATATCTTTCAGTGGTTGGTGTTGGTTTTTAAATGTTCTGACAGAAATTTTGTCATTGATTCAATTGACATTAGAATCTTTGATGTAATTTCTGCACTTTTTTTGGCTGCTTCAGCTTGCATCAGCTATTCTCCTGGCAGCATCAACTAGAGCTTTTGTTGCGTCAGCTTGTTCTTTTGCTAATGCAGCTGTATGCTCACCAATTCGTATTTGACGCCTTAGAAGGCTGATTTGTTCATCAGTAACGGACTTTCTTTTTTTTGCTGAAGAGCAGCCAGGAAGATCGTCGTCACCATGTACTCTTTTTTCTATAAATTGAATCCCCGCTTCGTTGTTTTTTTGATTTGGATGCTGCACTATATCTATATTTGCATTCTGCCTGGATGGAGTGACAACAGCAACGGCTTTGGTATTTCTTGGCGGTGTGTCGGATATTGGAATAAAACAATTTTCAATATCATTTTCGCCTGTTTGTGAAGAACAACCAAACACTTCACCGGCTGGTGCAGCGGCCTTAGATAAATACAATATTCGGTCCACAACTTGCTCCAATTCCGAAAGAGAGTTCGTACAGTACAGACCACCACCAGTCACGGTTAAACTTTTCTTGTTTTCTGCTATTTTTTTCTTAGTACGCTACTTCAAGTCGGACCAAGACTGAAAATAAATTAATATGAATAGTAATACCTATAATGTTAATAGTAAATAAGTACTAACCTTTTTCCATTCTGCAAACGTACGAACAGGCGGCCCAAGAGAATTTAACTTTTTGGCAAGTGCAATCCATTGCTCCTCCACAGATAACTTGGTGCTTCCAAACACAACAGAACCTCTGGCGAACTCCGGATTTTCTTCCATGTAATGAACAAGCGCCTTTAACTGTTGCAAAGTTGATTTTTTTATGCTGAAATGCGAATTTTTATAAAAAAACAAATATTTTCAATAATAATATGCATATACAGGTAAACCTCCTACAACGCGGTGAATAGGTTCCTCAAAAACTCCGCGTTGTAGGAAATCGCGTTGTAGGAGACTCTAACTTCATACAAAAATCAGAGTTTGGTTCCAAAGTAAAAAAATTTTCAATAAAATATTAGAATTTGTGTAGTAAATATATGTGCTTAATATAATTTTGTGTATTTATTTGTTGAGTTAGAAGAACATACATATTATGTAATTTAATAACACTCCATTATTAAAACAAAACCAAAATAAAATAAAATTTCAATTCTACGTAAAATATTCAAGTTGAAAGATTTAATAAATTAAAGCCAAAATAGAAAGATGACTTTCTACTCCTCCTCATCACTTAGTATGACTTGTTTCGAACGTTTTGTTTGTACTAGTTCAAAATCTGAGCTTGATCCACTATAAGAATCGGGCATCCTTTCGACGATTATTGGTTTGAAAAAATCGTGCATTGAAGTTTGTTTGCTCTTATTTCGCAAATCTTTATAAATTTCTTGATAGGGAGCTAAATTGTTTTGATGATTTCGTTTAAATATTTCTGCTGTCACTTAAAGGGTCGTTCTCCAAAATGTATTCTTCCAACTGCTTTGCCATATTTAAAACTCTCGATATTTTTTTTAGTGAAAAGTTTTTGTTTTCAACATCGGAAAGATCGTCGGAGCTTTCTCCAACTTATTCTTCATTTGTCATTGCCACTAAATTTGCTTCGTTTATTTCGTCGTCCGCAATTAATTCTTGAATATCAGCCATTGTTATTTCAGCAAATCCATCACCTTCTACTGCATGCGCCAATCTCACTATGTTCTTATATTCATCTTCTATTGGTGTAGAAACAGTGCCCTGAACGTCTATTTTATTTTGGGCAAGAAAACCTTTTTCAAAGTAAATATTTGAAAAAATTTGCGTAAAAATCGCGTTGTAAGAGTAGCGTTGTAAGAAAATGTCCGCATTTTGTGAACCGCGTTGTAGCGAAACCGCGTTCTAGGAAACCGCGTTATAGGAGGTTTACCTGTACATATATGTATATGTACTTACCATTTACTTTCCATTTTTTTTTTACTATCAAAGTCCTTTTCAAAATTTTTTCTTTTATTTGTACAAAAACAATTTATATATTCTATGCAATAAAGAAATAATTTGTTTTATTTTGTCTCAGTCGACAATAAAAATACAAGTGCCTACTTTTGACATTTGAGTTCGTATAAATGACTGAAAAAATTGTTAGTGGGACACAGTTTTGTATTGAAATGCTTACGTTATCGTTCGCACACATTTTCTTTCGACTTGTCGTGCTAAAGACATTTAATGGAACGCAAAGCAGCTGTTTATCGTTTAAAATGCTTGCAAACGAAAATGAGTGACATCGTGGGATTGGCTGATAGTTTTACTTGACAAAAAAATTAAAAATTTTAAACTTTTTGGTCACTTTCATGCATTGTAATACCAATTTTGTTCTTCCTGAATTATAAATCAGCTTTAATAAGCAAAAAGAAACAACGTCAAATGCCTTTTTGGTTACTTTTATGCAGAACAAACATTTCAATTTCCCAACCCTGGAAACGAAATTTAAATTTTTTTACCAATGCAACTCTTAATGAGGCATGAAATAGTTTTATTTAAAAAATAACTTAATATTTGTAACCATTTAGGTAATTTTTATGTACCACAAAATATTGCAGTTATCCAACTCTGGAATCTAAATTTTGATTTTTTTTTAATTTTTGATACCAATTTGGTTTTTCCTGAACTAAAAAATAGTTTTAATTAGGAAAAAAACAACGTCAATTGCATTTTTGCTTACTTTAATGTATAAAAAAAATTTAAATATCCCAACCCTCGAAGCGAAATTTAAATTTTTTAAATATTTTTTTATCAATGCAAATCTTCATGAGGTATAAATTAGTTTGCTTTAATAAAAAATAGAATTTTGCAACCATTTTGGTTTTTACATGTACTACAAAATTTAATTTTTCCAACCCTGGAAACGAAATTTTATTTTTTATTTTTTTTATTAGTGCAACGTTTCTTGAGGTATAAAACAGTTTTATTTAAGAAAAATTGCAATTTTTTACCATTTTGGTAACTTTCATGTACCATAAAATATTGCACTTGTCCATCCCTGGATTCGAAATTTTATTTTTTATTTTTGATACCAATTTTGTTCTTCCTAAATTATAAGACAGTTTTAGTTAGCAAAAAAACAAAAAAAACCCAACATCAGTTGCCTGTTTGATTACTTTCACGTATAAAAAAGATTAAATTTCCCACCCCTGGAAGCAAAATTTGAATTTAAAAAAAATTTTTTTTTGGCTAATGCAAATCTTCATTTCGTATAAACTGGGTTTGTTAAAGAAAAACTTGAAACTTTTAACAATTTCCGTTACTACATGTACTACAAAAAACGTAATAGGCAGAAAAACATTTTTAATTTCCCATCCCTGGAAATTTTTTTTTATATTTTTAGTTTTTAATAGACCATTGGGGCTCCCCAAAGCACGAAATAGGATTAATTTATGAACATTAAAAAAATAATTGATTTTTGGTATAAATTTTGGGTCGAGGAATAGGTGTAAGCTTCCCAGCTCTAGAACCATACTTCGGATCTTTCTGATCAATAGCACTCTATTTAAGTTCATTTCCAATCCAACGGTCCAAGAACGAAGTCTCTAGCTCTTCTGGGGGCTTGGGAAAACCGATTTCACGTACAGACGGACGGGCAGACGGACATCGCTCAATCGTCATCGGTATTCATAATAATCCAGAATATATATACTTTATGGGGTCCCATGTGCATATCGAAGAAATTACACACGGAATGACAAACCTATGTATATATACCCTTTCACTTTTTTGTGAAGGGTATAAAAAAATAAACGAAAAACCATGGATTTATTCATATGTTTATATGGGTGATGTCATTTACTTAACTATAGACGTTACATGAGAAAAAATAATACGTTGATACATATATTATTTTTATATATGGCAAATATTTTTTTTTGCTATGGCTTTGGTTTCTGTTTAGTTAAAAAAGGGTTTCTTTATTGCAAATTGGAAAACGTAAACGGTAGTCCGTAAAAATGGGTAGAAAAAATGATTCATCAAACAGTTTATAACATTGAAGACATTGGCTGCATTAATTATAAACAAATGGAAACTAAGCATTCGAAATATCTCTATTGTAGCTAGGGTTGCCAGTCGGGCTTGTTTTGGTTGGATTGTCCAGCTTTTTAATGGCCTGTCCAGTTTCAAGCTAAAAAGAAATTTGTCCAGCTAAAAACAATTTTCCACAAAATGCTCTTAATATTTACTGCTGCTTTAAAATAATTTTTATAAATTTCCTATAACTTTTTTACTTCAAAGTACAAAAATATCTAGTAGCTTTTTTGTTTTGTTTGCGTCCCTTTGGTATGATTTTTTGTTTTATTTTGTTTTATAATTTTAATTCTTAGATACATATCGCTCATATGCTGGAAAAAGCCATAATTAAAGTTTTCAATTTGCAAAGAAGTCAATGGGAAAACGAAAAATGATATTTCTCTCAAGAGCTGAATATGCAAGATTTTTACATAAATGTTTTACTTAAGATAAATATAGGAGCGCCAATTAATTCTATATTAAAATAAGAAACTAATTTTTTGAGTTGTGACGTTGTTGCAGCAAATGAAAGGTATGTCGATATAATTAATAAAATTTTTTGTACAATAAACAAGTAACTTTTCGTGAAAATGTTATTTCAAAATGTCCAGCTTTGTTTTAATATCCAGCATTTTTAATTCACATGTCCAGCTTTTTAATAATCTTGATCTGGCAAGCCTAATTGTAGCTATCACGACTATGGTGTTTGTGCCTTAAGGAATGCAATTTTACTTAAAAATGAAAATGTTAACAAACTTTTAAATAAATTCTTATAAAAATTAAAATAAATGTCTTTTTATTTCAAATAAAAACCTACATACATATTTATTTCAGAGGACACACTACAAACAAACACAATGGTTCATTCATTCAAATGGTCAATGGAATATTTGGGAATAAACGCTTATTATTTGTTTGTATGTATATGCGTAAACGAAATAAACTTGTAGATGTTTACGCATGAATATGTACATCTTATCATATTTCATACTGACCCACTTGCGCTAAATCCAGGAAAGCGAAAAAGCGGACTGTCATACAGACTCACCAATCGTCACACACACAGCCTGTCTGACAGGCACACATTCCATCGCCAGTCAGAACCCAAAAAAACACTCACACACACACTTAGACATAGCATAAATATTCATATTCTAAAAAATACAGAAATCGCACCACCATCCAGATCCCCAAATAAAATCCATCGATGATCGTCATGTATAAAATAAACAAAATATCAGATTCAATATAGCTATGTATATGCAATAGTAAATTTATTTTCACAACGTCTTCAAGATCAGAATAATCAAATTATTCCCCCACACTAAAGTATTGTACACAAAAAAGAAATAACTGAATTGCTGGACAAAATACTCGTATCTTAAGTAAACACACACAAAAATTAAAAACAAGCCAAAAATAAAAGAAGAAATCTCACTCCAGCAAGAAGAAACGAACCACAAACATTAGGGCCATACATTTATACATCACTTTTGACATATTGTACTTCCTAAAAAATGTTGTGTAAGATACTAAAAATTTCTTATTTTCTATTAGGCCATAGCACACATGGACAGACAGAATTCCTACGCTCACATATGGACAGACACAAATTCCCACGCTCACATACCGACTGACATGTATTACAAGGTCACATATGGACAGACAGAAACTCCCAAGGTCTCATATAGACAGACTAAAATTCCCACGGTCTCACGCTCACATATACAAACTCGTTTTGGTTACTACAGCACCCCTACACCAAACTCCCCTCACATATGGAAGGACAAAAATTACCACGGTCTCATATGGACAGACACAAATTCCCAAGGTTTCATATGGACAGACGAAAATTCCCGCGTCTACCCCGACATTATAAAATAAAACAACAGCAATGTGAACACCCCTATTTAACCGTGGGAAAATACACACACAAACATTAAAGTATCATATTAAAAAAAAAAAACCAATTAACACAAATTTGACAATTAAAATTTCACAATTTCATTGTTGAAATTTGAGTATTTTAATTGTTCTCGCACATACAGTTCCTAACTGCCACTTTCTGAATTTCAATAACACTCTATTTAAGTTTCCAATCCTTCAGTCCAAGAATGAAGTCTCTAGCTCTTTTGGCTTGGGAAATCCGATTTCACGTACAATAGACGGACATCGCTCATTCGTCGTCGCTATTTATAATGTGTGATGTATGGCTAAAAACCAAAAACAGTCTGCATTACTAAATTACACATTAAATGTAATTTGAAAACACGTGGACTACGAAAACTTGGAAATTTTGGGACCCCACGAAGTAGATTTCATCAATCCGGGTTAAAGTAAATTTCATACGAGTGTTATTGATTTTCTTCATCTAAACTTGCGAAAAGTCCCCCAAAAATAAAAAGTGATTTCAACATTTTAACAGATTCATTAACCTATACCTATTTTACCGCGCTGAATCGAATCAATGTTCTTTTGGAACAATCATACAAAAAATTTGGAGTAAATGTCAAAAACAGCAGTATTGTTGATGTTTAAAGGTTTTTCGCAATTTACTCAAAACTTGTGTTAATGAGCTAAGAACATCAGAGTCTGATTAAGGTAGTTCAAATAAATATATGTAGAAATGAGTGCCTGGACAAAGGGTAATGGGCCCTATATTTCTACAAAGCCTTTGTTATGCATAGTGTAAGATTACTTTAATTTATTCTGTTGTATTCTTCAGAGGAACTGTTAACCAGTTACAACTTCAGGTCAAGAAAGAAAGCAACCTTCTTTGTTGAGTGTTGAAGTGAACAGGAGAGCTTAACTCTAATTTTAATGACAAGCGTTTTCTTTGACATTTGACAATGTGTATTATGTGTATTTACATTCTAATATTCTCCCTGAATTGAATATATATATATATATATATATATATATATATACAATTATATATATATATATATATATATATATATATACAATTATATATATATATATATATATATATATATATATATATATATATATATATATATATATATATATATATATATATATTAGGCTGCCAATTATTTTTCAAAGTTGGAATTTGGTTCGAATTGCTAAAAAAAAAGTCCCTTGAAAATTTGAGCTCAATCGGATGAGGGTATAGGGTGCCCCTGACCACCCCAAAATTTACAAAATTTACAAAATACATGATTTTTGACTTTGATTATCAATAATTCCGTTTATATATATTTTACAAAAAAAAATTGTTAGTAAAGGCTATAGATCATACTCAGGGGAACAACTTTTGTTCACAAATATGTTTCGTATCTCTAATATCTACTGAATTAAAAAACAAGTAAAAGTGCTATATTCGGCTGTGCCGAATCTTAAATACCCTTCACAGATGTTATTTCTTCTTTCTTTCTTTCTTGCCGAAACAGAAAGTAGGTTTAATTAAAAAATCAATGATGTTATCGGTTACTTTTATATTTAAGAAAACGTTTAAATTTTTCGGCTAGGAAGCTATGAACGTCTTTCAAAAATATTATATATATTTAATTTACAAACAAAACAAAAAATCCGTTTCATGTACCCCAAAAAGTTCTAATTGTCCAACAGTAGAATCGTCTTTTAGATTTTGTTGGTTTTTAATACCAGTTTACTTCGTTCTGATATATAAAGTAGGTATAATTCATCATAAGAATAAAAAATAACAAATAAAATGGCTGCTTTTATGAATCAGAAAATGTCGATTTTCCAACCCTGGAACCGAATTTTCAATTATTTAATACTAATTTAATTTTTTCTGATATATAAAAGAATTTTAATTCACTAAAAACACAAAATTTAGAATTTATGTATGTAATTTTATGTACCAAAAATATTTTGATTTTCCAACCCTGGAACCGAATTTTTAGTTTTTAAAATTTTTAATACCAATGTAATTCTTAGCGAAGTATAAAATATGTTTCAGTCACTGAAAAAAATAAAAATGGGGAACTTATATGGTTACTTTCATGTACCAAAAAATTTAGATTTTCCAACCCTGGAACCGAATTTATAATTATTTTCTGAAATATCTACTAGGTTTAATTCACTAAAACCACAAAAATTTGGAATTTATGTATGTACTATTATGTACCAAAAATATTTAAATTTTCCAACTCTGGAAGTGAATTTTTATTTTTTTACCATTACAATTCTTAGTGAGGTGTAACATAGTTTTAATTGACAAAAAAATTAAAAGTTTTAAACACTCACCATTCATGTACCACAAAATATTTCATTTGTCCAACCCTGGAGTCGAAACTTTGATTTTTTAAGATTTTAATACCAATTTTGTTCTTCCTAAATTATAAGACAATTTTAGTTTGCACAAAAAAAAACAAAATCAGTTGCCTGTTTGATTACTTTCACGTATAAAATAAATTAAATTTCGCACCCCTGGAAGCAAAATTTGAGTTTAAAAAATTTTTTTTGGCCAATGCAAGTCTTCATGACGTATAAAAAGATTTTGTTTAAGAAAAACTTGAAATTTCTAAGAATTTTAGTTACTGCATGTACTACAAAATACCGAATGTGCAAAAAAAAAATGTTTAATTGTCCATCCCTGGAAATTTTTTTTTAATTTTTAAGTTGTTTTTTTTTATCTTGGACCAGCACTCAGGGGATGACCCCTATATATACAATGTATTGCGCAGGAACTGAAAACGAGGGGATAGTATTGAGGAGACAGACTAGGAAAAGAGGAGAAGATAGACAGTTTTTTTTTAGCTTTTTCAACCTTTTGTACTTCGCCGGCTTATTTTTGCTACAGGGCCGACGAAGGTGGGTGCTGTTACTCTGCCCATTGAGGCTTTCCGAAGCAAGAAATAGGTTTAATTTACAAACATTAAAATAAATAATTGATTTTTGGTATACATTTTGCGTCGAGAAATAGGTGTAAGCTCCCCAGCTCTGGAACCGTACTTCGGATCTTTCTGAATTTCAGTACCTATTTAAGTTCATTTCCAATTCAACGGTCCAAGAATGAAGTCTCTAGCTCTTCTGGGGCTTGGGAAACCCGATTTCACGTACAGACAGACGGACATCGCTCAATCGTCATCGCTATTCATAAGGATCCAGAATATATATACTTAATGGGGTCCTATATTGATATCGAAGAAATTACACACGGAATGACAAACATATACATAGTATATACCCTTTCACTTTTTTGTGAAGGGTATAAAAAAATAAAAAGGTTTGTTAAAAAAATTACTGATTGCGCGGTAAGATTTTCCTTTTTTGTGCTCTTGAATAATAAGATTTTTTACATCGATGCTAACTTCTTTACGCGTGCCCATCTTGTTAATTTGTAACACTTTATTTGACTGATAAACTGCTAAAACGTAATTCAGCAATCACTTAAACTGCACGAATTACAAAAAACTAACGGTATTTGATCTGTAACTCTTTTTAAATTATAAATAAAGCAGAAGAAAATGTAATGTATGAACACTTTTGTCTCTCTTTATTTTAGGTTTTTTTTTCATATTTACCGTTATTATCAACGAAAATAAATTTTTTTGCTTTGTGAGAGTAATGAATATGGAATTGGATTTTTTGGTTTATATATGTTTTTCTGGTACTCTTTGATTAGCGAATATATGAAATTAAGGGGATGTATGAAGACTTAAGTCCCTAACTGTATATACCCTTTCACTTTTTTGTGAAGGGTATAAAAAGAAGTTTTTTATGTAATGAAAATATACTTTTCATTTAACAGCTGATGGGTGACCATATCAAAAAGTAGGCAACAGCAGGAAATACTATATTAAATAAAGTGTTCCAAATTAATAAAAACACGTCCGAAAGATTGAATTTTGGCCTTGGAGAATGAATGTTTAGTGTGGTCTGAAAAGTATCAAAATACAACAGATCCCTCTCTAGTGTATTTTCAATTATGTAACAAGTTCCATTGAATCGTCCAGTATTAACAGTTTTTTTTAAAGTTGCTTATTAATTAATACTATTGAAAAAATTTAACGAAACTATAATATACAATTGTTAGTAATTATAACTGTTGTCATATCGAAAATCAAAGCTTTTACATAATGTTGCAGACCACATTAAAAAATCCATTTGCAAATAGCTATTGCTTGTGCTCTCCCAGTACCACTCTTTAATGCCGGATTATAATAATATTTTACCAAGAAGCGAAGGACAAAAACAATATATTTTGCAAATTGTTAAGGACTACCGTTTACGTTTTCCAAATTGCAATAAAAAAACCCTTTTTTAACTAAACAAAAACCAAAGGCCATAACCAAAATAAAATATTTGCCACATATAAAATGAATATATAAACCTATAATTTTTTTTCTCATGTAACACCCATATAAACATATGAATAAATCCATGGTTTTTCGTTTACTTTTTTTTTAATTCAGTAGATATTAGAGATACGAAAAATATTTGTGAACAAAAGTTGTTCCTCTGAGTTTGATCAATAACCGTTACTGAAATTTTTTTTGTAAAATAAATATAAAAATCATTCATTTTGTAAACTTTGGGGGGTTCAGGGGCACCCTATCCCCTAATCCGATTGAGCTAAAATTTTCAAGATACTATTTTTTTAGCAATTCGAATCAATCTGGGAGTTGGCGTGAAAGAAATTTCTTCAAAAAAATGTTCCCATATAGTTAATTGGCACCCTAATATATACATATATATATATATATATATATATATAAATATATATATATATATATATATACATATATATATATATATGTATATATATATATTTATATATATATATATATATATATATATATATATATATATACATATATATATATATATATATATATATATATATACATATATATATAAATATATATATATATATATATATATATATATATATATACATATATATATATATATATGTATATATATATATATATATATATATATATATATATATATTTATATATATATATACATATAAATATATATATATATATATATATATATATATATATATATATATATATATATATACATACATATATATATATATATATATATATATATATATATTTATATATATACACTTATATATACATACATATATATATATATATATATATATATATATATATATATATATATATGGTAGAGCGACTCACGAAAATAAGTGCTCGATGTACCCTCCTAAAAATGAACCTTGGACTTTTTTAAGATGACATTTAAAACATTTTGGCTTCACCTTTCACCTAACGTGAGCTGGACCATTTTCAAAAAGGGTCTATTTTTGCATGTTTTGTTAATTTGAGAATCTGTTTCCTTACCAACATATATTATGTTCTTATCATAATAAAGGTTTTTTTAAGGCCCATCTAACTGTATTTACAATCTGTCCAAGGACGATCATCCAGGACATTCTGGAAAAAAGAATGGTTTTTAAATTTTTTGTTCGTGTTTGTTTGTTATAAAAATGCCAAATTAAAATATTTTAATCTTTACTCGATTTAATTAAATACGGGTCTCAGATTTTTTGAAATTCGGGCTAGTTCGCATTTTGACAAAATTGCAATGGGGTAAACCTTCGTTTTAAATAGGGCAATATGGTTATCAAATTTTTTTTTTTGCCAAGTACATCATCTTTGTATGTAAATAATTTAGATTTTTGCAAATTAGATGCCTTTTTCACGGTGTTCTGGAATATATAAATGCAGTTTTGTGGTATCTCTAATATTATACTGGATTTAGTTTCTATATTATGTATGGATGAAAATTTTATTGTTTATACATATTTACAAAACTGTCCTCAAAACCAAAAACGATTTAAAATCCTCTTAAAAAGTTAAAATGCTCTGATTATCTCAATTTTTCTTTTATCTTGGACCAGCACTCAGGGGATAACCCCTACCTATGCAATGCATTACGCCGGATCTGAAAACGAGGGAATAGTATTAAGAGGAAAGATAAATTACAAAAATCTAAATTATTTACATACAAAGATGATGTACTTGGCAAAAGAAATAAATTGTATACCCATATTTCTCTATTTAAAGCGAAGGTTAACCATCCCATTGCATTTTGGTCAATACGCGAACTTCAAAAAAAGCTGAGACTCGTATTTAATTAAATCGAGTAAAGATTAAAATGTGTTAATTTGGCATTTTTATTACAAACAAAAAATGCAAAAACCGTTTTTTTACAGAATATCCTTAAAAAAAGGATATGGATGATCGTCTTTCGACAAATTGTAAATACAGTTGGACGCACTTTAAAAACCCTTTCTTATGATACACATATTGTATGTGTTGGTAAGGAAACAGATTCTCAAATTAACAAAACATGTAAAAATAGACCCATTTTCAAAATGGTCCAGCTCACGAGAGGTCAAAGCTGTAGCCGAAATATTTTAGATGTCATCATAAGATATACCAATGTTCATTTTGAGGAGGGTACACTTTGCACGAATTTTGCTTCCATACAACTTGAGTCGCTGTAATATATATTTATTTATTATACCCTTCACAAAAAAGTGAAATGGTATATATAGGTTTGTCATTCCGTATGTATTTTCTTCGATATGCACATGGGACCCCATAAAGTATATATATTCTGGATCCTTATGAATAGCGATGACGATTGAGCTTTTTTGAAATTCAAATTTTGCTTCCAGGGGTGGGAAATTGAATTTTGTTGATACATGAAAGTAATCAAAGAGGCAACTTATTTTTTTTTTTTTGTTTTTTGCTAACTAAAACTGTCTTATAATTTAGGAAGAACGAAATTAGTATCAAAAATTCAAAAATAAAAAATAAAGTTTCGAATCCAGGGATGGACAAGTGCAATATTTAATGGTACATGAAAGTTACCAAAATGGTAAAAAATTTGCGATTTTTCTTAAATAAAACTACTTTATAACTCAAGAAGCATTGCACTGACAAAAAAAACAAAAAAAAATTAAAATTTCATTTCCAGGGTTGGAAATATTAAATTTGTTTTCATACATGCAATATTTTGTAGTACATGTAATAACCAAAATGGTTTCAAAACTCGAGTTTTTCCTAAACAAAACTACTTTATACCTCATGAAGATTTGCATTGATAAAGAAAATTTTAAAACATTTAAATTTTGCTTCCAGGGTTGGGAAATTAAATTTTTTTTTATATGAAAGGGAACAAATATACATCCCGTATCATGCACCGATTTTTATGAAACTTTTGTCATGGGTAGTACTCTTAAATCTAAGAATTATGGTAGAAATTATGGTTTTGGAGCGGACGCTTTTAGTTTGGGAGTTATAGCCCTCTAAAATTAAAACATATATATGCCTATAACATACTCCACATTAATGCTACATAGTTAATATGGATACAGTTCGAAAGGTCTTGCAAATACCTTTCAAACAGTTTATAACAGCCTAAGGTTGTACTGATTTTGAAAAGTTAGGGGTTAAAAATTCATTTTATTATATTGACTTTTTTTTACAAAAGTACCGTTAAATCGAAAAGGGGTCTAAATAATGGTATTTTAATTTATACTAAAACTAATAGAAGACATTCACACCTTTCATTTGATACCTATACCATAAATATCTAATAAGGAATGAATACACTACAGAGGATTTAAAAGTTGAAGATAGTTATTTTTTCATAGAATTACACGTATTAAGTATACACAAATATACAATAAGTGTAACACAAAATTTTTTTAAATATTTCTTGTGATAATAGTGGACTGAAAATCTAGTCCTACCGGGCTCTAAGATTTTCTTCCTCATAGTATTTCGTACCACGAGCCCAGATAAATATTTTTCTCTAAAATAATTTTTATGTTCTACTATTTTATATTAGTGCAAGATTTTCTGCATTGCTGGCCTTCGGCCGGGCTTAAGGATTTTCTCCTCAATGTATGTCGAACAGTGGCTTCGCTGAGGAAAGATTTTCCGCATTGCCGGCCTTCGGCCGGGCTTACGAATTTTCTCCTCCATGTATTTCGAACAGTGGCTTCGCTGAGTAAAGATTTTCTGCATTGCCGGCCTCAGGCTTATTTTTACATCTGTATCAAATGTTTCAACGTTCAGCAAAATCATACCTGGCCTTATTTTAAGTTTTAATTCCTTTGTATTGTCTTCATTCCTTATCAGATATTTATGATATAGGTGTCAAATTAAAGGTGTGAGTGTCTTCTATTCATCTTACTATATAAATAAATACCATTACTTAGACCCATTTTCGATTTAACGGTACTTTTGTAAAAAAAAGTCAATACAAAAAAATGCATTTTTAACCGCTAGCCTTTTCAAATCAGTAGAACCTTAGGTTGTTATATATTGTTTGAAAGATATTTATAACACCTTTCCATAGATATCCATATAAACTATGTACCAATAATATGAAGGACGTTATAGACACATATATGTTTGAACTTTAGAGGCCTATAACTGCCAAACTAAATGCGTCCGCTCCAAAATTTTTTTACTATAATTCTTAGATTTAAGAGTACTACCCATGAAAAGAGTTTCATAAAAATCGGAGCATGATACGGGATGTAAATTTAAGCCTATAAAAGTAACCAAAAAGGCAATTGACGTTTTTTTACTAATTAAAACTATTTCTTAGTTCAGGAAAAACAAAATTGGTATCAAAAATTTAAAAAAATTAAAATTTAGATTCCAGAGTTGGATAACTGCAATATTTTGTGGTACATAAAAATGACCAAAATGGTTACAAATATTAAGTTTTTCTTAAATAAAACTATTTCATGCCTCATTAAGAGTTGCATTGCTAAAAAAAATTTAAATTTCGTTGCCAGGGTTGGGAAATTGAAATATTTATTCTGCATAAAAGTAACCAAAAAGGCAATTGATGTTGTTTCGTTTTGCTAATTAAAGCTGTTTTATAATTCAGGAAGAACAAAATTGGTATTAAAATCTTAAAAAATCAAAATTTCGACTCCAGGGTTGGACAAATGAAATATTATATGGTACATGAAAGTGACCAAAAAGTTTAAAAATTTAAATTTTGTTGTCAAGTAAAACTATGTTTCACCTCACTAAGAATAGCATTGGTAAAAAAAAATAAAAATTCGCTTCCAGAGTTGGAAAATCGAAATATTTTTCGTACATAATAGTACATACATAAATTCCACATTTGGTGCTTTTAGTGAATTGAACCTATTAGATATTTTAGAAAAACTTAAACTAGTATCAAAAAAATATAAATTCGGTTCCAGGATTGGAAAATCGAAATTTTTTGGTACATAAAAGTAACCATATAAGTTCCCAATTTTGGTTTTTTTCAGTGACTTAAACCTATTTTATACTTCGCTAAGAATTAAATTAGTATTAAAAATTTAAAAACTAAAAATTCGGTTTCAGGGTTGGGAAATCGAAATTTTTTGGTACATAAAAGTAGCCATATAAATTCCCAATTTTGGTTTTTTTCAGTGACTTAAACCTATTTTACAGTTCGCTAACAATTAAATTGGTATTAAAAATTTTAAAAACTAAAAATTCGGTTCCAGGATTGGAAAATCGAAATATTTTTGGTACATAAGAGTACATACATAAATTCCAAATTTTGTGTTCTAGTAGTAAGGGAATGTATGTGCCAGGGCAATTAAAATTCTCAAATTTCATGTAAAATTTTAAAAATTTGCATGTTAATTACTCAAATTTTTATTTTAATGTGTTTATGTTGTAATTTGATACTTTAATGTTTGTGTGTGTATTTTCCCACGGTTTAATAAGGGGGTTCGCATTGTTGTTGTTTTTTTTTTTTTTTTTTATGATGTTGGGGTAGGCGTGGGAATTTGTGTCTGTCCATATGTGACCTTGGAATACATGTCCGTCCATATGTGAGCGTGGGAATTTTTGTCTGTCCATATGAGAGCTTGGGAGTTTGTGTCGGTCCGTATGAGACCGTGGGAATTTCTGTCCGGCCATATGTGAGCTTATGAGTTTGTGTCTGTCCGTATGAGACCGTGGGAATTTCTGTCCGTCCATATGTGAGCTTATGAGTTTGTGTCTGTCCGTATGAGACCGTGGGAATTTCTGTCCGTCCATATGTGATGGTAGTTTGGTGGAGGGGTGCTGTGTAACCAAAATGAGTTTGTATAAGTGAGCGTGAGACCGTGGGAATTTTTTGTCTGTCCATATGTGAGCGTAGGAATTCTGTCTGTCCATGTGTGCTATGGCCTAATAGAAAATAAGAAATTTTTAGTATCTGACACAAAACTTTTTTAGGAAGTACAATATCTTAAAAGTGTTGTATAAATGGATGGCCCTAATGTTTATGGTTCATTTCTTCTTGCTGGAGTGAGATTTCTTCTTTTATTTTTGGCTTGTTTTTAATTTTGGTGTGTTTACTTAAGATATTTTGTCCAGGCTGGAGTGAGGTTTCTTCTTTTATTTTTTGCTTGTTTTTAATTTTGGTGTGTGTTTACTTAAGATATTTTGTCCAGCAATTCAGCTATTTCTTTTTTGTGTGCAATGCTTAAGTGTGGGGGAATAATTTGATTATTCTGATCTTGAAGACGTTGAGAAAAAAAATTTACTATTGCATAAATATTGAATTTGATATTTTGTTTATTTTATACATGATGATCATCGATGGATTTTATTTGGGGATCTGGATGGTGGTTGCGATTTCTGTATTTTGTAGAATATTAATATGTGTGTGTTTTTGTGTTCTGAGTGGCGATTGGAATGTCTGCCTGTCAGACAGGGGGTGTGTGTGTGACGATTGGTGAGTCTGTGTGACAGTCCGCTTTTAGGATTTAGCGCAAGTGGGTCAGTATGCAATGTGATAAGATGTACATATTCATGCGTACATAAATATCAACAAATTTATTTCATTTACGCATGTACATATGTACATACAAGTGTTTGCTTCTTGTACAAAAATATTTGCTCGACCGCTTGCTTCAATGAACCATTGTACGAACCGCTGAAATAAGTATTTTGATTACAATTAAAATAAAAAGCCATTAGTTTTTTGTTTTAATTTTTTAGATGCATTTATTTATAAATTTTTCAGATATTTCACTTTTAAAGTAAGTTTTCCACCGAACGAGCTGCCTCATCCAAAATTGCATCGTCCGAGTTTTCATACATTGCCAAAAATATTGGCAAATCGATTGGTGGGAGGATTTCCACACTGATGATATCAACAGGTGGGCGATGCGTTTCTTCAAGCTGTTGAGAGTTTATTGCAAGTAATGCATCCTCATCACCTTGCAATAGCGTCTCGAACTCTTCGTCTTCTTCAGTTCGGTGCGGAGTATTTAGCGAGAGAAATAACTCTTCGTCCCCTTCCAGGTGTCTTTCGAATTCCCACATCATAACTGCTTTAGCCCAGTCTTTTCGAATCTGACGCATGACCCTTTTATATAGAGGTGTCTTCCAAATGGAGGGCATTGTTGAAATGAAATAATGATAGCATTATAAGTTAACAAGTAGATTCGCTGAAAAGTTCTCTTTTTTCTTTAGCTACAAAATTTTTGTAGCATAGACACTCTAGTCTCTTCGTTCACATAAATTTGCTTACGTGGCAGTTACTTTCTATACAATATGTAGTAAGGCATCTATCTGCCTTACTACACTATAAAACTTTGTAGCCTATCTGCATGCTCGAGCATGCCTCCGTGTTCTGTGTATATCACTTATAAAAAGTTTGTTTACATGTATATTACTTATAAAAAGTTTGTTTACATAAATATTGCTCACGTAGCAGTTTCATTCCCTTAGTAATTTTTAACGTATATGCATGCACGAGCATGCTTCCGTATTCTGTGTATATTACTTATAAAATGTTTGTTTACATAAATATTGCTTACGTAGCAGTTTCATTCCCTTAAACATTTTGTACCGTAACTGCATGCATAATCATGTCTCTGTACTCTGTATACATCACATTCCGTTCAAAACTTTGTAATCTATATGCATGCCTAAGCATGACTTCGTATCCTCTACATTTCACTTATCAAAATGTTTGTTTACATAAATATTGTCTACGTAGTAGTTTCATTCCCTTAAACATTCTGTACCGTATCTGCATGCATAATCATGTCTCTGTACTCTGTATACATCACATTCCGTTCAAAACTTTGTAATCTATATGCATGCCTAAGCATGACTTCGTATCCTCTACATTTCACTTATCAAAATGTTTGTTTACATAAATATTGTCTACGTAGTAGTTTCATTCCCTTAAACATTCTGTACCGTATCTGCATGCATAATCATGTCTCTGTACCCTGTATATATCACATTCCGTTTAAAACTTTGTAACGTACCTGCACGCTGAAGCATGTTTCTGTATTCGGTTTATATTAGAGAGTTTGGTACACATACCAAAATTTTATGTTTTCATAAATTTTGTCTACGTAGGAGTTTATTTCACTATGAAATTGTGAAACGTATATGCATTATTCTACATTCAGTTTGTTTACATAGTAGTTCGATCTCATATACCCGCTGTACTTCTAAAACTACTTTATTAAAAATTATGTACCACAAGTAAGCCACATTTTTTTTCAGGAATTAATATAATTCAAATTTTCTAAGATAGAATTCAGTACATTTTTGTATCTAAAAGTGAGAAGTTGTGAATATTTAAAAATTCTTTGTGTAATAAATATAAAGCACCTCAAAAATATTATTTTTTTATTAAAAATAAAAGTGCATCATACAAAGTGCAAAGACAGAATATTAATATATAAAGATCCGTAGAAATTATTCTTGCTATTCAAACAAAAATTATATACAAAAAGAATTTCCAATATCAAAATAAAGAAATGAGTTCACCAGATTTTAAGTGTAATATCTGTAATAAGGTATACAGATACCAAAAATCATATTTAGCACATTGCAAAAGTCATGTTCAACCTCAAGAAGTGCAAGAGTTTGTGCAATTTCCAACACCTGCATACAACCCAGCATTAACATACAACCCAATGTCCTGGAACAATTTTCAATATCAATATCCAGTGCAGATGCAGGGATATAATAATCAGTTTTTACTACCCATGGAAATACCACATTATCCATTTCAATATGCCGTACCCTTGCAGTTGCAGCAGTATAATATCCCCAATTACTACCCAAGCTATTGGCCTATTGAGAATTCTATTCAACAAGCGGACAATTATGAACATAGAGACATGGATATAAGTCAAGCAAACCACGATGAAGAAGATATGGATACATCTAATTCTTTGAGTGAACGGCAGGAGCAAGCTCCAAATGATCCCAAATATTTCTTAATAAATAGCGCATTTAAGAACAACATTGCAACATACGGAATTCCAATAAATAAAGACTGCATTCTATTTGAAGATGCTGTCAATGAAAATAGACCTATCATCAAGGAAAGGCTTGAAATTAGTCTAGCAGTACACAGTATTATTAAATTTAATATTACTCTTATTGGGGAGTATATTAAAATTGTTAGTGATGATATGGAATTGTGTACTATTTCACATAGGGCCAAAATGCATCTTTTGTGCTTTGGAGATGATGTTGGGGAAATTATAGAAAAACAGCTGCAAGAAATAGAAAACAAAATGTCAGAGTTTCAAGAGCGGGATTCTGGGTGGACCTTAATAAGAATTGTTCGTCTTGAAATTTCTGTAAATAAATCATCGTTGGTTAGAGGATCGAACTGGATTAGCACGCCAGAGAAACTCAAAAATAAATCTGCTTGCATTAATGTCGAAAACAATGACATTTATTGTTTTAAATGGGCCATAATATCTGCACTGGATTCATCTGATATTAAAGAACGACGACGGTGCAGCTCATATAATATTGCTGATATAAGTAGCGAATTAATCAGGCTTCAAAACAATGTTGTGCTAGATTTCAGCCTTTTAAGTTTCCCTCTAAAATTAAAAGATATCAGAATTTTTGAAGGGAACAACATTGATATCAGTGTTAATGTGTTTGGTTATGATGAGGAAGCAGATGAAATTATTGGACCATTTTACCTCACAAAAGAAGAAAAAAACAAACATGTTAACTTACTTCTTCTGGAGAAAAGCGAGTGTCATCACTTTATTTTTATAAAAAACATATCAAAGTAAGTAAAGAAATACACATATTCACTTACGCACATACAAATATATTGGTATGAATATTTATATCTATTTTCCTTCCACAGACTTTTAAAACATCAGACTACGAAGCACTGCAGAAAACTTTTGTTTTGCAACAGCTGTCTGCAATACACACACGATGATAGGACTATGGAGCAACACAAATTGGAATGTGGTAACATCGTTACCACTATGCCGTCAGCTCCAAATAATATTCTTAATTTTAAGGGGCATCACAGGAAAATGGATGTGCCCTTCGTTATATATGCAGACTTCGAATGCATATTACAGGAGATTGATGTTAGCGTGAGTAATAAAACCAAATTAGTTAAGAAACATACCCCCTGTGCTTTTAGTTACTATGTTAAATGTTTTCATACGAACAACTTAGATAAATTAAGAATATATACGGGTAAAGACGCCTCCAACAAATTTGTAGAATTTTTAATTAAAGACTGCGAAGATATATATAATGATTATTTATTAAATAATAAGAAAATGGATGTGCTATCCCCTTCAGAGACTTATAATTTTTATAATGCTTTGACTTGTCATATATGTCAACAGAGTCTAGGTAATGATCGTGTTAGAGATCACTGTCATGTTAGTGGAAAATTTAGAGGTGCAGCCCACAAAAACTGTAATTTAAATTACCAAATTCCTAAGTTCATACCAGTATACTTTCACAACTATTCCAACTATGATTCACATCTTTTTGTTAAAGAATTGGGAAAAATTTCTATGCAACTTAAAGTACTCCCTCTTAACAAGGAAAAATATATTTCACTTTCCCAATTTACAGAAATGAGCGATGGTCATAATCTTGAAATAAGATTTCTTGACACAATACGATTTATGGCCGACAGTTTGGAATCATTGGCTTCAAATTTATGCGATAATGATTTCATCACCATTAAATCTATGTTTCCCTTAGAAAAAGAATTTCAGCTGATTAAGAAAAAGGGTATTTTTCCGTATGAGTATCTAAATTCTTTTCATAAGCTTAATGAGTGTCAGCTTCCTTCGCGCAGAGATTTCTTTAATAAACTGAACAACAAGGAATGTTCTTTAGAGGAATACTCACATGCCGAAGAGGTTTGGAATACTTTTGGTTGCAAAACCATGAAAGATTACATGGAATTATATTTAAAAACAGACGTGCTTTTATTAACAGATATTTTCGAGAACTTCAGAAAAGTTTGTAAAAGTATATATGAGCTGGATCCATGTCAATATTACACAGCTCCTGGACTTTCATGGGATGCAATGTTGAAATATACAAGAATTGAGCTCGAATTATTAACAGACATAGATATGTACAATTTTATGAAAAAGGGCATACGTGGTGGAATTGTACAATGTAGCAAAAGATATTCTAAAGCTAACAACAAATATTTAGAAGATTTTGATAAAGAAAAGCCGTCCGAATTTCTTGTATATTTAGATGCAAATAACCTGTTCGGTTGGGCGATGTCTGAATATCTCCCATATGGAGGATTCAGATGGTTATCGAATGAGGAGCTCAATTTGGATCCGGAAAGCATAGCCGATAATTCAACAGATGGTTATGTGTTTGAAGTCACATTGGATTACCCTTTTAACCTACACGACTTACACAATGACCTTCCTTTTTGTGCTGAAAATAAAAAAACTTTGCAATCGAAGCACAGCAAATTAATAACCGATTTCTCTACAAAGCATTCATACGTTATCCATTATAGAGTTCTCAAACAATGTTTGAAATATGGTTTAGTTTTAAAGAAAATACATCGAATTCTAACATTTAAACAATCTCCATGGCTAAAAGGTTATATTGACTTAAATACCCAGCATAGAGCCACTGCTAAAAATGCTTTTGAGAAAAATTTCTTCGAATTGCTTAATAATGCAGTGTATGGGAAAACTATGGAGAATGTGGACAACAGGAGAAATGTAAGAATTGTAACCAATTGGAGCAGAACTAATCGGAATCATTTGGGGGCTCAAGACTGGATATCAAAATCCAATTTCCATAGTTTGTCCATATTTTCTGAAGATATGGTAGCTATCGAAATGAATAGAGTGAAGACATTTTACAATAAGCCCATTTACTTGGGATTTTGTGTACTTGAACTCTCTAAATGGAAAATGTATGATTTCCATTACGGCTACATGCAACCTAAGTTCAAGAAAAACTTATCATTAAATTATATGGACACTGACTCTTTTATTTATACAATACAAACAGACGACTTTTACGCAGACATAAAGCCTGACATCGAACAACAATTTGATACATCAGATTATGCTCTAGCTAATAAGTATGACATTCCTCTTTTGAACAAAAAAGTTTTAGGTATGATGAAAGACGAAAATTGCGGGAAAATAATGACAGAATTTGTTGGGCTGCGACCTAAAATGTATTCCTTTAGCATTCAAAATGAAAATGATGTAAAAAAATCGAAGGGGGTAAAGAAATCCATTTTAGATAAGTATAGTTTATTGTCATATAGAAATTGTTTGTTTGATAAGTCCATTGTATATGATACCATGTTAACGTTTAAGTCCAAATTACATCAAATTTATACTAGTGAATTAAGTAAGGCAGTATTAAGTTATGCAGACGATAAGAGAAAAATTACTAACAATAACATAAATACTTTAGCATGGCATCATTTTCGTATAGAAGAAACTAATCCTCATTACGAACTTGATATGCTTTTAGCAGATATTGCTAGTTTAGAAGAAGAAGAAGAAATGTGATAATATCTAGTATTAAGAGAACAAATTGTTTTATTTTTAACAGAAATAAATAGAAAATACATATATTAAAAATGAGAAAAAAAAATCTTGATTTTTGTTTTATTGTTTTTTGATTTTTATTTAGCTTCAATGAAATATTACATAATACGAATTAATTAAATTATTTATCACCATTTTTCTCAAATAAAATACGGAGCATCGGCAAGTATCTGGACCTTCCTCACAATCTGGATGACTCCACGGACAAGACTTGAAGTGACCATTGTCCTTGTCCTCATCTTCCATTATACCAAACTCCTGGTTTTCATCCAACATATGGAGGAAAAATTTCACCATTTCCCTGTGTTCATATAGTTGACATCCTTTAAAATCGGCTAAGAATTGTTCAACCTTGTTTCTTATTTCGCTCATGATTTAAATTTTTTTTTTTTTTTAATTTTTGTATCCGAAATTGGCTTGCGATCTTTTTGACTATTAGTTCTCTACTAAATGATATACAATTCAAAAAACTAAATCTGCGTTTCACTCCAAAACTAATTTAAAATTTTGAGTCAAGAACTCAAAAATTTATACATATATCACTATCTTCTTCCACTTTTTCAGTTTTAAGTACAGATTTCATTATTCATCTATTCTTTTGTTCCCTCTCTCTCTCTATCTTCTTGGAACTTTTCAGTTTTAAGTACAGATATCATTATTCATCTATCTGTCTTTTGTCCCCTCTCTCTCTCTCTCTCTCTCTATCTTACATACAAATCAAATATCATTGTTTATCAATTTTCAGTTAGACTTCTTAGTGTCTAGAAGGCTTATATCGTGAATACTTTGAAATTGAAGTTCAAACTTGTAAGTTGTCAAATATTTCTACCGCAATGGATCTGGTGAAAAAATTTAATTCGTGCAATACGAAAACCTTAATACATATAAAGGATCTAGATGATTCAATCAAATACAACATCCTACGTGCAAAGCGGGTAACAACAAAGTACGGAGAAACAATTCAACTTGAGCTGGAAAACCATATAATGTTTCTCCCGAACCGATATAATGCATTAACCAATGTAGAATTAGAAGATCTTTCGAATGATAAATATCGACTACAAAGAAAAGGAGAGCGAAACCTGATCTTAGATAGCGAGATGCACGAGATTTTGATACCAAACTCCCAGTACCCTGTTTGGCAGTAAAAATAAAAAAAAATAAAAAAAATGTTATGTACATATATTTTGTAACTAATACAATAAAACAACGAAAGAATTTTTTAAAATATACAAATATATGCTTGTGTTTTATTTTATATATTTAGTTATTTCATAAAGAAATTTCAAACATAAATGGCCACAATTAAATGTATTAAAGTTTTGATGTGTATTGTAGTTGTATTCAATATTTCTACCTAGGTATTTGATTAACTCTAAAGGAGGTTGTAAATTTCCGAAGCTGTCGAAATACTGTTTTTCATCCTTGTTTCTATAGCATGCTACCCAATGAGTACCTGGTCCTGTTGACAAATCTAAATTGATTATTCCACATTCGATTTTCCTTGCACGTTTTGGCAGCGAGTCCAACATGAAAACTCCTCTAAAGTGTGGAATATTTCTTGAAAATTTTCTTAGATCAAGTTCTGATAATGGTCTGTTGGGTAGCATGTCTAATAGTTTTTTGAATGATCTCTACAAACAAGTCCATAACCCTTTTTATAAGGTTTAAGGTACAGTCCTTCTCCCACAGCAATAGACTCCATTGCCTTATTGTGTCTGGTGGCTTCCTCAAGTTGTTTTTTTGCGTCCTTTGTTGCATTTACAGCCTTAGCTATAGCGGCACCTCCAGTTGTTAGACTACCAAGTGCACCTAGAGCAGTTAGAATTGGAATTAGCGGTAAAAATCCACCAATTTTTGGAACATTGATTATGCGTGGTATTACAACGCGTGCCTTTTTCCCCTTAAGTGATCTGTTGATAACTTTACGAGCGATTTTAATGGCCGAGTTAATGTCTTGTGGTTTTTCTTCCCGTAATGTTTTTGTTGCTGCTCTAATTGAACTATTGAACAGCTTTTTATCATTTAAATGAGTTCGTAACGATAGTCTTTGCCTATTTCTGCTCTTCTTCTCCATACCCATACCAAATTTAGTTTTTGCTTTCATTGCATTGGACACCATATATGCAAATGTTTTTTCTTCAAGACTGCTATTGTTTGAAAGAACTCTTTCCCAAGCTTTATTTTCAAGAATTTTATCAGCTTGGTGTCTACTGTTTAATTCTTTGTTTTTGGAGTAAGCTATATCGTGATTTTTGCAAGCAGCATCCAATAAATTAATTCCTTTATCTCCTCTAGCTAAACGCTTTTCCAATCTTGTGCCAGGTCCACAGTACTGATATCCAGGAAGATGTAATTCAAAAGGTAGAGAATTTATTGTTCTATTTAGTAAACCTTCACCAACGATAGTTCGTTTGTGACTAACACTTTTGTTATAAAATACAACCATATTACTTTAATCTACAATAAAAGATATTGTTTTGTGAATTTTACAAGTAGTTATTGAAATGCGCTTAGTAAAACAACACAAAAATATATTAGTTCGTAATGTGGATGTATCTTCAGATGACAGTACAAAAATAAGACATAGTTCCTTGCTACCAAATTCTATTCGAGCATTAATAGTTGGTCCCTCCAATTGTGGAAAAACTAATGTAATGATCAGTTTGCTAGAAAGTCCTAATGGTCTCAAGTTTGAAAATATCTATTTGTACTCAAAATCTCTGTATCAACCTAAATATGAATACCTAAAGAATTTAATTTCGCCAATTAAAGGAATGGGATACTACACATTCGCAGACAATGAGTCCGTTGTTCCTCCTAGCGAAGCTAAAAGCAATTCAATTATGATTTTCGATGATGTTGCATGTGAAAACCAAAACAATATACGTGCATATTTTTGTATGGGGCGTCATAAGAATGTGGATTCATTTTACTTGTGTCAAACCTACACAAGAATTCCAAAACATTTAATAAGAGATAATGCCAATTTAATTATAATGTTTAAACAAGATGCGAAAAATATGAGACATGTATACGATGATCATGTTGCCAGCGATATGAAATTTGAAAAGTTTCAGTATATATGTCAAGAATGTTGGAAGGATAAATATGGATTTTTGATGATAAGTAAAGATAATGAACTAAACAATGGTCGCTATAGAAAATCATTTGATTACTTCATCGTAATATAAATTACTGTTCATCAAGGGTATCGCTTAGTACATAATCTGGCTTTAAACTTTATACATGTGATTGTTATAACTGGTCATCTAAGCAAAAACTTGATCTGATACATAATAATCTGATCAGATACCTAACAAGCTGATCTGATAACCTCATCTGATAAACTGATCTGATACCTGATAAGCTGATCTGATACCTGATAAACTGATCTGATACCTGATCTGATAAACTTTTTCTTTATAAACAATTTATTTTGTCTAAGGAACAAGAGATAAAAAGTAACCCGAAGTCTTTCTGGTCCTTTATAAAGTCTAAGAAACAATCGTCTGATATTCCTTCGACAGTTCATCTAGATGGGATAGCCTCTAATTCTTGTGATGATGCGGTTAACATGTTTGCATCTTTCTTTAAATCAAACTTTAAGCCACCTGGGCATAATATTTCTGCTTCAGGGGCCACAGGGACCACAACTAACATTGATTTTGGATTCTTTGTTTTGTCTGAGTACGATGTTTCTGAAGCAATCATCCAGGCTAAGACCTCTTTTAAATCTGATACTGATGGCCTATGTACGCACTTACTGAAGAAGGCTGCCTCGTCTTTTATACCCGCACTGACGTTTATTTTCAAATTGTCGCTGGAGGAGGGAGCTTTTATTGATAGATGGAAGTATGCTACGGTTACTCCTATATTCAAAGATGGGAGAAGGGATGATGTTAGGTGCTTCAGGCCTATTTCGAAATTATCATGTGTTTCAAAAATTTTTGAGCACATTATTCATAAGAAACTGTTCTTCCTAACTAAGTGCTGGATATCCCCTTATCAGCATGGCTTCTACGCTGGAAGGTCTACTGTGACGAATTTGACTCTATTCAATGAATATTGCTTAGAGGCCTTGGCTAACGGCGCTCAAGTTGAGGTAATTTACTCTGATTTTTCTAAAGCATTTGATAGACTATCCCATTCAGTCTTGCTATCAAAAATGGAATTAATGGGGTTCCATTCTAATTTCCTAACCTGGACTAGATCTTACTTGTCCAACAGAACTTGCTCGGTTAGGATTGAAGGTTATAGTTCTGTACCCTATGTGCAGATTTCAGGTGTACCTCAGGGTAGTATACTTGGGCCCCTATTGTTTAACTTATTCATCAACGATGTTGGTGCTTGTTTTCTTAAATCTAAATATCTATTGTATGCTGATGACTTAAAATTCTTCATGAAGTTAGATTCGATTCATGATGCCCAAATTATGCAAACTGAGCTTAATAATCTCAGTGATTGGTGTCGTCTAAATGATATGAGTTTGAACATTAGCAAATGTTTGCATGTTTCTTTTCATAGGTCTGTTGTCCACAATGTTGTGGCTTTTTATATTGATGGTGTATTATTAAATACGTCCGATACTAAGCTTGACTTAGGCGTTTTATTTAACAGCTCGTTGTCTTTTACTGCTCATGTTGAGTTTATATTACCTAAAGCTTACAAGATGCTGGGTTTTCTCAAGAGAACCTGTTCCGAATTCGCTGATCCATACACACTTAAACATGTTTATACGTCTTTTGTTAGGTCTAAATTAGAGTATGCTTCTGTTATTTGGAATCCACATAATTCTAATGTTATTACTCGCATAGAGAGAATTCAACGCATTTTTGTTAAATACGCTACTCGTTCGCTATCTTATTTATCCTCCGTTCAATATGAATCCAGATGCTTATTTATCGGCCTGCATACTTTAGAATCACGTAGAAAAATTCAATCTGCCATGCTGGTATATGATATTATTAATGGATTTATTGATTGCTCAGACTTGCTGCATTCTATACGATTTTATACTCCTCCTAGAAATCTAAGATTAGCTAAATTATTCGATGTCCCGTTTCATCGTACGGACTATGCACGTAACGGTACCCTATCGCGCACTTTCTCTTTCATGAATGAAATGAACTATAATACACAAAGATACTCTAACATTTCTATCGAATTCAGCACTGAAAAAACAGAGTTCAAAATGCTACTTTTTAGCTTATTAAATCAACTGTGATTAAATTGTATAATTAAATTATTAAATAATATTTTAAGTTTATATGTTATACATATGAGTTCAAAATGCTACTTTTTAGCTTATTAAATCAACTGTGATTAGTAAATTGTATAATTAAATTATTAAATAATATTTTAAGTTTATATGTTATACATATGTGTGATACATTTGTTTATTAATTAGTATGTTTGTTCGCAACCCTGGTATTAGGTATATATTTTTTATTTTTTATTTTTTGCTTTTTTATATTATCTTAGTCTATAAGGATTTTGTCCATTGACTGAACAATAAACAATAAATAAAATAAACTGATCTGATACCTGATCTGATAACCTGATCTGGCACCTGATAAGCTGATCTGATACCTGATAAAGTAATCTGATACCTGATCTGATAACCTGATCTGATACTTGATAAGCTGATCTGATACCTGATAAAGTGATCTGATACCTGATCTGATAACCTGATGTGATACTTGATAAGCTGATCTGATACCTAATAGCTACAATGAATGAAAAAATTCTAAAAGACTTGGTGACAACAAGAAATGTATTGAAGAAAAAGCTTCGTAGTATAAGAACTGGTGAAATAGATACACATCAGCAATTAAAAGATACATTCCAGCCCATAACAGAACCTTTAAAAGAATTTATATCTCTAAACTTATTGATATACCGAATAAAAAAGAAAAGAATGATAAGAAAACTGAATATGAGGACAGTGCCAATTTTCATCTTCAGAACTCAACAATGAAGTTGGAAACAAGTACTCCTAAGAAACTAATTGAAGAATCAATGTTTAAACAGTCTAATAGTAAAAGTAACAGCGATTTTGATGAAGATGACTTTTATTCACAACATTCTAATCATGACGAGAGTTATCCTGACTTATCACTATTGCAATCGAGAAATGAACTAGATACTAACTATGGTCCACATAGAGATTATAATAACGAATGGAAATTTGGTAGTAGCAACATCGAGTTAAATCAAGATAAAATACAAGTTGGTGGTCAAATATGGGCTCTCACCCCAGGACTGTTTTCCTTAATGTTTCATAAAACACCAAAAAACTATGATAAATTCGAGCTTGAAATCTATAAAAAAATATTACTTACTACCAATGCACACAGAAGAGATTATAAGTCCGATGGTCAAATCAAGGGGACTAGAGGGTACAAGTACAAAAATATTATTGGAAAACTTTTTAAAGAGAAAAATCATAAGAGCTCATCGGAATTAACAAAGGCTAATTATTTAGGTAAGGGGGTGATGCAGGTAAATCCTCATAAATCAAACTATATATACTGGGATGATCCAAACGAGTTGGTAGATCGACTTAGACTACTGCTTGCATCACAGTCTGCAGGTCATACTAATCACAACAACGAGATTGTTTCAATTATTGAAGAACTACGTGAAGCTAATATAATAATATAAACTATATAAACGCATACACATTTTATATATAAATTATGTCTGTTGATAAATTCGGACATTATCTAAACGACACTAGCAGTATAATTTCATTGAAAAATGCACCTAAATTGTTGGGGTTATTTTTGGATGCGAACAACAACATTGATGTCCAAAACAAAAGAATCAAAAATGTTGCAAAAGCTTTGGAGGAAAACGATGCTATCAATAAATTGTTTTTGCAAACTCAAATCGAAGAAGTAGAATACAAAATATTAAAAGAATTTAAAGACGATAACAACAAAATGCATAATACTCTAAGAAATCAAATCGAAATGCAACAACATGAAATAATATTACAGTTGGAAGAGAATAAAAAATTGCAAGAAAGCATTTCCAAGATCAGAGCATCCTTCGAAGAAGAAATTGAAAGATTAAATGAGAAAATGTATAGATTTGAAAATTACATGTTTGTGTCAATTGCTGAAAGCGCATCAGATAGATCACAACACACCCCAAAGACTTCTTAAAGCTTAGACATGGATACAAAAAGAAATTTAGTGAACGAGCTCCATAAGCAAGCTCGAAAAATGTTTGGACGCAGGAGAGTTGTTATGAAAGGAATAGACGATCTTTGGCAAGCGGATTTAGTTGAAATGGGGAACTATTCTACATACAATAAAAATTATAGATTTTTGCTAACTGTAATTGACACATTCTCCAAATATGCTTGGGCAGTACCTCTGCGAAGAAAAACAGCTGTTGACACAACGCAGGCAATGGAGACTATTTTTCAATTGGGGCGTGTGCCAAAAAACTTACAAACAGATGATGGTAAAGAATTCTTCAACAAACACTTTAATCAATTGATGGGTAAATACAACGTCAATCACTACTCAACCTATAGCATCATGAAAGCATCAATAGTAGAACGATTCAATAGAACATTAAAAGGAATGATGTGGAAAGAGTTTAGTTTTAATGGTTCCTACAACTGGCTTGATATATACAAAGATTTACTTAATGCATACAATAGAAAAGTTCATCGCACAATTAAAATGCCACCGATTAAAGTCAACTCAAAAAATGAAAAACAGCTCCTAAATACAGTATACAACCATTTAAAGATGTACAAAATATCAAAATTTAATGCAGGGGACCATGTACGTATTAGCAAATATAAACATATTTTTGAGAAAGGCTATACTCCGAATTGGACAACAGAAATTTTCACAATCAAAAGAGTTCAAAATACATATCCTACAACATACATATTAGAAGATTATCTGGGAAATCCTATTAAAGGTGGCTTCTACACGGAAGAACTGTCAAGAACTAGATTTCCAAATACATATCTAGTTGAAAAGGTGATCAGACTGAAAGGAGACAAAGCATTAGTTAAATGGTTGGGATTTTCTAATCAACACAATTCCTGGATAAGCAAAGATGAAATACTATAGATGGAAAACGAAATAAATCGTCATCCGCAATGATAACAACGACAATAACATCAATATTTTTAATAACTAATGTTAATTTTAAAATAAGATTATTAAATATATATGCAAATTATTCTTATAAACCATGGTGTGTATTAAACTTTATTTATTTGTTAACAGGCTGTTATAATGTCAATAACACTTACTCTGAGCTCTAACTCATCAGCGCTATTCTAATTATTTTCCTCCCATTGACTTAAACGACTCATATGAGTGTGCGCTAACTGATTTTCATTCATACAACAGTATTCCAAATGTAGACTCCTATAACAATATGTTTCATATAGGGGAATATGTAATTGAAATACCAATTGGATCTTATGAATTGAAAGATATAGTTGACTACATAGAAGAGCAATACAAACGACTCAGTCCTGGAGAGCATATTTTTATAGAAGCTAACAACAATACGATGCAAGTTAAAATAAATAGTTCTAAAGACCCGATATATTTTAATAAAGAAAATACAATTGGGAATCTTTTAGGATTCAATAGTAAAATCCTAACACCGACCGATGATCATTACTCAGATCTTCCAGTTAATATTTTTAAAGTAAATCTCTTGCGAATTGAAAGTAGTATCACTACTAACACATATATGAACAATTCAAAATCACACACACTTCATGAGTTTCCGATTAATGTGCCTGCAGGCTATAAAATAGATGAGATTCCAAGGAATCTCATTTATTTACCTGTAAACACCAAAGAGATAAGTTCTCTATCACTGCGCGTGGTTGATCAGAACGGTGATTTAATTAATTTTCGAGGAGAGGAAATTACAATACGAATACATTTAAGGCCAACTAAGTAATGATAATATACAATACAAGTATATCACAAAATACGGCAGTCACGTCTCATCCACAGATATTACAACCTAAACCACAATTGAAAAGATCTGCTCGTCAAAGGTCACTTACAACAACAAACAAAAGTTTTCTCAAGTCTTTGAATTTCAAACTGAAAACAAAATGAGCTCAATAATAAACGTATTGGATAAGCCATTGTCTGATGAAAATATAATAAAAAAGGACTATCATACCTACATACCATATCTACAATCGTACAACAATAATGATGAGATTCGAATCTCAATACAAAATCAAGATTTGTACGTGTTACCTAGTGAGAGCTATATATATGTGGAAGGTTTCGTTGTAGATGAAAAAACTGGAAAATTTTCAGAAAATTTTAAATTGAAAAACAACTTTGTTGCACATCTATTTGATGAAATCCGCTATGAGCTTAATGGTATTGAAATCGATCATACAAGGTATTTAGGAACAACAACCACAATAAAAAATTTGGTATCTCTATCACCAACTCAAAGCGTTGTAATGCAAAATGGTGGATGGCATAAAACTGATGATTTGAATCTTAAGAATGGATATTTTAATTTTTATGTACCACTAAAAATGCTTTTGGGATTTGCTGAAGACTACAACAAAGTTATACTTAATGGAAAGCATGAATTGATACTCTTGCGCAATAAAAATGATGAAGCTCTTGTACACTCGATCGTTTCTACTAAAAAATCGAAACTTACAATTTCACTCATCTCCTGGAGAATTCCACACGTACAATTATCTGATCAGAGCAAGTTGAATATGATTAAAATTATTAACAATGGTGCTTCTATACCGATGGCATTTCGTAGCTGGGATTGTCATATGAATCCACAATTGAATACAGGAACAAGTCATATTTGGAATGTTAAATTAGCTGCAAGTAAAGAGCGACCACGTTTTGTATTGGTCGCATTTCAACGAGGTAACAAATTTGTTCACTGTGACCTCACTAATTTAAAAGTACATTTAAATTCAACCTCTTACCCATATGATGATCTTAACATAAAATTTAAAAATGAACGGTATGCAATTCTATATGATATGTATGTAAGATTTCAACAAAGCTACTATATGAATGAGCCTCAACCATTATTAACTGCCCAGGAGTTTAAAGACGACGCTCCAATTATTGTAGTAGATGTAAGCTATCAGAACGAATCAGTCAATACCGGACCGATTGACATAAAAATTGAATTTTAAACAGCAACAAATATTCCAGCAACGACATCAGCTTACTGCGTTCTTATTCATGACCGCGTAATAGAATACATACCAATAAGAGGTCAAGTCCGGAAGGTCTTATAAATTAAATAACATGGATGGTGATATTGTTTTTGTAGACTTGCAAGGTTTCAAAAATAATTCAAATGACTTCATCGCAAAAGAACTAGCTGTAGTTTTCAGCAACAACGAATACCTCAATTTCATCATAAAACCTCCTTTTGATTTCGCATGTTTATCGGTCAAAAAACAGAGAGAAGCAGTTTGGTTAACAAAAAACTATCATCATATTAACTGGAATGATGGATCAGTCTCATTTCAAAGCGTTTGCAAGTTTTTAAAATCCAATATAAGAAATTCACAAATATATGTTAAGGGGGGAGAGAAGAAAAAATGGCTAGAAAAAATTATTCATCAGTTATACAGTTTATAACATTGAAGACATTGGCTGCATTAATTTTAAACAAATGGAAACTAACCATTCAACATATTTCTATTGTAGCTATCACGACTATGGTGTTTGTGCCTTAAGGAATGCAATTTTACTTAAAAATGAAAATGTTAACAAACTTTTAAATAAATGCTTATAAAAATTAAAATAAATGTCTTTTATTTCAAATAAACACCTATATATATATTTATTTCAGAGAACACACAAACAAATAAACACAATGGTTCATTCATTCAAATGGTCAAGGGAATATTTGGGCACAAAGAATAAACGCTTATTATTTGTTTGTATGTATGTAAATGCGTACATAAATATCTACAAATTTATTTCATTTCATACTGACCCACTTGCGCTAAATCCAGGAAAGCAACAAAAAAGCGGACTGTCACACAGACTCACCAATCGTCACACACACACCCCCTGTCTGACAGGCAGACATTCCAATCGCCACTCAGAACACAAAAACACACACATATTAATATTCTACAAAATACAGAAATCGCACCACCATCCAGATCCCCAAATAAAATCCATCGATGATCGTCATGTATAAAATAAACAAAATATCAAATTCAATATTTATGCAATAGTAAATTTTTTTTCTCAACGTCTTCAAGATCAGAATAATCAAATTATTCCCCCACACTTAAGCATTGCACACAAAAAAGAAATAGCTGAATTGCTGGACAAAATATCTTAAGTAAACACACACCAAAATTAAAAACAAGCAAAAAATAAAAGAAGAAACCTCACTCCAGCCTGGACAAAATATCTTAAGTAAACACACCAAAATTAAAAACAAGCCAAAAATAAAAGAAGAAATCTCACTCCAGCAAGAAGAAACGAACCATAAACATTAGGGCCATCCATTTATACAACACTTTTAAGATATTGTACTTCCTAAAAAAGTTTTGTGTCAGATACTAAAAATTTCTTATTTTCTATTAGGCCATAGCACACATGGACAGACAGAATTCCTACGCTCACATATGGACAGACAAAAAATTCCCACGGTCTCACGCTCACTTATACAAACTCATTTTGGTTACACAGCACCCCTCCACCAAACTACCATCACATATGGACGGACAGAAATTCCCACGGTCTCATACGGACAGACACAAACTCATAAGCTCACATATGGACGGACAGAAATTCCCACGGTCTCATACGGACAGACACAAACTCATAAGCTCACATATGGACGGACAGAAATTCCCACGGTCTCATACGGACCGACACAAACTCCCAAGCTCTCATATGGACAGACAAAAATTCCCACGCTCACATATGGACGGACATGTATTCCAAGGTCACATATGGACGGACAGAAATTCCCACGGTCTCATACGGACCGACACAAACTCCCAAGCTCTCATATGGACAGACAAAAATTCCCACGCTCACATATGGACGGACATGTATTCCAAGGTCACATATGGACAGACACAAATTCCCACGCCTACCCCAACATCATAAAAAAAAAAAAAAAAAACAACAACAATGCGAACCCCCTTATTAAACCGTGGGAAAATACACACACAAACATTAAAGTATCAAATTACAACATAAACACATTAAAATCAAAATTTGGGTAATTAACATGCAAATTTTTAAAATTTTACATGAAATTTGAGAATTTTAATTGCCCTGGCACATACATTCCCTTACTACTTGTTCTTAGTGAATTAAACCTATTTTATACTTGTTTTTAGTATTAAAAAATTAAAAATTTGGTTCCAGGGTTGGAAAATCGACATTTTCTGATTCATAAAAGCAACCATTTTATATGTTATTTTTGATTTTTATGATGAATTATACCTACTTTATATATCAGAAAGAAGTAAACTGGTAATACAAAAAAACAAAATCTAAAAGACGATTCTACGGTTGGACACTTTTTGGGGTACATGTAACGGATTTTTTGTTTTGTTTGTAAATTAAATATATATAATACTTTTGAAAGACGTTCATAGGTATTAGATATAAGGAAAGCCAAACATTTAGCTTCCTAGCCGCAAAGTTTAACGTTTTATTATATATAAAAGTAACCGATAACATCATTTTAATATTTTAATTAAACCTACTTTCTGTTTTGGCAAGAAAGAAAGAAAGAAGAATTACATCTGTGAAGTGTATTTAAGATTCGGCACAGCCGAATATAGCACTTTTACTTGTTTTTATTTATTTTTTATCTTGGACCAGCACTCAGAGGATGACTCCTATATATATATATATATATATATATATATATATATATATATATATATATATATATATATATATGCAATACATTGCGCCAGAACTGAAAACGAGGGGATAGTATTGAGGGGACAGATTAGGAGAGATGAAAAAATAGACAGTTTTTTTTAGGTATTTCAACCTTTTACTTCACCGGCAAATTTGTTGCTCAGGGCCGACGAAGGTGGGTGCTGTTACTCTGATTTTTTATACCCTTCACAAAAAAGTGAGAGAGTATATATAGGTTTGTTATTCCGTGTGTAATTTCTTCGATATCAATATAGGACCCCATGAAGTATATATATTCTGGATCCTTATGAATAGCGATGACGATTGAACGATGTCCGTCTGCCTGTACGTGAACGGTTTTCCCCCCAGAGGAGCTAGAGACTTCGTTCTTGGACCGTTAGATTCGAAATGAACTTAAATAGAGTGGTATTGAAATTCAAGAAGATCCGATGTACAGTTCCAGAGCTGGGAAGCTTACAGCTTTTTCTCGACACAAAATTTATACCAAAAACCAGTTAATTTTTTTAATGTTTGTAAATTAAACCAATTTCGTGCTTTGGGAAGCCTCAATGGTCTATTAAAAGCTAAAAAAAATTACAATTTGTTTCCAGGAATTAAAAAAATTAAATAAAATTTTTTTTCGGTTCATTCCGTATTTTGTAGTACATGTAGTAACTAAAATTGTTAAAAATTTCAAGTTTTTCTTTTAACAAAACCTCTTTATACGCCATGAAGATTTGCATTGACCAAAACAAAATTATTTTATCTTCAAATTTTGCTTCCAGGGATGGGAAATTGCATTTTTTTATACGTGAAGGTTATCAAACCGGCCACTGATGTTTTTTTGCTACCTAAAGCTGTCTTATAATTTAGGAAGAACAACATTGGTATCAAAAATTAAAAAAAAAATTAAAAATTTCGAATCCAGGGTTGGACAAGTGCAATATTTTGTAGTACATGAAAATGGCCAAAAGGGTTAAAAAATTAAAATTTTTCTTAAATAAAACTACTTTATACCTAAAAGAGCGTTGCACTGAAAAAAAAAACAAAAAAAAATTAAAACTTTGTTTCCAGGGTTTGAAAAATTAAAGTTTTTTTGGTCCACGCAATATTTTGTAGTACATGTCATAACCAAAATGGTTGCAAAATTCGATTTTTTCTTAAACAAAACTACTTTATACCTCATGAAGATTTGCATTTATAAAGATAATTTTAAAAAATTTAAATTTCGCTTCCAGGGTTGGGAAATTGAAATTTTTTTATACATAAAAGTAACCAAAAATGCAATTGACGTTCTTTTTTTACTAACTAAAACTATTTTTTAGTTCAGGAAAATCAAAATTGGTATCAAAAATTTAAAAAAAATCAAAATTTAGATTCCAGAGTTGAATAACTGCAATATTTTGTGGTACATAAAAATGACCTATATGGTTACAAATATTAAGTTTTTCTTAAATAAATTTATTTCATGCCTCATTAAGGGTTGCATTGGTAAAAAAAATAAATTTCGTTTCCAGGGTTGGGAAATTGAAATATTTATTCTGCATAAAAGTAACCAAAAAGGCAATTGACGTTGTTTCTTTTTGGAAATAAAAGCTGTTTTACAACTAAGGAAGAACAAAATTGGTATTAAAATCTTAAAAAAAACCAAAATTTCGACTCCAGGGTTGGACAAATGAAATGTTTTATGGTACATAAAAGTGACCAAAAACTTTAAAAATTTATATTTTTTTGTCAAGGAAAACTATGTTACACCTCACTAAGATTGGTATTGGTAAAAAAATAAAAATTCGCTTCCAGAATTGGAAAATCGAAATATATCTGGTACATACAAGTACCCACATAAATTCCAAATTTTGTTTTTTTAGTGAATGAAATCTATTTTATACTTTAGGAAGAATTAATTTGGTTTTAAAAATTCGGTCCCAGAGTTGGAAAATCGAAAGTTTTTAGTACATAAAATTAGCCATATAAGTTCCTTATTTTGGTTGTGTGTGAATGAAATCTTTTTGATGTGTAAACATCTATACGCTGGGGGATAAAAATATTTTTCACAATTCAATCACAAATTTAGAGTAAGATCTAATCGGAGTGAGCTATATATGAGTGTTTAGTGTAATCATACGGACAACAAGAAGTACAGAGCAACTTAACAGCTGCATAGAAATACACTCAACACCATCTAGTTGCAATAGACTTGTGTCCAGCTACCTCATTTTCTCAGTTTTGACAAGAACCTCTGATCAAATACAATTAACTTACATAGGTTTGATTGAAGGTTCTTGTCGAAACTAAGCGAATGAGCTGGTTGGACACAAGTCTAGTGTGCAATAGTAGTAGTCGTACATTATGTTATCGTTGGCAAATAAAAACAAATAAATAAAATGAGTACAAAAACATTTAATTTTAATAACTTTAAAAAAGATTTTTTGCACTTTTAATAAGAAATTTACTAAAATAAAGCAAAATAAGGAAAACAAAATAACTAAACTTGCCAAACTAAAAGTCTTCTTCGTCTTTGAGATTGTGATTCATACGGACAACAAGAAGTACGGAGAAACTTAACAGCTGCATGTAAACACCATCTAGTGTGCAATAGTAGCTACTAATTTTTATTAACATTGCATTGTGCTAGCGCTGTACAGCTCGAAAACCATTGCTGTAAAATAACTACATGCATTATATATCAGTAAACAGGTGATTAATAGCTTTTTCATTACTAGATGTTCACACATCTACCCTGTGATCAGAATCAAAGTTTTTGATGTGTAAACATCTATACGCTTGGTGGTAAAAATATTTATATACTTCGGGAAAAGGTAAATTGATATTAAAAACCAAAATAATTAAAAATCCAATTTCAGGGTTGGAATATCGACATTTTCTAATTCATAAATGGTTACTTTTATAATAATTAAAATAATTTGTTATTTTTGATTTTTATGATGAATTATACCTGCTTTATATATCAGAAAGAAATAAATTGGTATTAACAACCACGGTTGGACAATTAGAACCTTTTGGGGTACATGAAACGGATTTTTTCTTTTTGTTTGTAAACTAAACATACATAATATTTTTAAAAGATGTTCAGAGGTATTAGAAGCAAGAAGAGTCAAACATTTAGCTTCCAAGCCAAAAAATTTAAACGTTGTCTTATATATAAATTAGGGATATCGAACGGTTATTATTCGACCCGGTTTTTTTCGTTTTACTGAAACTGGTTTTTTTAAGTGCATATTTCGATTATCGAATAATCCGGTTTCTTAGCACGGTTAACCGGTTGTTTAATCTGTATGCTTTTTTCCAATTTTTTTTTTAATCGCAGCTATGCTCTTTCTTGAAAATTTTTCTAAGTGTAACATAGACCGTTTAGCACTTACACATATGGCAACTCTGAACGCTTTGTGAAATATATCAAAATAAAACAAAAAGTAAAAAAGCGTTAAGAACAACAATTAAGAAAAGTTTTCTTCGAAAATAATTATAGACGCGTCTGTTTTTGTTTCATAATATAATTGAAAAATTACATTGCGATTATTACCAGAAAGTGTTGAAAAAGGTGAATATTCCTTACTGAATAAATAGAGGTTACTGTAAATATTTTAAATACAAAGTTGTACATATTCCACTACGTATACATACATATTTATATTTTTACGCAGATGTCTTCGGAAGTGTGGAAATATTTTGAACGTGATGGAAGAGATAAAGCCAGATTTATAAAGTGTCCAAAAATACTAAGCTGCAAAGGCTCTTCGCCATCAGGACTTCTAAGCCACATTAAACATGTCCATAAAATTGAAATTATTGCTCCGCAAGAAAAAAATAATTCTATTACCAGTAGCCCTAAGGCATCCGCTGATAACAATCCTTTTAGATGCCCTGCCAAAAAGGAATCACTTGGTGAAATATTCGCACGTTGTGTTGCCGAGGATGGAATGTCCGTAAAGGCTCTGAAGAAGTCCAAAGTTGTTCTATAATATATACGTGCTAGAAATTTTAATATGCCGGCGGAATCGACTATATGGTAGAAAATTGATCAATTTTATTTAATAAAGCAACAAGAACTAAAGAGTAAAATTGTGGTCGATGAATGGACCGATATTTCGTATAAGAAATATGTTAATGTAACTATTCGTTGCTATAGCTCTGAGAAAAAGATTTGCGAAATATACAATCTTGGGCTGGAAGCACTTAGTGTTAGAGCTACAGCGAACAACGTTGAAGAAATTATAAAAAGGAATTATCTGAATTTTCGTTAAATATTGAAAGTGACATTGGAACATCTACCCATGATGGTGCAGCGGTGATGCAAAAATACGGTCACAGTATAGATGCAGAATCTCAGCTATGTATAAATCACGTAATCCATCTTTGTGTTGTGAACACAATATACAGAAAAAAAGATGGTACCTTAAATGAAAATTTGAGTTCCGATGAGTCAGAGTTCGATGAGCAAGATTCCGGAGATGAAATGTGTAATTTAATTGATGAAAATACTTTTCTGCATGAAAATATTGCTGACATAATATTCCGCGTTGGAAAATGTGTAAAAATGTTCAACAAATCAAGCGAGAAACAAAACAAGCTTCAAATATATGTTAAAGAGCAAGAGAAAAAAGAAATGAAATTAATTCACGATGTAAAACATAGATGGAATTCTCTGTTAAAAATGATCTCGCAATTTTTAAGAATTTACAAATGTGTAAACCACGCACTTTTAGAGTTGGGCCTAACTCCATTTGGTGAAAACGACATTCAAATGTTAAGAGTTATTCAAAATACTTTGAAGCCATTGGAAGTGGCCATAAATGAATTGTCAAAAAACTGCACTACGTTAGTTCAAGCTGAAGGTATTTTTAAATTTTTGTTTTCTAAGTTTTCTAAAATTGATAATCTGTTTTCATGTGATATATTGGAATCCTTAAAATCGCGTATTACACAACGACGTAATAAGCAGCCAAATACTTTAATTTTATACCTTAGCACAGGACATTTTCCCATAAACAATTCTTTTCTTAAATATTCTAACAAGAGTGATACAAAGGAATTTGCTTCACAATTATATAACCGTTTGTTTACTGATAAAGACGACATTTCAACAGATGTGGATGAAGATCTTAATAGCGATGATAGTGAGCAAAATTTAGAAAATGAACTTAACAATACCATTAAATATATGCAAACGCCAAAAAACTCTATTCATGATAATCGTAGAGAAAACATTAAGAAGATTTTTTTTATTTAGACAAGTATCATAAGAGATCTGAGAGACTAGAAACATTTCTTAATGCTTTATTTTCTATAAGTCCAACAAGCACACTTTGTGAACGGTCATTTTCAATGTCCAGTTTCATAAAAACAAAAGAGAAAAATAGATACACTTCAAAACATTTGAATTGCATCTTGTTTTTAAAAGATTATTTTAACAGATACTTTTTAAATTACTTGATTTTGAATATATTTTGTTACCTAAGTAAAATGACATAATTTTTACATTTTGGAATGCTTATGAATGTACATAAGTATATAGACATACATATATACATACATATATTCCTTCATAAAAATATATATGTACATATATTATAGTCATGAGCAATCAATATTTGAATCAAACTCTACGTACATTTTTTAATACTTTCGTTTATTAATAAACAATCTGATTTATTAAATAGTGTTAGGCCCTTTTTGTTTTGTTACTTTTATGGAATACTTTGCTTTTTTTAAATAAACTTTATTTTACTTTGTATTGGAATTTGTTTTTATATTTATGTTTATTTTAATGAAAAAACCGGTTAACCGGTTTATCCCACAATTTTGACCGAAAACCGGTTTTTTCCAAAATCCTTCTTTTCGAATTATTCGAAAACCGGTTTTTGAAAAAAGTCGAATAATCGATCTCCCTATATAAAAGTAACTGATAACATCATATTGTTTTTTTAAATTATTCTTTAATTAAGCTACTTTCTATTTTAGCACATCTCAGGAGCCTCCGCTTCATAGTCTCGTGTTCTACTACTTCAGTAGTATGTTTATAGGGGTTCTGTATCACTTTTTCCATACAAAATTTGGCTCATGCCTACGCTACAGCCGGCATTGTTCGTTTGGGTGATAGGTTTGTTACATGTAGGGTGTTAATATGTGATGTGTGTGTGTTGATGGGTGACCATTGCTGATGGTAGGGTGTTTTGTGATAACGCAAATGAAATGCAATGCGGAAAATTTTGTGATAAGGACCTAAATAGCTTGTGTGTGTGTGTGTGAAATTTACTCTTATGATAACCCTAAAGGAAACGTGTGGTTAAGTGTATCCATGTCCATATTTTTGTCAACAATTGTGGTGTCTTTTTCGTGACACTGTCAACAATTTTTTTATTTTCGATAGATAGAGAAAATTATTGACGGCTAAAACAAATCATCAAGCTGATGGGCTCAAAATCGCTGGGTAGCCGACGGCAACTGTTGTTATTGGCCTCGGTGATATCGTTAATAGTAAGTCAGTACAACTTACTATTGGCATTTTCGCGGTTTATAACATGCAGGGTGTGAATATGTGATGTGTGTGTAGTGATAAGGAGCGTAACATACCGTTGTTGATGATAGGGTGTTTTTGAAATAAAATTCGCTATAGTTGTGTGTTCTAAGAAAAGTCAAAGTAAATCAATATGTTATTTATTAAAGATACAATTTTTGCATTTAATTATATTGTTACGCTTTTATACCTTTTCGTAAAAACGCTTTTTACTTATCCTTCAAGGATTCGTTTAATTACATCAAATTAAAAACACAGACAATTAATTTTAGAAATATAATGCGGCAACACTTTATTTACTACTTTATTAACACGAGTATTTGTACTACTAAATACTTAGCGATGTTAACACGTCTAGATTTAAAATCACACTAAACCAGTGGTGTTCAGCCCATACAACAATTGTTAAAAAAATTTACAGACATTTGTTATGCTCTTATAAAAATTTTCATTCAGTTGTCGTTGAGCAAGCGATGAGAACACATGCGGATGGTTGTTGTCATTTAATTCAGAAATTCATTAAGCATTGTTGTTGCTTCTTGTTGGACGAAGCATAGCAAACACAAGCGATTCAATTACAATTGAACACAAAAATTAAACTCGAAATTGAATAAAAGCATACACGTTCACGGAATGAAATGTGAAAAGTATTTTATGATAAATGATGCTTTTCATAACATTCAAGTTTTAATCTTACATAAAAACTGGTTTAAATAGACTTATTTTTGTTTTGTTCTCAATATAACTGTTCTATTTTTTGATATTGATAACTGCTATTTACGGTCCCCGATATTTTTTTCTTAAAATTAAAATTACATTCACATAATAAGTTGTTTATATATGGCAAAAACTCTGTCTGTTTTTCTTATTTTAAGCGTTTGACACTATGTTTGCTGGGCAAAAACTCTCACCAATACATCTTCACTTTTATTTTTGAACACCACTGCACTAAACCCGCTGATCATCTGGTCATGGTTGTTGTTGGTTGTGCTTTACTTAACATGTAGCTATATATGTGTTTGTATATATGACAATGCTGTCTTGTGTGTTTTGTTTATGGTAACTATGTGTGGTTGTATGTATGAGTGGTCTGTAGTTTTGTTTCTTCTGGTGCTATGTGTGTATGTTGCTGTGTATATTTGTGTGTATATTGCTGGGTATATTTGTGTACATGTTTAGGTTTTATTAGCAGCGAATACTTGCGTACAAGATCATTAAGAACCCGCTTGTCCGCGGATACATTCCATAAGTCATTATACCATTATGCACAAAGCAATTACCTATACTTGCTCTGCAATACCTACGCAGTGCGTTTGAGTGACGAATTTAACATGGGGATGTCATTGGAAGTATACAATCGCCACCCTCTCGCTTACATTCCGTTGACGAAAACAGTGACGAATATTCATTATAGTTTTCATTCACAAAAATACTATGATGAAAAGAACACTGAAGTCGGACGAATTACCACGTTGCTGCTAAATAATGAACGGTTTCATTAGCGTTGGATAATGAACTACTTCGTAAATGCTTAGTAATGAAAAATGTCTAATGGTTTTATATAATATTGTATTTATTAATTCACAGCGTTAACAGTTTTTTAATGTTATAAAACTAACATTAAATATATAAAATAAATAAATAAATAACAAAAACTTTAATTCACAGTCTTTTAAATCTTATACAACTAAAAATTAAAAAAAAAAAAATTTAATTCACATAAAAACAACAAAAACAATATCATAAAGATAAATATAAAAAACAAAAGAAGGTAAAAAAAGTAAAATTTAAATGAAAACAAAAAATATCTCATTAATTCACGTTAACCTTTAACAAACAAAAAGCTGGAATTTATACATCATTCGTTCTCGCAGCTTTCCTCTCCAGCGACATGTTTTTGAATATGCGCCTCTTCTGAATTTGAATTGCCTTCCGAATATGTTCATCGGCTGGCCCAACACTGTTAATATTAGTCATTGCGACCGCTTCTGAAATGGTTGAAAATATATTGTCAATTAACATTCAGTCAAAATATCAAAATATTAAGTGCTCTTTACCTGAAAGTACTGAAAAAAATTGTTTGTGTTCTTTAAAACTCTTCTTCCCTTGAACACCATCGACGTTGTAGGCCATAATGACATCGTCACCCAAAATTCGTCTTAAATTTTTGTGAACGCCGGCAGATTCAAGAATGCATCTCATTGCTTTAATCTAAAAAATATAATTGGAAACGTTACTCATATAACTTTAATAATTAAAGAACAAATAATCTTACATATTGTTTCTTGTTGTCCGGATTAATTTGATTATCGAACTGAACAAGATCTTCTTCAGACCGAATTGGAAACCTATCGGCAAGTGAGTCATCATCACGAGATTGCCTCAAACATTTCGTTGCTAAGATTTTATTTTCTGCCAGGGATTCAGCAACGAATTTCATTTGGCCTAAAAAATACATATGCAGATATTTCTTGATTTATATGTTTAAGTGGTATAATGTTATGTCAATGTATATAGTAGTTTGTGTAAATGTATCTATAGATCATAAAAAAATACCTTGCAAAACATTTATTTGCAATTGAATATTTTTTGTTGCTTCCATCACTTCATTTAATTTTTCAAAAAGGTCGCTGTTGGATATTTGCGGGTTAGCTTGTCTGTCTGAAAACAAAATAATTATTTAAATTATAATATGTACAATAGCCCATACAAAACAATACTTACTTTCGGAATTCTCCAAATTGACACGTTTTATTTTTTTTGGCAAGGAACTAATGTTGTTATTCATCTTAATGTTTAATAGAAATAACGGTTAGAAAAAGCATTAAAGGCAGGCATGTAAAATTGGAATTAAAATCAACTGTTTCTTAAAAGGAAACCTAACTGCTTTACATTCTATTTCATTTAATTTGAAGTAATAAATATCGTCCGAAATTTTACAATCTACCAAAAAAATTCCAAGAGTAATTGAATCACATGGCTCTTTAAAAAAACTTTGAATGTTCAAAAACTTCCGTCCAACTAAAGTTCCTCCATTTTCTTGTGAAAACCCCTGGACTTGAACAGGTATTCCAGGTTCAACGTAGCAGATGTTGTCCGGTGATTTTGTCGTTAAGTAAGAGTTGTTGAAGTAAAATTTGTTTTTAAGTAAGTGAAGACCTTTGATTTTTTTTTCTATGCAAAATTTTTCTTCAGAAACTTTTCTAAAAACCTGCTCCAAAATTTTAGATGGTCTTTTGATACATTTTTTTAAACCCTGCAAATAATTCTCGAAGGGGTAGCACGAATTTTCGGTTGGATTGCCAATCAGTTCAACGGTTTCTTTTAAATGGGTGAGATTATGTACGTTGTATGACAAACTATTTTCCCCGAAAACTATTGGAAAGTTTTCTACGAACAAGTTTAACAGAATTTCGATTGTTTTTAAATTGTTATTGCACTGCTTTGGAGAGCATATCATTCTGTAAGAACAATGCAACAACAAAAACTCGTAGAAAACATCTTCATGTACCTCGTCTTTGAGAGCAACGAGACCAGTGTACAGTAGAAATTGTCTGAACTCAGTGGCCTTCCAATATGATATTTCATCCAAAGATCGAGGCTTTCGTCCAAATTCGGATGAAATATGAACGCGCAGAGAAATTAGTTTTCTTGAAATGTTTTGAATATTTTCAGACGATACTTGAAAACAAATTTTTTTATTAATTAAACGCATTAAAAACTTTCGCATTACTCCTAAGTCTACCAAATGCATGCAATCTAGTGGTATTTGCGTAATCATGCCTAAATTGAGGTGTTCCAAGGGAGTTTTTTGTGAAAGATATTTTGGCAAATGGTGTCTAGGATATTTCCGAGCACAAAAATCTTCATCTGAAATAAGTACTCCAGATGATGTGGCATATGTTAATATCCCATCCCTTTTGTTTGCTATTTGTGTGCACTTTGAGCATCCATGCCGCGATGCATGAGATGGTGTGCCAGAAATAAATGCTCGTGCTGGAGCGTCACAGAGAACTGCTCTTATTTGCATTCTGTAAATATTTTCCCCTAGCTGTAAACCATTTTTTAAATAAGAAGAAATTTCATCAACAAATTTCAAAAGATATTCTTCACATGTCGCTGGCTTACTTTTACCAACAAAAACTCCAACTGGGAATATTGGTCGATCTTCCACATTGGTAAGTCTTATTAAAATTGGCCAAAGTTGTACCTTTGAACTTTTAAAGAGGGGCAACCCGTCTACATTAACATCAATTATAATGTTATCAGGCAGCTTAATGACATCGGCTATCCTCTTTAAGTTTCTTGGCATACCAATGTGGATATATGATCCACCTGCAATATTCTCTACTATCGGTTTGTTGGAACAATAAAACTTGTAAAATGGAGTCACAACTATATTTTCTTCTCTTAAAATCTCTATTAAGTCCTTAACGCAATTTCGAGAAGGTCTATGTTTCGCATTCCACTTAATTAATTTTTGGCTCATACTTAAATTGACACTCTCTTCTTTCAAACTATTATTGTCAGAAACTGTTTCTTCTTCTGGTTCACATTGCACAGAATCATGATTTTCAAAAATTTCAATACAGTCAATTTGAGTTCTGTTATTTAAATTTTCTATGCCCACTTTCAACATTTCTTTTACAAAATTTTCTTTTTCCTTTTTTATTACTCTTTTTAAGTGCCTTTTGCTCATTTTCGTTACCTTTATTTTATTAAACAAAAAGATTTCTGGTATACTTAAGAATTGTTAAACAACCGCAATTATCGACTTCACACTTGTAGATCAAAACACAGAATAACTACTTTTCAAATCCCGAATGACGCCGACGCTTTGTTATGAAATGAAGACTAGCCGAAGAGATCACCGAGGATGCTTTTGTTGTGTTCGGGCTAGAAAACTATTGTACACATTTTTCCTTTGTTGTATACATTTTTCTTTTGCTCGCTTGCGATCAACGAATTCATATAATAGGTGTGTTTTTTTACTTTTTGGGTAAAGTTCGTGTAAATGAGAGTAAGAATAAATTTCTCTCACAAAGAAAGAAAATTGCACAAAAGTACGCGAACACAAAAAGCCAAATTGTCAATACAAAAAAGAACGTCAAATTGTTTAGTCAGCCACACAAACCTTAAAATTTTCGCGGCATTTTAAAAATAATAATAAAAAATGGATCCTACACTTACTATATGTGTCTCTCCAGGAACATACAGGTTACTAAAAAATGGTAAATGGTTTTTAAATCTTTTTTGCAACAACTTTCCAATTTTTTTATGTTTTTTTGTCAATTTAATTTTTCTTTGATGTTGTTTATTTTTCAAACAGCTGTTTGTTTATTTACTTGCCCAAACTAGCCCGAAGAAAAAGTACGGGCTGTTTCGTGCGAGAAGAAGAAGAATCTTATTCTCTCAAAACCACTCTCATTTACACAAATTAAAAGTACGGAAACACTTTTCGTGCAAATTGGGATCCCGAGGGATCCCAAAGTAGAGTAAAAAAACACAACTAATATATTGGTACTGCAAGTAGGTAATGGCAATTGTGAGTGACGAATTTATTACAGAAAAACCGTCAATAGCAGTTTTGCCGAACAAGCGGGAATATATCATCGTCTCTCAGGATCAGTGATGTCAAATGTGATTGTATTGGTGAGATCACTCTTATCTCTTACATTCCCAGCGGGAGAAATGTGCCGTTGCTAGGCCTAACTAGTGGCCTTTTCTAAGAGTATCCTTTTATTTACCAATAATATCTTCTAATTTTATAAGTTGTAAAAAAGGGTTTCGAAAATTGCCAAGTGCTCAGATATTTAATTTTAAAATATTTCTCCATTTTTAAGCTGAACATTTGGTTAGTTTATATACAAGAGAAACAATTTTTACAAAAAGTCTTACTTATGAATTAATTTAAAAGCTACTTTAAGAAATTTTCGAAAAGATGTACCTACATACAGTGGATCCAACTTATTTCAAACCTCTTATATGTATTGTATATATATATTTATATAAATATATTATTTCTGTTTAGAGGCCTCAAAACAGGACTTGCGATACTTCCCGCTGAATGAGAGTGTTTTTCAGTAAACAATTATATTTTACGCTCTCAAAATAAAAGAGTGTAAGCGTACATGTGAGTTTTGCTTCCACAATTGTGTATGAGGCTGACATCACTGCTTAGGATTGATGTTGCTAGGTTTTTCGTTGTTGTTATTTACACTTATTATTGCACAGCCTGGAATGATCTTGTATATTCTCGACGATGTATCCGGAATATTCCATTTCCGTTAATTCAAATATTATCTGCATTGTGTTGACCAGGGTTGTAACATTTTGGCAACTTAAAATGAGTTGGCAGTGCTGCCAAGGACATATAGCCACATTGTTGTTATATTTCAATCTATTTTTAAACTTTATAACACTGCCACCCACTTAAGCCTGTTCGTCCCGAATAGGCATACAATCACCTCTTCCATAGTGCGCCAATCGTTCGAGATGCACTATCTTCATTTTCGACCTTGGGCTATTGTGCTTCTGTATCCGGTACACAACGTCATTCACTCTCTTAATCACTTTATACGGGCCATCCCAGTGAATTTGTAATTTTGAGGACAATCCTTTCTTCCGTTGTGGGTTATAAAGTAGAACCAATTGACCTTCCATAAATCCGTCCGATTTTGCTGCGCGGTCATATCTAGCCTTCATCTTGTCACTGACCATTTTGATTCTATTACGCACGAACTCACGCAGTTCGTTTAAGTTCTCCTGCTGTTGAGACGTAGTGGCTCCTTCTTCTACAGCTGGCTTAACACCAAATTCCAAGTCACCAGGCAGTTTTAATTCCGCCCCAAAGATAATTTTGGCTGGCGTTCTCGATGTTGAGTCGTGTACAGCCGACTTATATGCCATCAAAAATTTGGGAATGTGCTCGTCCCAAACCCTCTGATGGTTGCTTACCACTTTTCGCAGGTACTCTTCTAAGGTGCGATTGAACCTCTCTACCATGCCATCAGACTGTGGATGCAACGGCGTCGTTCTGGTTTTCTTTATCCCATATAGATCGCACATTTCCCTGAATATGGCAGACTCGAAATTCCTTCCTTGGTCGGAATGTAATTCTATTGGGACACCATAGCGACATACCCAGTTGTTGACGAATGCATTTACAACTGTCTTTGCATCTTGGTTAGGTATAGCATATACCTCTGGCCATTTAGTGAAATAGTACATTACTACAAGAACATAACGATTGCCGGCTTCAGTGACGGGGAAAGGACCTGCTACATACATTGCGATCCGCTCGAATGGTGCTCCTGAGTTGTATTGCTGTAGCTGTCCCCTGCTGCTTCTTACAGGGCCTTTGGCTGCTATGCGCTGTGGGCAGTTTGCTATCCAGTCGGCTACGGATTGTTGACATCCAATCCAATAAAAACGCTGCTTCAGTTTCTCAAGTGTTTTTGTTACTCCAAGATGACCACCACTAGGTTCATTGTGATATTCTTGCAAAACTTTACTTCTCTTGGAACATGACACAACTATTAAATTTGAAGTTGTTTTGCCATCTACACTTTCCCATACGCGGTATAGGCACCCTTTTATTACCTTGAGGCTGTTCCACTGAGCCCAATAAGATTTGGCGAGTGGGCTCTCAGCCGAAGTTTCATTCCGGGACGGTCTTTTGTCCTCCTCTTTGGCTGCTATAATTTTCCCCAGTATACTGTCGTCCCTCTGTGCCGCTGACCAGTCTTCATCAGAGTCGACTTGCATTAGCCGAACACCAACAACGCCTTCCTTTTCTTCGGTTTTAACGCAATGTTTACACTCTAAACAGCAGGGTCTTCTTGAAAGAGCATCCGCATTGTTATGTTTTGTGCCCTTTATATGCTCAATACTAAAGTCGTAGCTCTGCAGGGGCTCAATCCACCTTGCCAGTTGCCCTTTAGGATTTTTAAACTGCAATAACCATCTCAGTGCAGAATGGTCAGTGCTTAATGTAAAGTGTTGACCATACAGGTACTTATGGTAATGTTTAATGCATTCCAATATGGCCAGAAGCCCACGTCGTGTCACACAGTAGTTCCTCTCAGGTTTTGAGAGTACACGGCTACAGTATCCTATGACATTCTCAGTGCCATTAACTACTTGGGATAGCACGCCCCCTATGCCTTAGCCGCTCGCATCAGTATCCAGCACATTTTTCTCCAGCTATGGGATACGCTAGTACTGGTGACGTGCACAACAATCCCTTTCGTTTCTGGAATGCCTTTTCCTGCTGCTCACCCCAATGGTATGGTCTCGACTTATTTGTCAGCTCATGCAGGCTTGCAGCTACACTGGCAAAATTTGGACAAAGCGTGTGTAGTATGTACAAAGGCCCAAAAAGCTGCGCAATTCATGATCATTTTTAAGTTGATGCCAGTCCCTTACTGCTTGTATTTTTTCTTCATCTGTTGAGATTCCGTCTGCTGTAACACGATGCCCCAAATACTTTAATTCTTTCTGGAACAATGCACATTTTTTCAGGCTGAGTTTCAATTCAGCTGATGATATCCGTTGAAGAACTTCTGCCATGTTTTTGAGGTGTTCATCAAAAGTTTTCCCCATCACAATTATGTCATCCAGATATACCAAGCATGTCTTCCAGTGGAGTCCTTTCAGTACCTTCTCCATTAGGCGTTCAAATGTGACCGGAGCATTGCAGAGACCAAATGGCATAACTTTGAACTGCTATAATCCGTTACCGACGCTGAAGGCAGTTTTCTCCTTGTCTTTCTCTGCAATCTCCACTTGCCAATATCCGCTTCGCAAGTCTAGCGTAGAGAACCATCTTGTAGCAGCTAGCGTGTCCAAAGTGTCATCGATTCTGGGGAGCGAATAGCTGCCCTTCTTGGTTATGTCATTGAGCTTCCTGTAGTCTACGCAGAATCTAGTACTGCCATCTTTCTTTTTGACTAAGACTACAGGCGAGCTCCAAGGACCAGAAGATGGTTCAATTACGCCTTCACTCTCCATTTCTCTTACAAGCTCTTTGACTTCATCTCGCTTTGCTAGGAGTACACTTCTGGGTGGCTGTTTAATCGGCCTAGCTTCGCCTGTGTTAATTTCATGTTTAACTAATGCAGTTCTACCCTGGCTTTGGTTTCCCATGGCAAAGATACTGGCATGCCATTTTAGCAACTGTTTGGCTTTATTTCTATCTGTCGCTGACAGTTCTGCTACCCATTTTCCTACGTATTCCTCATAAAGTCATGGCGGAAAGTAAGTATTCATGTATGTAACCTTACTTCTTGTTTCCATTTCCATTCAACGATTTTATATATGAACATGTGATTAATTTATTAGGCTTTTACTGACCAGAAGCATCTGGCAAAAAAGAAGTTATCATTTAATATGACTTCAAAGAAGAAAACAGGAGGAGGCCCTTTTGAAAAAATACCCTTGACGCCAGCTGAGGAGCAAATTGTCGAGGCTGCTGATATAGGTGCAGCAGTTGAAGGGCTTTCTTCAATTAAAACATTTGGTTCTGTCCAAAATAATGATGAATTCAACATAGAAGAAATTGAGCAGCTATTATCAAGTGACGATGAAAACGTAGATAAAGTAATGTTTAGCAGTAATAAAAATTTGAACACCGATTGCGAAAGTGTAGAAAAGGAAACTTTAAAAGTAAATAACAAATCTACCAGAAGTGAAACCAAATTAAACCTCCTTAAGTGTAATATAGAAAAATTCGAGGAATCACAAGACATGTCGAACAATAAATTCGATCAGTTGCTGAAATTAATGGAGAGATCGAACGAACTTAAAGAAAAATCAATCAAACTGAAATAAGAGGAACACATTGCAAACTTGGCAGTCAAAAATATTGATCTGGAAATAAAGACAATAGAATTAGAAATACTAAAGCAACAAAGTTAAGACATTCGTATGGACGGTTTATATTCAAATAGTGCTATTTACAAGCACACAATTTTTTAGGATGGTAAAAAATCGTTTCGTTTTATAATACATGATGTCAATATGGCAAAATATTGGTTGTCTAAAACTTTAATAATCAAAAAACAAAACGAATTATAGCTATCCTAAAAAATTTTATGTTTGCAGATAGCACTATTTTAATATAAGCACATACATACATACCTATGTACATTTATATTTACTGAATTAAGTTTTTATTTTTTATTAACTTTTGTTTTACACCTACTGACATACAATTTTTATTTTGTTATTTTTTGAAGTACAAACGTTAAGCTTATGTTAAGTTTTCTGAAAGACTAGAATTAATTTTTTATTTATTTTAACTGGTGATATAAGAAGTACAAAACAAAAAGTATGTGGTATATACTTACATATCGATGGTCATACGTTGACAACACGTAACTGATTTTTACAACTTTTCAGTTGAAGATATTACATAATAAATAGGCTCAAAGAGTTACTAACAATTAAATAAAATAACTGCAAGTTGGCTAATAGATACTGTCAGCTAATTTTGGTTTTACCTATTTTGAGGATAGGAAAGTTTTTTAGCGATTTATATGAAGTTTTATGCATTTTGTCAAATATAATAAAAAATCAGTTACGTGTTGTCAACGTATGACCATCGATATGTACATATATTAAACAAAAATATACAATATTTAAATGAGTTCCATAAAACCAAGCCAAATTAGTTTGATTTATTTCTCCATAAAGATAATTTAATGTGGTCTCTGACTCTTTGTCCAATTCTGGTCAACTGTGTCTCATTTCCAACATCAGGTATAGCAGGAATAGTTTCAGCCATGGAATTTTGTGTATAATTTGGTATCTTGAAAATAATACACAAATTGTGTAAGGCAACACATACATTAACAAAATGTGCAATTTTTTCGGGACTGTATCGACTTCTCTTCTCATTGCTCAAAATTTTCCATCTTGCTTTGCGTATTCCAATAGACCTCTCTATTATACACCGAGCTTTAGAATGTGTGTCATCAAAGTAAGCCTCCATCGAGCCATCCTCCGGATTTCTGTACGGCGTTATCAGCCATGGCTCAAGGGGGTATCCGGAATCTCCTTTTATTAATTATAAATTTTTAAATAATTATAAATTTTTAAATAATAAAATAATTATATTCGGCCACCTTACCTAAGAGCCAAGCATTTCTTATATTTTTGCAATTATAGAGTTCTTCTAGCAAATTTTTCTCCGTTGAATGTTTCCAAACAAATGAGTCATGTGCTGCACCGCCATATTTCGAGTTTATAGCCAAAATTTTGTACTCGTGATCGCAAATCTAATGAAATATTATTAAATATTATAGAAAAACTCGTTTATAACGAATCCTCGATTGAAACAATCTACTTTTTAATTTCCCACGAGGTAAATTTCATACACTTTTGCTCTTTTGACATTTTGTGCAAAATTTTACAATATATACATACAATTAAAAACGGACCAACAAATTTATATATTTTTTGTAAAATTGTGCATTAATTGTCAATATAAAAAAGTTTTTGACAGAGTCTTACAGTATTGCATAATATATTAAAGGTTAATACATACCACCATAGCATTAAGACTGTGATATCTTTTTCTATTAAAGAACATATGCTCATTTTTGCTTGGCCTTTGCAGTCCTATGTGTGTACCGTCCACACATCCGATAACTTTAAAGAAAAAAAAAAGTTAATATGTAATGGGAGTTTTATAAACCATATAGTCACTTAAACAAACCTCCGGGAATATTATATTTTCTGAAAAAGTGGTCCATACAAGAAGAGGATTGCTCAGGCGAAAATGTTATAAACTTTGGGCAAAGTCTTTTTTCCATTTCGTCTACGACATGGCTAACAATCTTGGACACTGTACTTTGTGCTAACCCGACCAAATATTCATTCCCCACGCTGTACTGGAAACTTCCACTCGCCAATAGTGAAAGTGTGGCTGCTAATTGGAGCTTTGGCGGCACTGCTGTAGACATGTGCCCAATAAAGTTTAGCTGACGTAGAACGTAATTGAATGCCTTCTTTGTCAGTCTAAATCTAGTTTTAAATCTAAAAATTAAAACATACTCACTTAAAACGATTATAAAACAGAAAATTTTATCAATCTTACGCGGATGCCGGCAATGAAAAAGGATCACTTTTATCTCTAATTTCTTTTCTAATTCGTACAAGACAACTTTCTTCCTCAGAGTCTGATGAGGATAAATAAAAGAATACTGATGGATTCATAATTTTTACACTATAATTTCACTGAAATTTTATTTAGCACAAAAATTTTTTAATTTTCTCTCATTACCACATGTTGACATTAAACATTTGTTCGTAAATCTATTACAATTTTGCTTACTCGACAGGTATCGAAATATTATTCGATACGATAGTGTACTCGATATCGACTGCGTGATTAGACCCCAGTCTGGAGAAAACAATCAAACTAATAAGTCGTATGGTGTTTTATTTTAAAAAGAGATACTGAAAGGTTTGATAAATTTACATGGCGACCGTGACAATGAGATAATTTACGTTTTACCGAAAGAAGGGTTTTTTTTTAATAATAACTATTGAAGGAAAAACAACGGGGCATCAATTTTATGAAACAAAAGTGACAATATAAATGTTACAAAATTCGAATTTTGGTTTTCATTTTAAAAGTTATAATAACACAAAGGAAAATTGTGATAATTTGCATTGCATTGACTTCTAAATGGAAAATATAAAAAAAAAGAAATAAAACTATAATTTAACAAGTAAAAGCGCTATATTCGGCTGTGCCGAATCTTATATACCCTTCACAGATGTAATTCTTCTTTCTTTCTTTCTTGCCAAAACAGAAAGTAGGTTTAATTAAAATATCAAAATAATGTTATCGGTTACTTTTATATTTAAGAAAACGTTTAAATTTTTCGGCTAGGAAGCTAAATTTTTGGCTTCTCTTATATCTAATACCTATGAACGTCTTTCGAAAATATTATATATATTTAATTTACAAACAAAACAAAAAATCCGTTTCATGTACCCCAAAAAGTTCTAATTGTCCAACCGTAGAATCGTCTTTGGTTTTTAATGTTTTTGGTTTTTAATACCAGATTACTTCTTTCTGATAAATAAAGTATGTATAATTCATCATAAAAATCAAAAATAACAAATAAAATGGCTGATTTTATGAATCAGAAAATGTCAACTTCCTAACCCTGGAACCGAATTCTTAATTTTTTAATACTAATCTAATTTTTTCTGATATATAAAATAGCTTTAATTCACTAAAAACACAAAATTTTTAATTTATGTATGTACTATTATGTACGAAAAGTATTTCGATTTTCCAACTCTGGAAGCGAATTTTTATTTTTTTACCAATGCAATTCTTAGTGAGGCGTAACATAGCTTTAGTTGACAAAAAAAATACTATTTTTAAACTTTTTGGTCACTTTCACGTACCATAAAATATATCATATGTCCAAACCTGGAGTCGAAATTTTGATTTTTAAGATTTTAATACCAAATTTGTTCTTCCTGAATTATAAAACAGCTCTAATTAGCAAAAAAAAACAACGTCAATTGCCTTTTTGGTTACATTTATGTTTAAAAAAATTTCAATTTCCTAACCCAGGAAGCGAAATTTAAATTTTTTTAAATTTTCTTTATCAATGCAAATCTTCATGAGGTATAAAGTAGTTTTGTTTAAGAAAAAGTCGAATTTTGCAACCATTTTGGTTATTACATGTACTACAAAATATTGCATGTACCAAAAAAAATTTAATTTTTCTAACCCTGGAAACGAAATTTAAATTTTTTTTGTTTGTTTTTTTATCAGTGCAATGCTTCTTGAAGTATAAAGTAGTTTTATTTACAAAAAATTGCAAATTTTTTACCATTTTGGTAACTTTCATGTACCATAAAATATTGCACTTGTCCATCCCTGGATTCGAAATTTTATTTTTGAATTTTTGATACCAATTTTGTTCTTCCTAAATTATACGACTGTTTTAGTTGGCAAAAAACAAAAAACAACAACATCGATTGCCTGTTTGATTACTTGCATGTATAAAAAAAATTCAATTTCCCACCCCTGGAAGCAAAATTTGAATCTAAAATTTTCTTTTCTTTTTGCCAATGCAAATCTTCATGACGTATAAAGAGGTTTTGTTAAAGAAAAACTTAACATTTTTAACAATTTTAGTTACTACATGTACTACAAAATACGGAATGGGCCGAAAAAAAAATTTTTATTTCCCATCCCTGAACATTTTTTTTTTTATATTTTTAGTTTTTAATACACCATTGAGACTTCCCAAAGCACGAAATAGGTTTAGTTTGCAAACATTAAAAAAAATAAATTATTTTTGGTATAAATTTAGCGTCGAGAAATAGGTGCAAGCTTCCCAGCTCTGGAACCATAGTTCGGATCTATCTGAATTTTAATATTACTTTATTTAAGTTCATTTCCAATCCAACGGTCCAAGAATGAAGTCTCTATCTCTTCTGGGGGCTTGGCTAGACCTGTTTCATTACTTTCACTTATAAAAACAATGCAATTTCCCAACCCTGGAAGTAAAATTTGAATTTAAAAACAAAAATTTTTTTTTGCCAATGCAAATCTTCATGACGTATAAAGTGGTTTTGTTAAAGAAAAACTTAAAATTTTTAACAATTTTAGATACTACATGTACTACAAAATACGGAATAAGCCGAAAAAAAATTTTTTTATTTCCCATCCCTGGAAAATTTTTTTTATTTTTTTAGTTTTTAATAGACCATTGAGGCTCCCTAAAGCACGAAATAGGTTTAATTTACAAACATTAAAAAAAATAATTGATTTTTGGTAAAAATTTTGCGTCGAGAAATAGGTGTAAGCTTCCCAGCTCTGGAACCATACTTCGGATCTTTCTGAATTTCAATAGCAGCCTGTTTAAGTTCATTTCCAATCCAACGGTCCAAGAACGAAGTCTCTAGCTCTTCTGGGAGCTTGGGAAAACCGATTTCACGTACAGACGGACGGACAGACGGACATCGCTCAATCGTCATCGCTATTCATAAGAATCCAGAATATATATACTTTATGGGGTCCCATGTGCATATCGGAGAAATTACACACGGAATGACAAACCTATATATACCCTTTCACTTTTTTGTGAAGGGTATAATAAACACCACAACTAAAAATTTATTTTGAAATTGTATAACTCATAATCATAAACAATCAACGAAATTGTAGTTTTTTTTAACGCAGAAAAACTAAACTGTTGGCAAAATGACATATGAAAAAAAAGCAATGGCAAAATTACAAGAATTAAGAATTTAAAAATTAAAGTTGTCATTTGAACTAATAAAAATTAAATGATATTTCTGTAAAAGGAAAGAAGCAAAAATCAATTCTTTTATATATAAAACGTTGTAAATATAAATTCCAAAAACTTTATTATTAAAACATTTTCAAAATTTAAAATGGAAGCTAATCCCGTTTAAGGAATAAAAAAAAACTGGTAATCTTAAGTGGTTTGAAAGTATACAAAATTACCACGAGTTTTTGGTATAAAGATGGCCGTGTGAAGATATGTAAGTACCGTTTTTACAAAATATAAATGCGTAACTGAAAATTCCAGAAGGTGAAATAAAATCAAAAGAAACTGGAAAAATACAATACATCGGAAAACCGTCAAGTGTGAAGTCGGAAAGTGCAAAAACCGAAACGATATAAAAAGAAATCGAAAAACCTCAAAAAAAAAAATAATAAACCGTTATTAATTGGAAGCAAAAAGAGAAAAATTTCAAATGATAGAATGAAAAAAAAACAAAAGTTAACTGTATCAAAGGAGCATATTGCAACAGCAGTGAAATAATATGAACAGAAATCAAGTAGAAATAAAGCAAAGGAAAATAGAAGTAAACAACTGCTTGAAAATAAAGTCATACAAAAATTAAACTACTGAAACACAAGCAGCAACGAAACACCGTCAAATATAAAGAGAATGATGACAAAACGACATCTACAACACCGTCAAATATAAAGAGAATGATGAGAAAAACAACCCCTGTAAACTTGATCAGCATTATCCACGTAAGAGTACTAGTATTTAATCAAATGATTTAGAACATACATATTGTTACGTTTTTAGACCTTTTCGTAAAAACGATTTTTACTTATCCTTCAAGGATTCGTTTAATTGCATCAAATTAAAAACACAGACAATTACTTTTAGAAATATAATGCGGCAACACTTTATTTACTATTTAATTAACACGAGTATTTGTACTACTAAACACTTAGCGATGTAAACACGTCTAGATTCAAAATCTCACTGATCCCGCTGTTCACTGGCAGCGACTTTATATAGCAAAATGACGTCGTCTGGTAACTTCGCGAAGCATCTGGTCATGGTTGTTGTTGGTTGTGCTTTACTTAACATGTAGCTGTATACGTGTGTTTGTATATATGACAATGCTGTCTTGTGTTTTGTTTATTGTAACTATGTGTGGTTGTATGTATGAGTGCTCTGTGTGTTGTGTAGTTTTGTTTCTTCTTGTGCTATGTGGGCATGTTGCTGTGTATATTTGTGTGTATGTTGCTGTGTATATTGATGTACATGTTTAGTTTTTATTAGCAGCGGATACTTGCGTACAAGATCATTAAGAATAACATCATCATCTCTTAGCATTGATGTTACTAGGTTTTTCGTTATTGTTGTTTACACTTATTATTGCACAGCCTCGAATGATCTTGTATATTCTCAACGATGTATCCGGAATATTCCATTTCCGTTAATTCAAATATTATCTGCATGGTGTTGACCAGGGTTGTAACATTTTGACATCTAGAGATGAGTTTGATAGTTCTGCCAAGTACATATAGCCACATTGTCGTTATATTTGAATCTATTTTTAAACTTTGTAACACTGCCGCCCACTTAAGCCTGTTCGACCCGAATAGGCATACAATCACCTCTTCCATAGTGCGCCAATCGTTCGAGATGTACTATCTTCATTTTCGACCTTGGGCTATTGTGCTTCTGTATCCGGTACACAACGTCATTCACTCTCTTAATCACTTTATACGGGCCATCCCAGTGAGTCTGTAATTTTGGGGACAATCCTTTCTTCCGTTGTGGGTTATAAAGTAGAACTAATTGACCTTCCATAAATCCCTCTGAATTTGCTGCGCGGTCATATCTAGCCTTCATCTTGTCACTGACCATCTTGATTCTATTACGCACGAAATCATGCAGCTCGTTTAAGTTCTCCTGCTCTTGGGACGTAGTGGCTCCTTCTTCTACCGCTGGCTTAACACCAAATTCCAAGTCACCAGGCAGTTTTAATTCCGTCCCGAAGATAATTTTAGCTGGCGTTCTCGATGTGGAGTCGTGTACAGCTGACCTATATGCCATCAAAAATTTGGGAATGTGCTCGTCCCAATCCCTCTGATGGTTGCTTACCACTTTTCGCAGGTACTCTTCTAAGGTGCGATTGAACCTCTCTACCATGCCATCAGACTGTGGATGCAACGGCGTTGTTCTGGTTTTCTTTATCCCATATAATTCGCACATTTCCCTGAATATGGCAGACTCGAAATTCCTTCCTTGGTCGGAATGTAATTCTATTGGGACACCATAGCGACATACCCAGTTGTTGACGAATGCATTTACAACTGTCTTTGCTTCTTGGTTAGGTATAGCATATACCTCTGGCCATTTACTGAAATAGTCCATTACCACAAGAACATAACGATTTCCGGCTTCAGTGACGGGAAAAGGACCTGCTACATCCATTGCGATCCGCTCGAATGGTGCTCCTGAGTTGTATTGCTGTAGCTGTCCCCGGCTTCTTCTTACTGGGCCTTTGGCTGCTATGCACTGTGGGCAGTTTGCTATCCAGTCGGCTACGGCTTGTTGACATCCAACCCAATAAAAACGCTGCTTCAGCTTCTCAAGTGTTTTTGTTACTCCAAGATGACCGCCACTAGGTCCATTGTGAAATTCTTGCAAAACTTTACTTATCTTGGAGCATGGCACAACTATTAAATTTGAAGTTGTTTTGCCATCTACACTTTCCCATACGCGGTATAGGCACCCATTCATTACCTTGAGGCTGTTCCACTGAGCCCAATAAGATTTGGCGAGTGGGCTTTCAGCCGAAATTTCATTCCGGGACGGTCTTCTGTCCTCCTCTTTGGCTGCTATAATTTTTCCCAGTATACTGTCGTCCCTCTGTGCCGCTGACCAGTCTTCATCAGAGTCGATGTGCATTAGCCGAACATCAACAACGCCTTCCTTTTGTTCGGTTCTAACGCAATGTTTACACTCTAAACAGCAGGGTCTTCTCGAAAGAGCATCCGCATTGTTATGTTTTGTGCCCCTTCTATGCTCAATACTGAAGTCGTAGCTCTGCAGGCGCTCAATCCACCTTGCCAGTTGCCCTTCAGGATTTTTAAACTGCAATAACCATCTCAGTGCAGAATGGTCAGTCCTTAATGTAAAGTGTTGACCATACAGGTACTTATGGTAATGTTTAATGCATTCCAATACTGCCAGAAGCTCACGTCGTGTCACACAGTAGTTCCTCTCAGGTTTTGAGAGTACACGGCTATAGTATCCTATGACTTTCTCAGTGCCATTAACTACTTGGGACAGCACGCCCCCTATGCCATAGCCGCTCGCATCAGTATCCAGCACAAATTTTTCTCCAGGTATGGGATACGCTAGTACTGGTGACGTACACAATAATCCTTTAAGTTTTTGGAATGCCTTTTCCTGTGGCTCACCCCAATGGTATGGTCTCGACTTCTTTGTCAGCTCATGCAGGCTTGCAGCTACACTGGCAAAATTTGGCACAAAGCGTCTGTAGTATGTACAAAGGCCCAAAAAGCTGCGCAATTCATGAAGATTTTTAGGTTGATGCCAGTCCCTTACTGCTTGTATTTTATCTTCATCTGTTGAGATTCCGTCTGCTGTAACACGATGCCCCAAATACTTCACTTCTTTCTGGAACAATGCACATTTCTTCAGGCTGAGTTTCAATCCAGCTGATGATATCCGTTGAAGAACTTCTGCCATGTTTTTGAGGTGTTCATCAAAAGTTTTCCCCATCACGATTACGTCATCCAGATATACCAAGCATGTCTTCCAGTGGAGTCCTTTCAGTACCTTCTCCATTAGGCGTTCAAATGTGGCCGGAGCATTGCAGAGACCAAATGGCATAACTTTGAACTGCCATAATCCGTTACCGACGCTGAAGGCAGTTTTCTCCTTGTCTTTCTCTGCAATCTCCACTTGCCAATATCCGCTTCGCAAGTCTAGCGTAGAGAACCATCTCGTACCAGCCAGCGTGTCCAAAGTGTCATCGATTCTGGGGAGCGGATAGCTGTCCTTCTTGGTTATGTCGTTGAGCTTCCTGTAGTCTACGCAGAATCTAGTACTGCCATCTTTCTTTTTAACTAAGACTACTGGCGAACTCCAAGGACCAGAAGATGGCTCAATTACGCCTTCACGCTCCATTTCTCTTACAAGCTCTTTGACTTCATCTCGCTTTGCTAGGGGTACACTTCTGGGTGGCTGTTTAATCGGCCTAGCTTCGCCTGTGTTTATTTCATGTTTAACCAATGCAGTTCTACCCTGACTTTGGTTTCCCATGGCGAAGATACTGGCATGCCTTTTTAACAACTGTTTGGCTTTATTTCTATCTGTCGCTGACAGTCCTGCTACCCATTTTCCTACGTATTCCTCAAATTGTTCACGTTCTTTGGCGGACAAATTGGTAGGCTCTATCTTCCTCTCACAGTTTATTATTGCCTCTGCTGGGGTACACTGGCCAATCTCGCAATTTTCTTTGATGAATTTTTCATGGTCTGCCAAGTTAAGTACTCTTATAGGGACTATTCCTCCTTTACTAGTTTTTACTAGAGCTTTTGCTGTTATAAGCTCTCTCTTTAGATCTGCTGGTTCTACAACCCACAACCGATTGTCCTCACAATCTCCCTCCATATGCGCCCATATAACTGTTTCAGACTGCGGCGGTAACGTCTGACTCTCAATAGCAAATACTTTTCTTACTTGCGGCTTGCTGTCATACCCAACATCAAGGGGTATTTCCACATTACGCCAAATCATCAGCTGTTGCCCCATATGTAGATTAATGCCATGATTAATCATAAAATCGGCTCCAATAATTACCTCATCGACAATATCGGCAACAATAAACACATGCCTCACGCTGATGTTGGCTATAGTCACCTTCACTTCAATCTTACCATAGACAGTGGCAGGCTCTCCAGTAGCTGTACGTAGCCGTATATTGCTTAAACGATCGCATTTCCCCTTTACTATATCGGGCCTTATTATTGACTGCGACGCCCCTGTGTCTATGGTAAGTACGTGCTTTTCCCCGTTGATGTGTCCAGACGCAGTAAGATTGCTATTTTTCTGCTGCATAACTGATATGGAGATTGTGGGGCCCTCGTTTGTGGGAGCTAGCTCTTGCCCCTTAGCGCTAGCTCGTTTTAGTTTAACGGGGACTCTTGTGCTGTTGTTTGGTTCACCCGTTTGCTGTTTCTTGGTGGCGAAACAGATCTACCTCTTTTTCTTGGTGCTTTGCAGTTGCGCTGAAAATGACCGATTTTTCCGCAGTTAAAGCATTTAGGCTTTTCTTTGGTAGCACTTTCCGCCAACAGTTGTCGCATTGCCTCCTTAACACTAGCGACCAGGTTATTATCATTCTCGGACAAAACATCCACATTCCGCACCTTACATATCTGTGGCTTGAAAACCATCCTTGCAGTCTCTTGTGCCAGCGCAAATGAAACAGTCTCAGCGAAAGTGGATTTCTGCGTTGCGCACACAGCTAGTTTGACATCAGAGTCGCGAATGCCATTAACGAATGCCTCAGTTTTAAAGTGGTCCAGGAACGGGTGACTCTCGCCTGGATATGTGAGCTGCACTAAACGCTCGATTTCCATTGCGAAATCTTGTAGAGACTCGTTAGGCTTCTGAACTCTACATCGCAATTCCATTCTGTATAAATCGCGCTTGTGCTCACCACCATACTTGCGCTGCAATGCTGCCATTATTTCATTATAGTTGCTTCTGCTGCTTACTGGCACAGTCTCAAGAACCTCTGCGGCTGTACCCTTTAAGGACAAAATCAACTCTATGGCCTTTTCTTCAGCATCCCATCCATTTCTACTAGCGACCGTCTCGAACTGGAATCTAAAGATGCTCAATGGTACGCTGCCGTCAAAGCATGGCGCTTTTATTCGCGCAGAAACCTCCGCAACTGCTCGTACTGGCCCGCCACTACACTCAAGGTTATGCACTTTGTCCTCTAGAGCATGCAATTTTTCTTCGAACTCTTTTGCATGCTGTTCCAGGCCACCGCTTTCTAAATGTTGGACTCTATCTGCCAGCTCTGAGAATTTATTCTCAATAGAATCCACCCTCCTATTAATGGCCTCAGAAACCTCTACCAGAGTCTCGTTCGTGGCTCTATTTGACTCCAACAGTTTTGTTTCCACTCCCAGTATTTCGGCTACAAGTTTCTCAGTGCTGATTTCTGAGTTCTGTTTAATTGCAGTTATTTCGGCTACAAGCTTTTCACTGCTGATCCTTGATGCTTCCTGCATCTGCTGAGAGTTCTGTTTTATCTCGGTTTGTGCATCATTGATTCCTTTTATCTGGATCATCATAGCAGCGAACATTGAATTTATGTCCATGCTGCTGGTCGTAGCAGGAGGACATACCTCTACATCGTCTTTGTCCTCAAACTCGTATGTCCCGATGTCCATGCCGCGATTCTTAAACTCATCTATCAGCCTCTTCTGCAGTTCAGTCTTGTTACCTGCTGTTGGCAATTCCCGCTTACTAAGCTCCTTTTTTAGCTGTTCAACTTTTAGCTCATCAAATTTCATTATTATTTATTATAATTTAATATTTTTAATGTCCTTTTTTTCCTTAAATTGCAATGTCCTTTTTAATTATTTTTGCAATCCCACTTCTGACACCAATTGTTACGTTTTTAGACCTTTTCGTAAAAACGATTTTTACTTATCCTTCAAGGATTCGTTTAATTGCATCAAATTAAAAACACAGACAATTACTTTTAGAAATATAATGCGGCAACACTTTATTTACTATTTAATTAACACGAGTATTTGTACTACTAAACACTTAGCGATGTAAACACGTCTAGATTCAAAATCTCACTGATCCCGCTGTTCACTGGCAGCGACTTTATATAGCAAAATGACGTCGTCTGGTAACTTCGCGAAGCATCTGGTCATGGTTGTTGTTGGTTGTGCTTTACTTAACATGTAGCTGTATACGTGTGTTTGTATATATGACAATGCTGTCTTGTGTTTTGTTTATTGTAACTATGTGTGGTTGTATGTATGAGTGCTCTGTGTGTTGTGTAGTTTTGTTTCTTCTTGTGCTATGTGGGCATGTTGCTGTGTATATTTGTGTGTATGTTGCTGTGTATATTGATGTACATGTTTAGTTTTTATTAGCAGCGGATACTTGCGTACAAGATCATTAAGAATAACATCATCATCTCTTAGCATTGATGTTACTAGGTTTTTCGTTATTGTTGTTTACACTTATTATTGCACAGCCTCGAATGATCTTGTATATTCTCAACGATGTATCCGGAATATTCCATTTCCGTTAATTCAAATATTATCTGCATGGTGTTGACCAGGGTTGTAACATTTTGACATCTAGAGATGAGTTTGATAGTGCTGCCAAGTACTTATAGCCACATTGTCGTTATATTTGAATCTATTTTTAAACTTTGTAACAATATGTATATACATAAATTTATAATGTTATATAATTGAAGTATTTGGAATTAAAATATATGTACATATATCTAATTATTGCAATTTTATATGTAAACTATTAATAATAAATTAATATATATACATATATTATTATTAATAAACAAATAAACATTATATTAAATATGTATTAATTATAGGAACTTATACATGTGTATATATATGATTTTTTTTCTTATTAGTGAGAGAAAAAAAGTAAAACAATGAACAAACAATGATACACATACTTGATAGAAACAGAGACAATATGATACAAATCAAAATAAGGAGACAACTCTGGTAAATGGGAGACAGTGCAGCTTGGTTATAACGAACACGATATAACTTACATGTAATTTTGATATGTATATTTCTTTTAACTGCATACAAAAGCATTCATTACATCCAAGCTCTACTGTATACGTATCATTATGTAAAATACAGAATTTAAACGTGTGTAATCATAAATGGTGGAAAATAATTCTGTTAATCTTTATTTTAAATCATTTATGAAACCAGCAATATTCAGTATGCCTTTTATGTACTTTTATTTATCACAGGGTTTATGTACATGAAAATAATAAGAAGCACCGGACAGAGAAAAATAGAAATTATAAAAAGTTAACACAAAATTGCAAGAACAAAACTAAATAAAAATTGGTTAAAAACAAAAATAATTTTGAGAATCGATTTTATATAACGAAAAAATACAAATTCGAACCCTAGGTTTATATGGAAATAAATAACCAAATATGTACAGTAAAGATTCAAGAAGTATTAATAATAATATGATTTTAGCTCATGCCACAATTTGTCGATAAATTTTCGGGGAACTTTTAAACGATTTTTACAAGATTAAAAAATGAATTTTGCAAAATCGCCCTGTATCCACAAATCAAAGTAAAAGAAATGAATATGCAAAATCACTTATAAATGCATATAACGCTATTTTGTCATACACTAGTTTGCATTTTGATGAATTTTCGACAGCTCAAAGGACGTTTACGTTTGATAAAATAAGACAGTGTAGAGAGTTTTTAGTTAGATGTTTCGGAAAACTAAACTGCAAAATCAGAGTTCCACTTGATGTTGTTTTGTTAGAATTAGTAAATGAGGAACAATTCACAGAGTCAGAGCTTGATGATTCCGACAACTCGAATGAGGTAAAACAGACTAGCGAAGTTAAGGATATGTCAAAGGAGGGGAAAGAAGACAGTAGGTCAAATCAAAGATTAAAGGAAAATTGTACAGGTTATAATTTTAACAGTATAGAGATGGCAACAGTAGAACAGAAAAGATCATTTATTGGGATGTGCTCTGGATTAGTCAGGGAAAACTATAATGGTGATCCCCTGGCATTAGAATCGTTTTTGGATAAAATAGGTTTGATAAACGATCTTACGGAGGATAACCTAAGTTCAACTTTAATAGCATTTGTAAAATCTAAATTGGAAGGAAAGGCACGTGAGGCATTACCTGAGGGTGAATTGACAATTAACGATATAAAAACAGCGTTGAGGAATAAGATCACACCAGAGAGCTCAAAGATCGTAGCAGGCAAAATTGCAGCCTTGAAAATTAGTAATAATGATTATTCGGCATTTGCAAAAAGAGTGGATGAGTTAGCTGATGCTCTTGAGAGATCACTAGTAATAGAAGGTGTTACACGTGTTACGGCCCATGAGATGGCTATTGAACTGACTGTCGCTGTGTGTCGATTAAATGCCAAATTCACACTTGTTAAATCAATTTTGGCGTCGAGCTCATTTTCTGATTCGAAGGACGTTGTGGCAAAATTAATCGTAGAACAGTCAAATGAGTCGAATGAGAGACAGGTATTGGCATTTCAGTCCCGCAATGGTAATTCAAATAGAAAAAATTTTAGGCAGCTTAGCAACAACAATAATCGTGGAGGTTACAGGCGTGGTAATAGTAACCACAGAGGTTTTGGTTACTCTCACGGGAATTTCAATAATCAGTATAGGAACAATAATTACCCTAACCTTGGTGGTAATCAACTTAATCGTAGTTACAATGGAAACAACAGGATCAGGTCCGGAAATAGAGGTGCCAGAGCCCTGCCTTTAAACGCAGAGGCCCCTCAGCAGGTAATGTTGGAGGATATCATGAGTCAGAACCAATATATCAGTAAATTTGAACTACTCTGACTTTATTCGAATTAAATGTACTGGACTGGACAAAATATGTACCTTTTTAGTTGATTCACAAGCAGATATTTCCCTGATAAAACAGTCGTATATTAAACAAAACATTGTGATCGATCGAAATAATATTGTTAATATTACAGGTGTAACCACTAATTCACTTTCAACGCTGGGAACAATTTATTCAAACTTAATTATTAAAGGTAGTGAAGTCTGCTGGCCTGATTCAATTTTTGTAGAAGCACAGGAAGTATGTGAAGGAGTTTTTATAGGGAAATGTATAGTAGAATCTAACTATCCCATAGTAAGAATCGTAAACGTAACGGATGAGTACAAATGTATTAATAATTCTAGTATAAAATGGGAAACTCTGTCAAACTTTAACGTTTACTCGATAGACAGAGTTTTACCGAAATACGACCGTACTGAAAAACTTAAAACTATATTGAAAACCGAAACGTCGTGTGAGATGGAAGACGAACTAATGTCTTTATGTGCTAGATACGCAGATGTGTTTGCCCTTAAGGAAGACAAAATGACTGTCAATAACTTTTATACGCAGAAACTTAGATTGAATGATGCTTCACCGGTGTATAGCAAAAACTATCGTTTACCACATTCTCAAAAACAGGAAATCGACCGCCAGGTTCGGGATCTATTACGGAATGAGTTAATTGAACCAAGTCAATCCAATTACAATAGTCCACTAATACTAGTACCAAAAAAGAGCATAGACGGCCAAAAAGCGTACCGCATGTGCGTTGACTACAGAGCACTAAACAGGAAACTAATAGCCGACAAATTCCCGCTTCCGCGAATTGATGAAATATTGGATAATCTTGGCCGCGCTAAGTATTTTTCAGTACTTGATTTACTTTCTGGATTTCACCAAATACCTTTAGATAAAGATTCAAGGGATATCACCTCGTTTAGTACTAGCACTGGTTCTTTCAGGTGGAAAGTTTTGCATTTCGGTCTGAATGTTGCCCCAAACACGTTTTCACGCATGATGCAGATTGCATTTTCTGGCCTTGCACCGAATCAAGCTTTCTTGTACGTTGACGATATTATCGTGGTAGGTTGTAGTGTGTCACATCACCTTAAAAACTTGGAAAATGTTTTTAAAATTTTCAGGAAATATAATTTAATAGTTAACCCTCATAAATGCAAATTTTTTAAACCTTTAAAGCTTTGACTTAAATATATACATATTCCCATAGTATATTTTCTTATTAAACAAACAATTTTTATAATCGCTTAAACTTAGCTTATCACATATATTACTTTTTACACCTTTCGCCTTTTTTATTACTTTTTCGTCCTCAGTACTAAAAGAATAAATTTTAGATCTCAAACCAATAAATTCTCTCATGATGACACCACTATTTTCATCCTTCATCATTCCTAAAACTTTTTTATTTCTTTTTGGAATATTAAATTTGTTATTTATGTCAAAATCATATGTATCAAATCTATCGTCAATATCATTGTGAATATCTCTATAAAAATCATCACTACAGATTTTATAAATAAAGCAGTCTGTATCCATATAATTAAGTTCTACCCTAGTCATATTTTGGAAGCATGTAATCATAATGAAAATTATACATTTTCCACTTTGATAGTTCTAAAACACAAAATCCTAGATATATTGGTTTATTATATAAACAATGTGTTTTATTTAATTCGATAGCAATCATATTTTCATCGAAAATGCTTAGAGTATTAAATTCAGGTTTCGCAATTAGTGTCCGAGCTCCTAGTCGTTTATTAACATTTTCCCAAGAGTTCGCAATTTTTATATTTTAAAATTAACATCCTGTAATACAATTTACATAAATAAAGGTTCACTATTAAAATAGAAATTCATACATTAATTTATATTTTTTCTTTTATCAACATTCTCCATAGTTTTCCCATATATAGCGTTATTTAATAACTTAAAAAAATTCTTCTCAAAATTATTTTTTGCTTTCGTTCTATGAAAAGTATTGAGAGACATATAACTTTTTAACCAATCGGACTTGTAATATTCTATGTATTTTGTCTAACTTCAAACCATGTGCTAGACACTGTTGTAAATTTTTATAATATATAACATATTTACTTTCATTATTCAAATCGAGAATAAGTTTTGAATCTTTGCCCATTGGGGGTACTATATTTTCGCAACAATATGGTAAAAAGTTGTGCTGATCATGAATTTCTGGCGGATATATTAAATCTACTTCTAGAATATATGCAGTAGTTGAATCATCAGGAATGGAATGTAAGGAGAAATTTTCAACGTTGTTAACCCATTCGAATCCACCTTCTGGTAAATATTGCGACATAGCCCATCCATATAAATTATTTGCATCTAAATACATTAAATATTTAGATGGAAGTTTATCATTAAAGTCTGACATATATTTGTTGTTGGCCTTTGAATGTCTTTTAGAACATTGAACGATTCCTCCTCTTATTCCCTTCTGGATGAAAGTAATCATGTCAATATCCTTCAAAAGTTCTAATTTTATTTTTGTTATCTTCAGCATTGCATCCCATGAAAGACCAGGCGCTGTATAATAATGACAAGAATCTAACTTATAAGTATTTTTGCATAGCAATCTGAAATTTTCAAATACGTCTGTTAAAAGCAAAACATCGGTTTTGAGATAAAGCATTAGATAGTCTTGTAATGTTTCACAGTTAAAGATATTCCATACTTCTTTTGCATGATTATAATCATTTGGCGAACATTCTGTCTCAGTTAATATATTGAAAAACGTATCCCTGCTGGGCAAATTGCATTCTTTAAGATTCAAAAGAGTTTAAATAATTATATGGAAAAACTCCTTTTCTCATTAACAAAGAAAACTGTTTTTCATCTTCGAAAATTGATTTTAATATAGTAAATTTGCTTCTGGATAGATTATTTGCTAATGAATCTAAACTTGATTGCATAAATCTATATGAGTCTAAAAATCTTTTTTCGATATTGACATTATCTATACTGATGGTTTTTGAAATTGATATGTACAACTCTTTATTTAGAGGGATGATGTTTATTGGACTATTATTAATGTGATTAAGTTCCTTTATAAACAAATGAAAATCATAAGAAGAAAGATTATGAAATATAACCGGGAAAAATTGTGGTATAGGTTTGAAATTTAAAATACATGACCTATGCGCTGGTCCTCTGTATTTCCCACTTAAATGATTATGGTCTTTTACTTTAACTTCATCAACGATAGGATTTGAAGAAATGTGACAAATATTTGAATTTATAAAACTTAATTTTTCGTCTGCAGTCAATGGACGCATTTCTTTGGTTTCTTTTAAAAATTTTGAATATTCTATTAAATCTTTAACTAATTCGGATATAATTTTCTTGGGAGAATCTAACCCCTTAAAGTACTTTAACTTGTCTAAGTTTTTATCAAAACTGCATTTTAAATAGTATGAGGAAGCATAAGGCAGATGTTTGTTTATCAACTTTGTTGATGATTTATCTGGATTCGGAATGCATGTTTCAATACTTTGAAATATACACTCAGAATGAGCATAGATAACAAATGGCACATCCATCATATTCTTATGATTTCTAAATTCTAAAAGTAATTTATCTTCATTAGGGAGATACGCAACCCGTTTTCCGCATTCTGGTGAGTGTTTCTTCAGTGTGTCACACAAGAAATTCTTTCCTTTAAATTTGCTTGTTTGTCTTCTAATTAATCTATATAAAAACATTCAAGATAGTAAGTTTCTGTGACGATATAAATTTAATTTTATACTACCTGGACATATTTCTTATCCAAACATAATAGGAGATTGTTTTAGAGTTTACTTCCTTTTGAATAAAAAGTAGATTTATATGAAGATCTTTAACTTTCTTTCTTTTGTGATAAGGTCCAATGATAATGTTTTTTTCCTCATCATATCCAAAAACATTTATGCTAATCCAATCATTTAGTTGTTCAAAGACTTCAATATCGTTTATTTGCATCGAGAAGCCCAGACCAGTAAAGTTTAATATTCTCCCTCTTCTATATATTTCTGCTGAATTTACGTTGACCTGATACGATGACACACTCTCGGCATGGTTATTTAAATTAAATATAGCAGAGAAAACGGACCATTTAAAACAGAATTCATCACTGTTACGAACATTTATACATGCTTTTCTTGAGCTTAGCTTCTGAGGCAATGGAATAAATGAAATTGTTGATATTTATTAATATTTGTTTCCAATTTTATGATTTGCACTAAAGTCCATCCACTGTCTCTTTCCTGGAATTCCTCCATTTTTTTCATTATTGTTTAATTTTTAAAGGGAAAACTTCATTAAAATCTTGGTCATTAAATATAGCTTGCATTTTTGTTTGGAAAGTCTTCACCTCAAATGGAGTGTCTTGTATGTCTTCTATTAGTTTTGCATATAGTCCATGTAATTATTAATTTTTATGGCATTATATTGATGAAACCAAAAATTAATTTCAGGTTTTAAGTCTTTCCATGCTTTATTTAAAAATTCTTCAGGAAAGAGACATCCTTCATCTCTGTTTTCAATTACCAAAGTTTGAATCCTCGTCCTAAACGCACTTTGTATTCTTTTTACATTACCTTGAGGTTGATCCTTCAAGTACCTTGAAGATCCCACATGAGTTTTTTCATGCTCAAATAAATGCTTATTTTTGCTGAAACACTTTCCACATTCAACACACTTGTATAATTGGTTTTCTATTATTTAAAATAAATTTTGTATTATAAAATAACGTATATATGTATATAACACACGACTTATTAAATATTTTTTTATATCCCTGACAGACATAGGATTTGTATACCATGATATAAATACTATGGTTTTTGATACTACTTTGGCATGACAGACATGTGGTATATATACTAACATTTTTGTTTTTATTTTCGTGTAATAAAAAACAAAATGGAAAAAGAAATACTTTTTAGCATAATTGTTAATAATAACAACTAAATTGCATATTTTAAGCGAAAAAAGAAACTGTGTTTTCGCTATTCGTTAATTATGTACAATCGCCTTATATCCCTGACAGACATAGGATTTGTATACCATGATATAAATACTATGGTTTTTATACCCTTCACAAAAAAGTGAAAGGGTATATATAGGTTTGTCATTCCGTGTGTAATTTCTCCGATATGCACATGGGACCCCATAAAGTATATATATTCTGGATCCTTATGAATAGCGATGACGATTGAGCGATGTCCGTCTGTCCGTCCGTCTGTACGTGAAATCGGTTTTCCCAAGCTCCCAGAAGAGCTAGAGACTTCGTTCTTGGACCGTTGGATTGGAAATGAACTTAAACAGGCTGCTATTGAAATTCAGAAAGATCCGAAGTATGGTTCCAGAGCTGGGAAGCTTGCACCTATTTCTCGACGCTAAATTTATACCAAAAATAATTTATTTTTTTTAATGTTTGCAAACTAAACCTATTTCGTGCTTTAGGGAGCCTCAATGGTCTATTAAAAACTAAAAATATAAAAAAAAAAAATGTTCAGGGATGGGAAATAAAAATTTTTTTTTCGGCCCATTCCGTATTTTGTAGTACATGTAGTAACTAAAATTGTTAAAAATGTTAAGTTGTTCTTTAACAAAACCTCTTTATACGTCATGAAGATTTGCATTGGCAAAAAGAAAAGAAAATTTTAGATTCAAATTTTGCTTCCAGGGGTGGGAAATTGAATTTTTTTTATACATGCAAGTAATCAAACAGGCAATCGATGTTGTTGTTTTTTGTTTTTTGCCAACTAAAACAGTCGTATAATTTAGGAAGAACAAAATTGGTATCAAAAATTCAAAAATAAAATTTCGAATCCAGGGATGGACAAGTGCAATATTTTATGGTACATGAAAGTTACCAAAATGGTAAAAAATTTGCAATTTTTTGTAAATAAAACTACTTTATACTTCAAGAAGCATTGCACTGATAAAAAAAACAAACAAAAAAAATTTTAATTTCGTTTCCAGGGTTAGAAAAATTAAATTTTTTTTGGTACATGCAATATTTTGTAGTACATGTAATAACCAAAATGGTTGCAAAATTCGACTTTTTCTTAAACAAAACTACTTTATACCTCATGAAGATTTGCATTGATAAAGAAAATTTAAAAAAATTTAAATTTCGCTTCCTGGGTTAGGAAATTGAAATTTTTTTAAACATAAATGTAACCAAAAAGGCAATTGACGTTGTTTTTTTTTGCTAATTAGAGCTGTTTTATAATTCAGGAAGAACAAATTTGGTATTAAAATCTTAAAAATCAAAATTTCGACTCCAGGTTTGGACATATGATATATTTTATGGTACGTGAAAGTGACCAAAAAGTTTAAAAATAGTATTTTTTTTGTCAACTAAAGCTATGTTACGCCTCACTAAGAATTGCATTGGTAAAAAAATAAAAATTCGCTTCCAGAGTTGGAAAATCGAAATACTTTTCGTACATAATAGTACATACATAAATTAAAAATTTTGTGTTTTTAGTGAATTAAAGCTATTTTATATATCAGAAAAAATTAGATTAGTATTAAAAAATTAAGAATTCGGTTCCAGGGTTAGGAAGTTGACATTTTCTGATTCATAAAATCAGCCATTTTATTTGTTATTTTTGATTTTTATGATGAATTATACATACTTTATTTATCAGAAAGAAGTAATCTGGTATTAAAAACCAAAAACATTAAAAACCAAAGACGATTCTACGGTTGGACAATTAGAACTTTTTGGGGTACATGAAACGGATTTTTTGTTTTGTTTGTAAATTAAATATATATAATATTTTCGAAAGACGTTCATAGGTATTAGATATAAGAGAAGCCAAAAATTTAGCTTCCTAGCCGAAAAATTTAAACGTTTTCTTAAATATAAAAGTAACTGATAACATTATTTTGATATTTTAATTAAACCTACTTTCTGTTTTGGCAAGAAAGAAAGAAAGAAGAATTACATCTGTGAAGGGTATATAAGATTCGGCACAGCCGAATATAGCGCTTTTACTTGTTGATACTACTTTGGCATGACAGACATGTGGTATATATGCTAACATTTTTGTTTTTATTTTCGTGTAATAAAAAATAAATGGAAAAAGAAAAACTTTTTAGCATAATTGTTAATAATAACAACAAAATTGCATATTTTAAGCGAAAAAAGAAACTGTGTTTTCGCTATTCGTTAATTATGTACAATCGCCTTAAAAGAAGAATATGCTTTTTCATTCTAAAATAATAAAAAAGAAGTAGAGGCGTTTTTGGACACGTGTAAGTCTTTATGGTTTATAAATCCATTATAACTATACATATTCATGGACATTTTTCTTAATTAGGTTGAGGCGTCGAACTTCTCGAAAGTCGAAGTGGCGAAATTGGACGATGACTCATTCCCAATGCAATTGAACAAAGCTAAAGGGTGTAAAATGGGTTAATACTACGTATATTTTCATAGTATTGAAACCAGATATAAACCACTTTATTTTGTGGTTTAATTGTAGTATAGGTTGACACACATGTAGTATAGAATACTAATATGGTATAGAAATCCTATGTCTGTCAGCGATATAAGATTATCAATTTTATCATATATATAAAAATTTTATTTTACTATAACAAAGTTTAAATTTAATTTGTTTATTAATTCACTAATACAGTTTTTACTTATACAACAGTATTTAAAATTTTTATTTCATATATAATTGACCAATTTTGGCCTTAATGGGTATGTTCTTAAACTTATCTCTGGTGCTAATTATGTTCTTAAATTAATTGTCGCTCCTCCAGGTAGTTATGGTTTATCTGGAATTGGAAATCGTTATTATTTGGGAATATGAAATTTGCTTATCCGGATTAAAAATATCTGAACATTTGTATTAATTAAAATAGTTTCAGTTTAGTGCTCAAATATTTTTATCTACTGTTTAAATATTTGTTAGAACCACAGATATTTGTTATTTTATTGGATTTATATGTTTCTATAATTTTATGAAATAAAATTGTAAAAACATGTATCCATTATCCATTTAGCCTTGCAACTTCTCATAGTTTTCTCCAGTAAAACTGTAAAAAATTGTATGCTTAGGAGTACCGTTATAACTAATAATTCAGCATTATGAAGCCTTTAGGTCATAGATGTTCAGCCCATACAACAATTGTTTGAAAATAATTCATACACATTTGTTACGCTCTTTTAAAAACTCATTCATTCGTCGTTGAGCAAGCGACGAAAACACATGCGTCGGAGTATCGTCATATTTTTCAGGAATTTATTAAGCATTGTTGTTGGGTTTTGTTGAACAAAGCACAGTAAACACACACGATTCAATTACAATTAAACACACAAAAAATAAAAGCTACACGTCTACGAAATGAGATGTGAACGGTATTTTATGATAAATGATGCTTTTCATAACATTCAATGCCTTTTATGCTACAAAATATTTAAGGCTGGAAATGAAAACGTTTTGAAAAGACATTTTTATTCGAAATTGAAAAAATAAATTTTAAAGAAAAGGAGGAGCTTCTTAATGAAAAGAAGAAAATTTATTTTTTCCAATTAAAGGAATGGCTTAATGGAATTGAAAACAATTCAAAAAATCAGAACCTAAAAAGTGGAATATCAAGCTTAGTAAGTTTAAATGTCGTCAGGCATGGAAAACCTTTTTCTGATGGGATCTTTATTAAAGAAGTTCTTATAAAGATTTTTGAAAAGCTAAGCTACAGTACTGACTTCATTAAATCTATTCCTTTATCCCGATTTACTCTAGTTCGGCGCACTACACAAATAGGAACTTCTTTAGAACATTTTATTACTGAAAAATTGAAAAGTTGCGAATTCTTTTCAGTCTGTCTAGATGAAAGTACCGACATTAATGACGTTTGTGAACTTATAATTTGTATTCGTTGTGTAGATGCCAATTACAACGTTTTTGAAACAATGTTCACCCTTGAAAGTTTTTATGCAAACGTAACAGGCAAGTTATTGTTCGACATCGTTAGTGAAAAACTATTTTCAATTGTAGACACAAACAAGTTTGCAGCAGTTTGTACAGATGGTGCCAGCGTAATGACTGGTAGATATGAAGGCTTTATCGGACAAATACAAAAACATGGTTTGTCAGTTCAAAATTTTCACTGCATAATCCATCAAGTAGCTCTTGCATCAAAATTCCTTTCAGAACATTCTGCTATGAAATCAGCAGAGTGCATAATTAATAGAATACGTGGTGGACATAATTCCCTTACGCATAGGAAATTTGTAACTTTTTTAAAAACTAGAAAAGCTGCACATCATGACCTTAAAATGTACACTGACGTTCGATGGCTTAGCCGAGGTGATTGCCTAAATAGACTGTTTGACTTAAGAAAAGAGGTGGTAGAGTTTTTAGAGCTAGAAAATATAGATATATGTGAAGTAAAATTACTAAAACAATATGAATTCACCTTAGATTTAGCATTTTTGTCAGATATAACTAACTTCTTGAATGAGTTTAATTTACAACTTCAAGGAAAAGATAAAGGTATACTTGATATGTCTGAATTTCTGTTGAATTTTAAAACAAAATTATTTTTGCTGCTAATAGAAATTCGATCTGACGATTTCTCTAGTTTTACCAAAACTTCTCTTATATATAACAAACAAAATTATACTAAAAAACTTGATTATGTATCATTATTAGAAACCCTTTTTTTTAATTTTGAAGACCAATTTAACGATTTTGAATGTATACAGCCTTTGCTTGATGTATTCAAAAACCCTTTAAATTGTGACATAAGCAAGTTCGATTTACACATTCAATCAGAGATAATAATACTTAGATCTGAGGTAAAAGCTTTCGATAAAATTAATTCTCTTGAGTTTTGGAAAAATGTAGATGGTGCCTTATGTCCTCAGCTCAAACGAATGCATTTAAAATATTTATCATTTTTTTCCTCAACATACTTATGTGAACAAATTTTTTCAGACATGAAAAACATTTGCTCCAAGCAGCGCAATCGCATGACCTCGGTGAACTTAAAAAATATTTTGCTAATTCGCCATTGTCATGCAGGTATTAACACGGAAAGTTTAATTTAAAATCTTTAAAGCGATTTTAAAAATTGTAATAAAATTACGTTTTAATAATCAGAGACCGAAAATAATCATTATTGAATTTATTTTACAAAACACTACAATACAATATTCATCAAAGCTATTCATTAAAAAATAATTTATTTGAAAAAACATTATAATGGTTACTGTCTCTGTTAAAAACACCTTTTTATTCATATCGTTATGAAACTTGTTTTAGGTGTTTGCCAATATGTTTGCTGGGAGTTAGGGTTGCGAGAGCGAGCGCTAATACATCTCATTTTTATTTTTGATCATCTATGCTTTAGGTTATGTATGAATGTACTTTTTTTTCTCTTTTCTGTATATGGGTATATTTTACATACGGTTTCTAACCCAAAATTCTTCATTTCGCATCGTTAAATAATTTGATTCTGTTGTTGTGAACCTTTTTTATCTTCTCTTTTATTTGCACTGAGGTGGTGACTGGACCATTTATTGATGTAATCTCGTATGGACCATTCCATATAAGTGAGAATTTATTTTTCCTTGTAGCATTTTTTAGTAACACCTTTTGACCCTTTTGAAAAGTCGCGGGATTTACATTCTTGTCATATGATATATTTGAAATTAATTTTGCCTTGTCGAGATTTTGTTTTGCAATTTGATGGATTTTGTGTAGTTGGTATCGGAGACGTATTGGGTAATCTTCTAGGTTATTCGCTGGTGTAGGAGCCCTTTTTAAGTTTGTTGGCATGTCAAAGTTGAACCCAAACAAACAATTAAATGGAGTCAATTTCGTACCTGCGTGTTGTGTATTGTTGTGGACATGTACAGCTTGTCTCAACCACTGATCCCATGACCTTTCGTCATTAGCCACGAAAGTTCTTAAATATTCCGCTAAGGGACGATGACTACGTTAAAGGCTGCCATTAGCTTGTGCATGGTAAGCAGCGATGTGCAACTTTTTAATACCTAATAATTTGCACGTCTGCGCATATAGTTTGGAAGTAAGTTGGATCCGTTATCAGTAACCAGGGCTTTAGGTATTCTATATCTTGTCATGATTTCCTCGTAAAAAACTTTTGCTACTGTAGCTGCCTCTTGACTGGTAAAGCGGCATATTCCATATATTTTGTCAAATCATCTTAGAGGGTTAAGATGTACCTATTCCCAGAGTAGGTTTCAGGCAAGATTCCAGCTATATCCATATACACTTTATCGAATGGAAGTTGTGGTGTATCTGTAATAATCATCGGCATTTTAGTTAGTTTTGAACTTTTGTTTAATTGGCACTTATGACATTTTTTAATATATTCATTTATGCCTTTCTGCATGTTTTTCCAGCGGTATTGTTGCCTTATCCTCCAATAAGATTTTTTCATGCCTTGGTGACCTCCTAAAGCAGAGTTATGGGAGTCATCCAAAATCGTATTTATTTCCTCTCGGTCGGTAAGGATTTCGACCCTTTTGCTTTTGTCACATACTTTGTTGTCCTTTTCAATATTTTCTGGCGGATTTATGTACACTGCTTCTTTATCTTCGTCTTCCTTTGAAGTTTGTAACTTTGTTTCTTCATCCTCCATTCGTGTTTTGCTCCCTGTTTTTACGACTGATATATTTTCACTGTCTGTTGGCTGGGGTTTTCTGCTGAGTGCATCGGCATTGGTGTTGGCTTTTCCGGGTTTGTACTCTATTTTATAGTCATAGTCCGACAGTTTGTGATGAAATCGAACGAGTCTTGTCGTTGGATCGCTGACGATAAAAACTACTTTTAATGCTTTATGATCAGTGAATACTATGAATGGTCTTCCTGGGAAGTACGTGCGAAATTTTTTTGTAGCCCATACTATAGCTAGAAGTTCTTTTTCCGTTGGCGAATAGTTTTTCTCTGGATCGTTTAATGTCCGGCTAGCGAATGCAACTGGTTTATCTTTGCCTACTTCGCCCTGCGATAATATTGCACCTAACCCTTCATTGTTAGCGTCTGTTGTTAAAATGAAAGGTTTGGTAAAATCTGGGTAAATGAGTATTGGTGGGGATACTATTGCTTCCTTTAAAGCCGTAAAAGCTGTTTCACAATCTTCTGTCCAAACAAATTTTTTATACTTTTTTAATAAACTAGTAATTGGTGCAGCTATTTTACGGTAATAATTTGCTAATTCTAAGAAAGATTGCGTTTCCTTAACAGTTTTTGGAGACGGGTAATTAGTTACACAATTGGTTTTTGAAGGATCCGCCAGTGCTCCCGCCTCCGAATATTTGTGCCCCAAGTATATATATTACTTCGCGGCGTAAAAATTGGCATTTTTCTGTGTTTAATATCAAATTACTTTGTCTTAGCCTAGAGAAAACCTTTTCTAGCCGGTCGTTATGCTCTTTTCGTCTATATATATTACTATATTTTGCTCTAGCATATTATCGACTTTCTTGTTAATTTCGTCCATATGAATCTGAGGCAATATGTATTGCTTTAGTGACGCTAGTAATAATGAGATGCTACTTGATATTTTGATTTTTTACTGATAATGTTGAAAACTCTGCTTTTGTTTTCACTAGCTATTTTAAATTGTTTAAAGTTACTGAAATTAGGTGTAAAATTATTGTCTATAATATAATCTTCCGTAGTGGCATTTAATATTAGTACGTTAATGACTCCATCTTCTGCGTTTACTATAGTGTTTGCTATATAAATTCTAGGTTGGATTTCTTGCGCGTTTACATGTATTTGAGCAATTGCCTGTGTTCGTGCGGCTATTTTTGTTTTATATTTTTTATTACTTAAGAAATAATTTAAAGCTTTGAGTGGTGCTTCCGTGACAATTTCTTGCTTATCATTAAATATTTTTAACGTTTAGGATATTGTGTTGAATATCTCGGCCCAATATGCCATCTGCTGGTATGTCGTTAAGGTTATCTGTCACGTATCATTTCGCTTTGAACATTTTAGATAAAGGTAGTTCTACAGTTACTGAGCCCAGAGTAGTACTATTACCACCAAAAACTCCTACCAGCTCTTTTATTTCTTTTTTATTTAGGTTATTTTCATTAAGTTTAGTTAAAGAGCTTAATTTTAAGAGACTTGTATCTGCACTTGTATCTACTAAAACACGTATTTTACCGTTTTTCGGTAATGGCATTGGTACTTCTATAAAAGTGTCATTATTCTCTAGTAGTTTAAATAAAAAAATTTACTACTTTTGCTTGTATTTAATTTTTTGCATTTCGCTTTTATTATACATATGTATACATTTGTACGTGTGGTAATTTAATGCATTCCAAATTGAAAATAGAAAATAAATGAAGATGTGATATACTGAGAAATATCAAGTTCTTTTATTATGTTTATTATTATCGGAATTATAGTTTTTTGGATTCGTACGGCCCTTACGGATTACAACACTCTTTTTATTGTTGAGTGTGTTCAAATTCCGCATTCTATCTTGTTTACGATTTATTACCTTCCCACCGGTTGGTTCCTCGCTCCCTGGAAATTCTTGGAAGGGGAACAAAATATTGACTGACTCTGTTGGAACAGATTGCCCTGGTAAAACTGTTTATAAAAGGTTTTGCTTAGAACTAATATTTGTGTTAACTTCGCTTTCTGCTATTTCAGTAATTTTCCTTACTCGTAATGAGGATTTTAAAGTATCATTTGGAATCTCGCATTTACCTTCTATAGAATTATGTTTTTTTTAGGAGTAGGACCGGCCTACATATGCAGCCCTACATATGCAATCCACTGCATATGTAGGGGTTATCCCCCCTACATATGCAGTGCATTGCGCTGGAAATAGGAAAATAGATTTTGGGAAGGAGGATAAAGGGAGTATTGTCTGTGGATATTCAATTTGAACCCCTCAAATTGTAAGTGGCGGGGAAGACATCTGGAGGTAGTTCGTTCCACATACGAACTGTTCGGCCAAAAAACGAATTTTCTCTGTAATGCGTAGTGCGATTCGCTGGAATATCGACCACAAACGCATGCACTTTTGATGAAAAACGCGTTGAGCGTAAGAAAGAATGGGTTTCAGGAACAAGTTCCCTAATTTCACCAGAGCACCTGCTATTATAGTAACGATAGAACAACGATACGCACCCCACATTGCGACGATGCTCAAGAGAGTCAATGGAGTTGGCTACCTTACTGTCTCCGATGAGTTTCATCGCCCTCTCATGTACGCGTTCGAGTAACTTCAAAATAGACTTTGAAGCACCGGCCCAAACATAAGAAGAAGCCAAGGCACTTGAATGTTTCTTTTGCGACCTGAAAGACATGTTCCGTTCATCTGGCATCATACTGCACTTTCATGCCCAGAACATCAAGAGCCCCTGACTCCATAATACTTACACCACCCATAGAAACATATGAAGCAGCATGGTCATACGTACGTCGATGCGTAAACATACAACACTGGGTCTTAGGGGCATTAAAATCGACCCTGTTCCCCTAACCCCATTCGGAAATCTTCGCGAGGTCACTATCCAGAACGTCATTCATATGCTGCCTCCTCGTCTCGATTTCAGACGTTGACGGACTGCAGTTAAATGAATGAGAATGCGAAAGGCTGCTATCATATGCGAAAGAGTAAATAGGACAGGAAGTTTGGGAAAGTAGATCGTTAAGAAAAATTAGAAATAGAGTAGGAGTAAGAACGGAGCCCGCTGTGCCCCTGAGTTGACTCTGAACTCATCGCGGGATTGGTTGAGAGCTGTCAGGCAAGTGAGAGTTATTTGAAAATATTTCTGTCAAATATATTAACTTTATCAATCGGGTCAGCATATATTTGGTCATTCCTCAAAAGAGTCGGAATTGAAGAACTAGCACTTTCCTTAACACTTTTGATGAATGACCAAAAACTCTTACTACCCCTGGGGGCAGTGAGAATTCTAGGGCTCGTATAAAGCCTTTTCGCGTTTTAACACTTTGGTACACGAAGATCTTGCCTTCTTGCGTAGCAAATCAGTATAGGCATTTTTGTTATTACGCCAAGTACTGAATGCTTCCTCTCTGGATCGCAACGCATCTTTACATGCCTGGTTAAACCAAGACTTCGCCCTAGGTTTAACCGAAATTTGCTTACAGGGAATAAAAGTTTTCATCCCCAGTAGAATTGTGTTTTCAACCATTTTCGCCATGGAATCGACATCATTGTCAAGAAAACATAGTTTCCAATTAAAATTCCGAAAGAATTCGTTGAGCTCGGCCCAACGGCCCTTTCCGTAAATATATTTACTACGCATCGTGGCTGCACGCGAAACGTTGCGAAGTATGGAGAACGGAAAGGTTGCGGAAATGGTGCAATGATCCGAGTTACCGAGAGGTGCATTGACGTTAACTTCATACTTTTCAGGATGTGAAATTAGAAAAAGGTCAAGCGTATTATGTTGGTGCCCTTCAACACACGGAATATGTGTTGGTTCATTAACTAATTGCACAAGGTGATTGTGCGCGGCGAACAACTCAGAAAATTGGCCCTCTGAGGTTGTGTGGCTCGAATGGCGAAGCCAAGATGTGTTATGAACATTGAAATCACCAGCAACAACAATTTTACTGCTCGGACAACTATCAAGAATCTTCCATAAGGAATCGGAAAGAGTATCGAAGCCAGGTATGGTAGCATCTCTTTCCGCGTTTCGACTTCTATACAGAAACCCGATATGTAATAAGTGTGTACCGACTTTAAATTTAATCCAAAGACAGCTGAATTCTGCGTCAGACATGCCTAATGGTTGCTGACATTGGTACACAACTTCATTACGTACATACATTGCAAGGCCCCTAAGAAGAATAAAAAGCGACAGGAGATGATACCCGGGCAAATAAAAATCCTGTGGATCAGCATCCTCATGTACCTGGGTTTCACTTAAGGCGAAAACATCCAGCCTATGGAGACAAACGTGAGCATATACAGAAAAGAAATTCGCTCTTAACCCACGTATGTTACAGAAGTCGATTCTAAACTTACCCGCCATCACAAGATGAGAGAAAAAAAAACCGAAATCTAGATTAGCGAATACGATGCAATGACAACAACTGTAGTGACCATTCACTAGCCAGGGTTATGCCTTCACTAGTGAATGATCCAGCCGCTATCAGTACACCGCACCAAGAAAATAGAGTTTTTATTTTATTTATGGGAAGAGGGATGGGAGGCGCATAACACTGCAGAAACACAAGTCATAAATGCCCTAGTCTGGTCCACTTCAATTTTCCCATAGTGGCTCATAGTGCCAACACTGGTATGGGGTGTCGTCACTGGTGGTGAGGAATGCACTGTTTATTGTTTTTTCTTGTTTGAGTTATTGATTTTGTATTTTATTATTGCAATATGTTTTTTAGAGTTGAAGGTATTTATTATTTTAATTTAAGATTTGGTGCACGCGTATTTAAAATTTTATTTATTTGTTTTTCTTTTTTTTCTGTTGATTGGAATTTCTGTTCTTTATATGTTTGTGTTTATTTTTTGCCTATATGCTTTCACTTATTTATTTAATTTTCTTAAATAACTAAAACACAGCCCGGGCTGACAGACATAAAGACTAAAAGTTTGCCCCTGCTGTTGCAACATTGAGTCTCGAAAATAGGTCTGAATAACCTGTGGGCTGAAACTAGGGGTTGTTGTATTTAAAACATTATGTTGTCATATTGTTTTGGCCACTGATTTTGGTTTTGAGTTTGCATTAGGCCATATTGCGAGTACATTTGACTAAAGTCATTCACATTAAATGGATTATTACAAAATTGATGAGGTAATGGAGTCTGGGGGTTCGAAACTGATGACACTTGGGAATTTTGTTGAATTTGCATTTGAGGGTATATTCCTCCCATTTGCATGTGCTGTGGTTGTAATAAAAGAGATGTTTTTAGAGCAGTGTCTACAACTTTATCTTACTATGTTACGGTGCTAGCTAACATAAATTGCCGCAATGAAGGATCTGCCAGTCCCATTTTGAAAGGTGTTACTAGTGAATTATTTATTTCGCTTATTAGGCCAAAGGACTCTACTTCACTGTAGATTGCCTGTATTATTTCCCTAGCTAAATTTTAAGTGTCAAAAGTTTTCTTGAGAATGACTTGATATATTCTGTTATAAGCTGACGCGACTGCTTGAGCTCCACTTTAACGCTATATAAGGACCTTGCTGTTAGATAGGTGTTTTTTATTAACTTTGTTATATTTTTCAGTGTTTTAACATTATTGCCTCGAATAAGTTCAAATGCATCGCCAACGAGCCTTGTAGAAAGTAATAAGACAAAAATTTCCTATCACGCATCTTGTCGGGAGCGGCAACCGTCAACGAAAGTCCATCAGAAGTGGTGGAATCCGAGACTCAAGCAGCTCAGGACAGACTGCCGGAGACTTTTTAATAAGGCTAAGCGCGACAGAAATCCCATAGACTGGGATAACTATCGTAGGGGTTTCAACGTCTTCAAGAGCGAAACCAGGAAGGCAAAGAGGGAATCGTGGAAGCGTTTCTGTGGTGACTTGGAGGGCACATCTGAGGCTTCCCGCCTAAGAAAACTACTCTCTAAGGAGCCTGGCACGCCGGGATACCTTATGAGGCCTGACGGGACTTTTACTGAAAGCAGCGAGGATACCCTGGAGCTACTAATGGAAACTCACTTTCCGGATTGCGAGGACGGGGCGGACGTACGTGGTACTGTCGTCCCCGTGCAAACAGCTATCCTAGGGAGTGATTTGGTGGACTCCATTGTACAGTCAGCCAGGGTAAGATGGGCAGTGACATCTTTTAAGCGCTTTAAGTGAGCGGGGCCAGATGGTATTTTCCCAGCGCTGATGCAGCATCCCATGGAGGCGATTTTACAATGGCGGGGAGGATAAATCACGGTACCGCTAAAGATTACAGACCAATCAGTCTGTCATCTTTTCTATTGAAAACACTGGAGAGACTGGTTGATTTGTATGTCAGGGAACTTCTCTCGCCAGAGAATTTCTGCGGTGCACAGCATGCCTACCAGAAGGGTAGGTCGGTGGAGACGGCGCTGCATGATGCTGTCGGCACTATAGAAGATTCCCTTGACAAGAAGGAGTTTGTTATGGCATCCTTCCTAGACATAGAGGGCGCTTTTAACAATCTGAACATATCCCCGATAACTGGGGCGCTCAGGGAGATCGGTGCGGACCAGTTAATTACGGACTGGGCAGGGAACATGCTTAGGAGCAGATCCATAGTATCCAGTTTGGGCATGAGTACGAGGAGGAAGGCTGTAACAAGAGGCACTCCGCAGGGGGGAGTTCTGTCTCCGCTCCTATGGAACCTTGTCCTGAACAGCATCCTTTTCAGGTTGAACGCAGGTGGCACCAAGGTAGTTGCATATGCTGATGACGTTGTGCTCCTTATAAGGGGTAAATATCTGCCTTCGATAAGTGAACTCATGGAATCGGCGCTGAACGAGCTACTGGACTGGGCCAAGGGGAACGGTCTAGGCATAAACCCTTCGAAGACTGTACTGGTACTTTTTACCAAGAGATATAAGAGCCCGGCTTTTAGGCCACCATGCCTTGGTGGCATGAGCTTGGGACTCTCGAGGGAAGCGAAGTACCTCGGCATTATTCTAGACTCTAAACTATCGTGGAGACGAAATGTGGAGGATAGAACGAGGAGGGCTCTATGTGCGTTTTACGCATGCAAGAGAGTTTCAGGGAGGAGATGGGGGTTGAAACCGTACATCCTTCACTGAATGTATACGGCGGTGATCAGACCCATTCTCACTTATGGATCACTTGTTTGGTGGAGCGCTGTGGACAAGAGTACATATCTCTCTATACTGGGCAAGGTACAGAGGCTAGCATGTCTTGCTGTGACTGGCGCAATGAGGTCGGCCTCTCAGGCCAGCCCAGAGACAATGCTTGATTTGGATCCCCTTGAGATATACATCAAGTACATATCTGCCAGATCTGTCCTCAGGCTCATGGAGTCGTGCAGTTTCGGGCATGACCGTACGGGACATGGCATTATCCTACAAAAGGTAGGAGGGCAGGTCCTGGGGGGACGGACTGATTATATGACTCCAGTCATGTGCTTCGACAAATCCTTCTCAGTCGCATTCCCGGAGAGGAAGGACTGGATGGAAAACTCCGCGACTCGTAGTAATGCAACTTTGGTTTTTACGGACGGGTCGAAGATGGACACTGGCACTGGTTCGGGGGTATTTTCCGAGGGTCTCGGCCTTTCGGTATCGCTCAGGCTACCCGATACCTCGACAGTTTTCCAAGCAGAGATTTATGCCATTACCGAGGCAGCATTAAGGATTGATGGACTCAATTTGGAGGCAAGAACTATTGACATCTGTGTAGATAGGCAACTTCTGTTTTTTGGGAAACAGTCGTTGGCACTCCTGGTAGGGGTCTTGACGGGGCACTGTGCAATTGGGCACATGTCGGAGCGTTTGGGCTTTCCCCATGATGGCCGCTGCAGGAGCTGCTTCGATGAGGAGGAGGAGTCAGTACAGCATTTCCTCTCTGACTGTCCGGCCCTGCAGGAGCGTAGGCTTAGACATCTAGGCTCTCGTTTCCTGCGGGATCTTGACTGTCTCAGGGATGCACCGCTGGCTGCCCTGGCGGGCTTTGTGAGAAGTTCTGGATGGTTCTCAGGAACCACCACTTCGTCTTGAGAAGAGTGTGTAGTAGGGTGCACCTTATTTAAAAAAAGCGAAATAGCACCTTAACTCAATTCATAAATGTTCTCCGTAACAAAAAAGTATGTTATAAAAAATTTTAGGTAGATTGCATCAGGGAAAGGCGTGCCGCATTCACCCACAAATTGTAAACATTTTATAAATTGTTATAAAATAACCATTAATGTATTTTCAAGATTCACTATACTTATAAAAAAGGAATAAGTAGTTTAATTTAGTTTTTACCAACTTTTTTATTACACTTTAACATTCATACAAAATTATTTATTTTTTGAATTTAATTTCGTACTTAAATATATTAATTTAAGTTATTTCATATGCTTAATAAAACCGATTTGTTTACATTTGGATATTGTTTTCTATAATCAGCTACAATTTGCATTATGAACTGTTTCTCCTCTTCATCACGCGACAAAACTTGATTGTATTCTTTCTGCAGTATTACTGACAACTTTCAATTTACCAACCATTTCCAAGCCAATTTTATACGATTTATCGTTTTCCCATTCCCTAGGATCTTTCTTCAAAAAATCCGTTGGGATACAATATCGGTTGAAAAAATTTTAAGTTTTTTGCAAAAATTTTTAAGTTTTATGTAATGAGGAAGAATTGTATTTTTTTTGTTGTCATCTTCATGGGCTCGATCTAGCGCTGCAACCATGAGTCGTTTTGACTTGTTTGAAATTTGAGTATCATAAAATGAAAGCGCTACTATTTCTGGCGATAGGTACCATAAATGATTGCAGAATTTTCGAATTAACTCCCGACTTAAATTTTCATCAACTAAATTGTAAAGATATCAACTTTTTAGCAATGTCAAATCTTGGTTAGGAGCTTCTGCGGCAATGGCAGCTTTGATCTAAATTTAAATATATTTTTATAATAAAAACACATATATCTCTAATTCCATTCAACTCACAGTCAGCCAAAATGAACTGGTTCCGAAATAAGTAAATTTTTAAATTATATATTGCTTTGGATATCCAACGAGCATGGTGGAACGCTCCAGGCATTCGAAATGAAAAATTTGGAAGTGACCCGCCTACGAAGATTACCGCCAATTGGAGAAGCTCTTTGTAATCTTCCCGTGGTTGCATATCTTTTAAACTCTTTAATGTAAACTCTTGTATCTCCCTTGTATCCCCAATAACATTTTTCACATGTAAGTCTTCAACTCCAGACTTAAAATTACTTTTGTCTATTTTAGTCCAGGCATCTCTAAATCTATGAAATATTTTGACACTAAGACCCGAAGATGTTGATATTTTTGCATCAAATACACTCCGTAAAACTATTTCAAATATGTGATGACTACATTGATAATACAGAAGATCTTTGTTTAGTGTTTGTTCTAAAAGCACACATGCGCCTTGTATTCGTCCTGTGTTTGATGCGGTGGTATCGCAGCACAGGGCTTCCACTTTTTCATCGAGATCCCATTCTTTGCGTAAGTCAAAGACAGCCGTTGCTTGCTGTCTTCCCGTACCTGAAGTTATCGCTGGGATGCCGAGTAGCTGATCTGTTCCATTAAAAGATACAACTACAGGCAGACTATCGACGTGTTCACTACCCATCAATGATGGCAACATTTTACCATCCCAGTGAACAGTCACCGCCTTAATTTATTTGTTTTTAAATGTTTCGCGGATTCTTTTTCCTGCATCAAATCGAAACTTTGTACGCGATCGGCGAATTGGAGTGCAATGTATAATTAAATCGCTAACGTTATGTTGCAATGCTTGCGCAGTTGCTTTAGGGATTCGAACGGCGTCACGGTCACTTACTTTACACCCATCTAATACTGACACAAGCTTTGGTGTCATAAAATTATGTCTACCTCGTTTTTTTCTTGAAGTACTAGGACCTACTTCATATGCTGACTCTGGAATTTGTTGCACTTCACAATCTTCAATAGTCTCTTCATCACTCGATTGCCATTGGACGGCTTCAGATTGATCTATAAAATTTTATAAGAAATATTGCAGAATAATATAATAGATTCAAACTGAGGACTTGCAAGTGAAGACATGACTGAAATCGCATTACACCTTCAATATTTACCTTGCAATACGACTGTATGTTTCTCGTGGAAACGTTGTTTTTTCTCTTCCCTAAGCGATTTTGAGTTGCTCCAGGTCTTCCCTGTTTTCTTTGATTTGTTAAAAAAGCTTATCTTCTGCCAGAGTGATAATATCCAATGCATCGGCATGTGCGACATCAAACAAATCATCAAATTTAATTACGAAGTCTTTTTCGCGTTTTTCCTGGAGTAATGTCCGCCGTTTCGAACTTTTTTGCAAGTTTCTCCATTCTAAATACAAACCTTTAACTTTTGAGACACATTTGTCAAAAGCTCTAAGTGGTATTCGTGCTTTGTTCCATAAAACTTCTACCTCTTTCACTACAAGGGAAGCACTAGCACGCAAGTCTAGTTTTACTTTTCGCATATTGTAAAATAAAACACGCAAAACTTGACCATTTGAAGGCAATTTGGCACCGATTATTTGTCAGGCATCATAGCCGAGAAGGTACAACTGCTCCTGTCGTCTCGTGTTCATATTGTTACAAAGTTTAAAAATAGATTCAAATATAACGCCAATGTGGATATATATACTTGGCAGCACTGCCAAATCATCTCAAGTTGTCACAATGTTACAACCCTGGTAAACACAAAGCAGATAATATTTGAATTAACGGAAGTGGAATATTCCGGATACATCTTCGAGAATATATATCATTTGAGGCTGTGCAATAATAAGTGTAAATAACAACAACGAAAAACATAGCAACATCAATGCTAAGAGATGATGCTGTTATTCATAATGATCTTGTACGCAAGTATTCGCTGCTAACAAAAGCTAAACATGTACACCAATATATACAGCAACATACACACAAATATACACATAAACATACCCACATAGCACAAGAAGAAACAAAACTACGCAACACACAGAACACTCATACATACAACCACACAGTTACAATAAACAAATTACACAAGACAGCATTGTCATATAAACAAACACATATATAAAGTCGCTGCCAGTAATCGGCGGGATCAGTGTGATTTTAAATCTAGACGTGTTTACATCGCTAAGTGTTTAGTAGTACAAATACTCGTGTTAATAAAGTAGTAAATAAAGTGTTGCCGCATTATAATTCTAAAAGTAATTGTCTGTGTTTTTAATTTGATGCAATTAAACGAATCCTTGAAGGATAAGTAAAAAGCGTTTTTACGAAAAGGTCTAAAAACGTAACAATTGGTGTCAGAAGTGGGATTGCAAAAATAATTAAAAAGGACATTGCAATTTAAGGAAAAAAAAGGACATTAAAAATATTAAATTATAATAAATAATCATGAAATTTGATGAGCTAAAAGTTGAACAGTTAAAAAAGGAGCTTAGTAAGCGGGAATTGCCGACAGCAGGTAACAAGGCTGAACTGCAGAAGAGGCTGATAGATGAGTTTAAGAATCGCGGCATGGACATCGGGACATACGAGTTTGAGGACAAAGACGATGTAGGGGTATGTCCTCCTGCTACGACCAGCAGCATGGACATAAATTCAATGTTCGCTGCTATGATGATCCAGATAAAAGGAATCAATGATGCACAAACCGAAATAAAACACAACTCATAAGTCAGCAGCGAAAAGCTTGTAGCCGAAATAACTGAAATTAAACAGAATTCTCAGCAGATGCATGAAGCATCAAGGATCAGCACTGAAAAGCTTGTAGCAGAAATACAGGAGTCAAATAGAGCCACGAACGAGACTCTGGTAGAGGTTTCTGAGGCCATTAATAGGAGGGTGGATTCTATTGAGAACAAATTCTCAGAGCTGGCAGAGAGAGTCCAACATCTAGAAAGCGGTGGGCTAGAACAGCATGCAAAAGAGTTCGAAGAAAAATTTCATGCTCTAGAGGACAAAGTGCATAACCTCGAGCGTAGTGGCGGGACAGTACGAGCAGTTGCGGAGGTTTCTGCGTGAATAAAAGCGCCATGCTTTGACGGCAGCGTACCATTGGGCATCTTTAGATTCCAGTTCGAGACGGTTGCTAGCAGAAATGGATGGGATGCTGAAGAAAAAGCCATAGAGTTGATTTTGTCCTTAAAGGGTACAGCCGCAGAGGTACTTGAGACCGTGCCAGTAAGCAGCAGAAACAACTATAATGAAATAATGGCAGCATTGCAGCGCAAGTATGGTGGTGAGCACAAGCGCGATTTATACAGAATGGAATTGCGATGTAGAGTTCAAAAGCCTAACGAGTCTCTACAAGATTTCGCAATGGAAATCGAGCGTTTAGTGCAGCTCACATATCCAGGCGAGAGTCACCCGTTTCTGGACCACTTTAAAACTGAGGCGTTCGTTAATGGCATTCGCGACTCTGATGTTAAACTAGCTGTGTGCGCAACGCAGAAATCCACTTTCGCTGAGACTGTTTCATTTGCGCTGGCTCAAGAGACTGCAAGGATGGTTTTCAAACCGCAGATATGCAAGGTGCGGAATGTGGAGGTTTTGTCTGAGGAGGATAACAGTCTAGTTGCTAGTGTTAAGGAAGCAATGCGACAATTGTTGGCGGAAAGTGCTATCAAAGAAAAGCCTAAGTGCTTTAACTGCGGAAAAATCGGTCATTTTCAGCGCAGCTGCAAAGCACCAAGGAAAAGAGGTAAATCTGTTTCGCCACCAAGAAACAGCAAACGGGTGAACCAAACAACATCACAAAAGTCCCCGTTAAACTAAAACGAGCTAGCGCTAAGGGGCAAGAGCTAGCTCCCACAAACGAGGGCCCCACAATCTCCATATCAGTGATGCAGCAGAAAAATAGCAACCTTACTGCGTCTGGACACATCAACGGGGAAAAGCACGTACTTACCATAGACACAGGGGCGTCGCAGTCAATAATAAGGCCCGATATAGTAAAGGGGAAATGCGATCGTTTAAGCAATATACGGCTACGTACAGCTACTGGAGAGCCTGCCAGTGTCTATGGAAAGATTGAATTGAAGGTGACTATAGCCAACATCAACGTGAGGCATGTGTTTATTGTTGCCGATATTGTCGATGAGGTAATTATTGGAGCCGATTTTATGATTAACCATGGCATTAATATACACATGAGGCAACAGCTGATGATTTGGCGTAATGTGGAAATACCCCTTGATGTTGGGTATGACAGCAACCCGCAAGTAAGAAAAGTATTTGCTATTGAGAGTCAGACGTTACCGCCGCAGTCTGAAACAGTTATATGGGCGCGTATGAAGGGAGATTGTGAGGACAATCGGTTGTGGGTTGTAGAACCAGCAGATTTAAAGAGAGAGCTTATAACAGCAAAAGCTCTAGTAAAAACTAGTAAAGGAGGAATAGTCCCTATAAGAGTACTTAACTTGACAGACCATGAAAAAGTCATCAAAGAAAATTGCGATATTGGCCAGTGTACTTCAGCAGAGGAAATAATAAACTGCGAGAGGAAGATAGAGCCTACCAATTTGTCCGCCAAAGAACGTGAACAATTTGAGGAATACGTAGGAAAATGGGTAGCAGGACTGTCAGCGACAGACAGAAATAAAGCCAAACAGTTGCTAAAAAGGCATGCCAGTATCTTCGCCATGGGAAACCAAAGCCAGGGTAGAACTGCATTGGTTAAACATGAAATTAACACAGGCGAAGCTAGGCTGATTAAACAGCCACCCAGAAGTGTACCCCTAGCAAAGCGAGATGAAGTCAAAGAGCTTGTAGGAAAAATGGAGCGTGAAGGCGTAATTGAGCCATCTTCAGGTCCTTGGAGTTCGCCAGTAGTCTTAGTTAAAAAGAAAGATGGCAGTACTAGATTCTGCGTAGACTACAGGAAGCTCAATGACATAACCAAGAAGGACAGCTATCCGCTCCCCAGAATCGATGACACTTTGGACACGCTAGCTGGTACGAGATGGTTCTCTACGCTAGACTTGCGAAGCGGATATTGGCAAGTGGAGATTGCAGAGAAAGACAAGGAGAAAACTGCATTCAGTGTCGGTAACGGATTATGGCAGTTCAAAGTTATGCCATTTGGTCTCTGCAATGCTCCGGCCACATTTGAACGCCTAATGGAGAAGGTACTGAAAGGACTCCACTGGAAGACATGCTTGGTATATCTGGATGACATATTCGTGATGGGGAAAACTTTTGATGAACACCTCAAAAACATGGCAGAAGTTCTTCAACGGATATCATCAGCTGGATTGAAACTCAGCCTGAAGAAATGTGCATTGTTCCAGAAAGAAGTGAAGTACTTGGGGCATCGTGTTACAGCAGACGGAATCTCAACAGATGAAGATAAAATACAAGCAGTAAGGGATTGGCATCAACCTAAAAATCTTCATGAATTGCGCAGCTTTTTGGGCCTTTGTACATACTACAGACGCTTTGTGCCAAATTTTGCCAGTGTAGCTGCAAGCCTGCATGAGCTGACAAAGAAGTCGAGACCATACCATTGGGGTGAGCCACAGGAAAAGGCATTCCAGAAACTTTAAGGATTATTGTGTACGTCACCAGTACTAGCGTATCCCATACCTGGAGAAAAATTTGTGCTGGATACTGATGCGAGCGGCTATGGCATAGGGGGCGTACTATCCCAAGTAGTTAATGGCACTGAGAAAGTCATAGGATACTATAGCCGTGTACTCTCAAAACCTGAGAGGAACTACTGTGTGACACGACGTGAGCTTCTGGCAGTATTGGAATGCATTAAACATTACCATAAGTACCTGTATGGTCAACACTTTACATTAAGGACTGACCATTCTGCACTGAGATGGTTATTGCAGTTTAAAAATCCTGAAGGGCAACTGGCAAGGTGGATTGAGCGCCTGCAGAGCTACGACTTCAGTATTGAGCATAGAAGGGGCACAAAACATAGCAATGCGGATGCTCTTTCAAGAAGACCCTGCTGTTTAGAGTGTAAACATTGCGTTAGAACCGAACAAAAGGAAGGCGTTGTTGATGTTCGGCTAATGCACATCGACTCTGATAAAGACTGGTCAGCGGCACCGAGGGACGACAATACACTGGGGAAAATTATAGCAGCCAAAGAGGAGGACAGAAGACCGTCGCGGAATGAAATTTCGGCTGAGAGTCCACTCGCCAAATCTTATTGGGCTCAGTGGAACAGCCTCAAGGTAATAAAAGGGTGCCTATACCGCGTATGGGAAAGTGTAGATGGCAAAACAACTTCAAATTTGATAGTTGTGCCATATTCCAAGATAAGTAAAGTTCTGCAAGAATTTCACAATGGACCTAGTGGCGGTCGTCTTGGAGTAACAAAAACACTTGAGAAACTGAAGCATCGTTTTTATTGGGTTGGATGTCAACAAGCCGTAGCCGACTGGATAGCAAACTGCCCACAGTGCATAGCAGCCAAAGTCCCAGTAAGAAGAAGCCGGGGACAGCTACAGCAATACAACTCAGGAGCACCATTCGAGCGGATCGCAATGGATGTAGCAGGTCCTTTTCCCGTCACTGAAGCCGGAAATAGTTATGTTCTTGTGGTAATGGACTATTTCAGTAAATGGCCAGAGGTATATGCTATACCTAACCAAGAAGCAAAGACAGTTGTAAATGCATTCGTCAACAACTGGGTATGTCGCTATGGTGTCCCAATAGAATTACATTCCGACCAAGGAAGGAATTTCGAGTCTGCCATATTCAGGGAAATGTGCAAATTATATGGGATAGAGAAAACCAGAACAACGCCATTGCATCCACAGTCTGATGGCATGGTAGAGAGGTTCAATCGCACCTTAGAAGAGTACCTGCGAAAAGTGGTAAGCAACCATCAGAGGGATTGGGACGAGCACATTCCCAAATTTTTGATGGCATATAGGTCAGCTGTACACGACTCCACATCGAGAACGCCAGCTAAAATTATCTTCGGGACGGAGTTAAAACTGCCTGGTGACTTGGAATTTGGTGTTAAGCCAGCTGTAGAAGAAGAAGCCACTTCGTCCCAAGAGCAGGAGAACTTAAACGAACTGCATGATTTCGTGCGTAATAGAATCAAGATGGTCAGTGACAAGATGAAGGCTAGATATGACCGCGCAGCAAATTCGGAGGGATTTATGGAAGGTCAATTGGTTCTACTTTATAACCCGCAACGGAAAAAAGGATTGTCCCCAAAATTACAGACTCACTGGGATGGCCCGTATAAAGTGATTACGAGAGTGAATGACGTTGCGTACCGGATACAGAAGCACAATAGCCCAAGGTCGAAAATGACGATAGTACATCTCGAACGATTGGCGCGCTATGGAAGAGGTGATTGTATGCCTATTCGGGTCGAACAGGCTTAAGTGGGCGGCAGTGTTACAAAGTTTAAAAATAGATTCAAATATAACGCCAATGTGGATATATATACTTGGCAGCACTGCCAAATCATCTCAAGTTGTCACAATGTTACAACCCTGGTAAACACAAAGCAGATAATATTTGAATTAACGGAAGTGGAATATTCCGGATACATCTTCGAGAATATACAAGATCATTTGAGGCTGTGCAATAATAAGTGTAAATAACAACAACGAAAAACCTAGCAACATCAATGCTAAGAGATGATGCTGTTATTCTTAATGATCTTGTACGCAAGTATTCGCTGCTAACAAAAGCTAAACATGTACACCAATATATACAGCAACATACACACAAATATACACATAAACATACCCACATAGCACAAGAAGAAACAAAACTACGCAACACACAGAACACTCATACTTACAACCACACATAGTTACAATAAACAAAACACACAAGACAGCATTGTCATATAAACAAACACACGTATATAGCTACATGTTAAGTAAAGCACAACCAACAACAACCATGACCAGATGCTTCGCGAAGTTACCAGACGATGTCATTTTGCTATATAAAGTCGCTGCCAGTAATCAGCGGGATCAGTGTGATTTTAAATCTAGACGTGTTTACATCGCTAAGTGTTTAGTAGTACAAATACTCGTGTTAATAAAGTAGTAAATAAAGTGTTGCCGCATTATAATTCTAAAAGTAATTGTCTGTGTTTTTAATTTGATGCAATTAAACGAATCCTTGAAGGATAAGTAAAAATCGTTTTTACGAAAAGGTCTAAAAACGTAACAATATTTATTTTTGATATTATTTTACAAACTTGATTGTTTTATCGCTTTATTTCTTTTAATAAGACTTATTTTTTCACTTGTATATGTACTTACGCCCATTCGATACAAATATTATATAATTGAAGTGTGTTTGCTTTTATTCGGGAATTCACCGTTTTTTTTTGCAATTGAAGCGATACTACACAACTGGGCGTTATTGAACTTCAAAAGATGCCGGACTTAACTGACCACATATTTTTCAGTTGCTGTCTGAGCTCACAAACGATATATTACATTTGCTGTTAAAATCACAATATTCTTAAAATCATAATATATATTTTAAAAGTATTGCTAAACATTTTTCCTCATTATTATTAATTTGTAAAAGGAAAAAGATTCATGTCGAATAAATTAATTATAATTTATATCAAATTTACCAGTGTTTTATTAAATGACCCGCAAATTAACATCTTAACTTATTTCATATGAATTTAGCATATATAGCCAACTTGTGGGCGGATGCGGCACGCCTTCCTGTATTACAATCTGCTTATAATTTTACACAATGCATTTTTTTAATACGTAGAACATTCTTGGGTGGAGTTACGATCTCATCTGTTAAAAAAAATTGTCCCATACATATAAGGTGCACCCTAGTGTGTAGGGTATAGTCCTCTGGGCATCACAATGGGCCTTTTGATGGCCTCCGAGTGTTTTTCTCGCTTACTGCGGGCAGCCCTTTTAACCTAACCAAACCTAAAATTTCTTCATTTGTTCTGCCTATACAGTCAAACGCAAGTTCGCAAGCATTTACGGATTCATGATAATTCAGGCGTTCGTGCTCCTGAAAATTGAGGTACTATCCTAGCTATAGTTTTGCTCATTGTTTCGTAAGACATAGTTTTATTTGGCGTACACTGTACTGGGCACCTTTTTGTTTTAATATTAGATATTTCAGTTTCGACTTCTACTGATAAATCTAAATTTGATTCTACCAATTCTTCTAACTCAGTTCTCAAAAATTTAATTAACGATTCCTTTTCATCTACTTTATTACTAAGGTTTAATACTTTAAGGTAGCTATGAATTCTTTTGATTCTTCTAAATTATTCCTTAGTTCTTTTTCCCTTATAAAATTTTCCTAAATTCTTTTGGTAAGTCGTTCTATAGTTTGTTCCGCTTCCTTGCTGTATGATTCAAATTCTAATTGGGTTTTCTTAAAATTGTCTATTTGTTTTACTGCTTCCTTTACTTTTTGTTTCAAATTTTTTATTTCTTCTGATTGCTTATTTTTATTTTCAGCAATAACCTTAGTTAGTTCGACCAAAATAGCATCTGCCGTTTCTAACCTAATAAATTTACCCCACACTGACGAGATCTGTGTTCGTACCAGTTGATACAATTCTTTACTAGTAAAACTTTTTACTTCCCCTAAAAGAGCCTTGTTAAACCGGTTTATTTCCGAATCCTGATCTTTTTTCTCTTTTTTATATTGTTCGATTTCGTCCCTAAGTTCTTGAATTTTCCGTTCATCTTCTGTTGCCATTTAATGACTTGCAACAGGTTAGGACAATAATAAAAATAATACTCATCGCATATACTCATCGAAGAGAACGGACGTGTTTATTTATCGCTGCTCCATTTATATTAAATTAAATTATATTTACTTTAAAAAGACAGAAAAGTGAAAGCCGAAAATACGTATTTATCAGAGAACTTCACTTGTTGATTAAAAAACCGTTCAACAATAACAAAGGCACAAAAAACTTGTCTTTTATTTGCAATTGATCAAACTTGCCCGCACACTTTCTTTTGTTGTTGATTTTAAATCAACCGAACATATGCCTCTTTGCTGGTTCTGATGCTAAACACATCGGCTTACTCACAACAATAATCTTTTTTAAGCTAGGAATAAAAACATTAATCAAACTTGCTCAAGCTTTTATTTGCGTTGTTCATTATAAGGCAATCGAACCACATGCAAGTTGAACACTTGCTTATTTTCATCATAGGTCGAATCAAACTTGTCAACTTGTGTACTTGTCTATTCCGCTCAACGCTCAAAAATTTGATCAACATTAAAGTGCAAAAAGCAAGAAATCATTGTGTATGAATTTGTTCATTCCTATCAACAAAGGCACGTTTGTTTTTATACCCTCCAAAAAAGAATTTGGAGGGTATATTCACTTTGTCATTCCGTTTGTAACGCATCGAAATATCCATCTCAGACCCCATAAAGTATATATATTCTTGATCAGTGATGAAATCTAAGACCAACTGAGCATGTCCGTCCGTCCGTCCGTCCGTCCGTCTGTGGAAATCACGATTCAGTCCAAACGAAAAGAGCTAGACTCTTGAAATTTGGCATAAATATATTTTAAAACTTAGAGCAGGTTAAGTTCGAAGATGGGCTAAATCGGGCAAGGGGGAAAAAAGTTCCCCTAAGAAGAACTAAACCAACCCAGAAAAAACAACATAATTTTTAAAGTTTTTTGGTTATTTTGTTAAGCAAACGATATATTTTTATGTCAAATACGGTCCAACGCCTTAAACTTGGAGCCATTAAATAAAATAAAAATATTTTTTGACCCCGCCCACTTCAGTGGGCGTTATTATAGGCAAAAATAGCATAAAAATTTAACAAATTGTTTTACTTAAGCCTACATTCCTTAAAAATAACACTTTTAAGCTTTAATGACGAAGCTGAGACGAATCCTGGTACTACTCTGCCCTACCCCCTCCTTCCCCTTCGTCCCCTAAATGACCCTACCAAAAAAAAAAATTTTTTTTTAATTTTGTATATAATCATTCCAAACATTTGTCTTTAGAGTTTTATGACTGCCAATTTCTGCCCTACCCCCCCCCCCCCCTTTTCCTTTGCCCCCTAAATGACCCTACCAAAAAAAATTTTTTTTTTAAATTTTGTATATAATCATCCCAAACATTTATCTTTAGAGTTTTATGACTGCCGATTTCTGCCCTACCCCCCCCCCCCTCCTCCCTCTTCCTTTGCCACCAAAATGACCCTACCAAAAAAAAAAATTTTTTTTTAAATTTTGTATATAATCCTCCCAAGCATATATCTTTAGAGTTTTATGACTACCGATTTCTGCCCTACCGCCCCGCCCCCTCTTCCTTTGCCCCCAAAATGACCCTACCAAAAAAAATATGTTATATTAAATTTTTTATATAATCATCCCAAGCATTTATCTTTAGTTTTATGACTGCCTGTTGCTGCCCTACCCCCTCCTCCCCCTTTGCCCGCTAAATGACCCTATTAAAAATAAATAAAATTTTTTTTTAATTTTGTGCATAATCATCCCAAGCATTTATTTTTAGAGTTGCTGCCCTACCCCCTCTCCCCCTTTGCCCTCTAAATGACCCTATCAAAAAAACAAATTTTAATTTTGTATATAATTATCCCAAGCATTTATTTTTAGAGTTTGATGACAAAGGTGAAATGTTTCCCCCACAGCCCTTGCCAGAGCGACCCCGCCAAAATACAGTTTTTATGCCCTCCAAAGAGAATTGTGATAAAGTCTAAGACGGTCTAGCAATGCGCATACGTTCGTCTGTGGAAAACATGATATTGTATATATTTGAACCCCGCCCCCTTTAGTGGGCGTTGACGTACGATATTATATAAAGGAACTCTGTCCCACCAAGTTAAACATTTCAAATTCACTTACTAAATATTTGGAGGGTATTTAAGATTCGACCCGGTCGAATATAACGTTTTTACTTGTTTTATTTTAATTTACAGTGGTTTATGATGTCCATTCGCGTTGTTTATGACAAAATAGAAAATTTTTTTAAGAAAATATTATTTTTATTTGCAGTTCGATATTGCAAATAATATTTATTATTATTTTTGTTTATTTTTATTTGTTCTCCTTTACAGTGGTGTTTTTTGTGTTATTTAATTTGTATTTCTTGTTAAGCTAAAATTGAGAAGCACAAATTTTCTGCAGCATAAGTAGCCCTCAAGTACTTATTCGTTTTCCATAATTATTTCACTTAATATGGACCGTATTATATTTTTTCCCTTACGCCGAGGCGACAAGGTGTAAACTTTCTTGGAAATTTGACTTAAAAAAATTTTTTTCCCTTTTGTCATATTTGCATGCGTATGTAATTCAACTAAATTTGTTCTCTTAATCGGACACATGTTTAACAATAAAAAACAAACAAATGATCAAACTTGTGCACACATTCTCATTTGTTTCAATTTTGTAAAGAAAAAAGTCCCATAAACCACCGTGCATTTGCCCATGTGTATTCCCTTTAACTTTGTTTTTGATGAACAAATTCAAATAAATACTAAACCTGTACCTCCACTCATGTATAAGTGTTGAATTGGTTATGTTGTTTGCATTGTTCGTATATCATATTGCTCAAGTCACACAGACGGTCGGTTCAAACATGTTGTGTGAATTAATGAGAATAAGAGCGTTTGGACACGATGAATTTACTGCAAGCCCTTCTCTTGCCTGTGCGATCTTGCTCATAACGCCCATACCTAAATACGGGCGGAAAGCGGAACGTTTTTTTCCGCTGAGCGTTAACGCTGAAGTGCCATACCTAAACAAAAGCGGCAACGTTATGTCAAATAGATAAAAAGAGGGTTATCAAAAAAAATAAATAAAACAACCCTGCATATTTTAACAGCTGCACAGACGACATTTGTGATTTTGTTACAGAAATTTTGTTATTTAAAATTGTAAAAAATTAATTAAAGTTTGAAAAAATGAGTTATTTAGAAGACTTAGAAGATTTAGAAAACTTGCTTGTGTTAAGGATGATGACAAACAGAAGGCAAGGAAATCGAGAGGTTTTTAAAAGTCGTAGTGCGCACGGGTTTTATTCTACGGGTGTTAATATTTTAATTGAGAAAAATCCAGAGCTATTTTTTAAATCCACCAGGTTAAACCATGAACAGTTCAAAGTTCTGTTGAATTTAGTTGAACCTTGGCTTAAAAAGTACTCGCACAGGAAACCCATTGAACCTGAGCAAAGATTATACATAACATTGAAGTAAGTACAATCAACTTAATTATTGTTTGATTTGGAAACTTATATTTTGTAATAAACAGTTATTTAGCTCACGGTAGTCCTCTTCATATTCTTTCTATGAAGTTTCGTATAGGCCTGGAGACAGCAAGATGCATAATTATAGAGACGTGCGAGGTTTTGTGGCGTGTGTTAGGAAGTATGTATGTAAGTCCACCTAATACCGAAGAATGGGTCAAAATTGCGAATGATTTTTATCAATCCACGAACCTACCACATTGCTTAGGCGCAATAGAAAATGGAAAACATGTAAGAATAACATGTCCACCTAATTCAGGCTCACAATATTTCAACTATAAAAAATTCAACAGCATCGTAAGTTATTATTTGAAATTCATTTAGTAAAAAATTAATTAAAATTTTTGTTTTTGAAGGTTTTACTTGCTGCTTGTGACAGTAACTACACATTTACTTTGGTTGACGTGGGTGCATATGGAAGCCAAAGTGATGGTGGAGTTTTTAGAAACTCACAATTCGGGAAAAGGATAATCGACAAGACGTTAAATACACCTGCACCAAAAAACTTGCCTGGATTGAATGTTCAATTCCCCTACTATTTTGTAGCTGATGCAGCATTTCCATTAAGGGAAAATATTATGAAGCCATTTTCAAAAATTAATGATGAAAGCAAAGAGGCTTTCAATAAAAGAATAAGTAGGGCAAGAATACGCATTGAGATTGCTTTTGGTAAGAAAAACTTATTTATTAATTTACATGCACATGTACATGAAAATAAATTATTTGCATACATTTTTTTAGGCATACTTACTTCCCGTTGGAGAATTTTAATGACGAGCATTTCTTTATCACCGGAAGATGCAAAAAAGGTATAAACATAGATATGTTTAATAGTTGTTAATATATATAAAACCAAAATACTTTTTATTTATATAGATCGTACTAGCAACAATAGTACTCCATAATTTCCTAAGATTTGGCATAGTCAATGCAACCGCTACAGAGGAAAGCGATGGCTGGAACCTGGATAGTGTCAGCAGACATGATTTGAATACAGCCAACACATCAAGCCAGACAGCTCTTAGCTTAAGAATGGAACTTTGCCAATACTTACAATCTTTGTAAAAAAAGAAACCACTTTTATATAAAAGGCAATTTAATAAATAAAAAATTAAAAATATTTCAAACAAACAACTTTTATATAAAAAACTATTTAATAATTAAGAAATTAATAATATGGCATAATTTCATAGCCCACATAATAAAGACAAAGTTTTACTTTTTATAAACAATTCTTTGGTTGACTAATTTTAAAATTTCTATTTGCACATCATCAACCTCACCTTCATCTAACTTATCAAACTTTTGTTTTAGCATTTCAAAAAAGTTGCTATATTTGTCTTTATTTTGTATTTTTTCTGTATTCTCATATTTTTTTTCATGGCCATCAGGACGTCTATAAACAAGTCGTCGTTTTTCCGTTTGCGGGTTGGTTGTGTAATGCAGCTCACTGCGGGACTGCTGCTCTCATCGAGGAACTCCACACTTGTGTCAAGTTCATCAGATATATTACCAATTGTACTGAAATGTAGAAAATTATATCTAAGTTATATTTCCACATTTAGAGGTATCAATCATTCTTTTCCTTGCAGGCTCTATAGATTCTGCTAAAAAACTTAAACTCTGCATGTGCTTCCACGGAGTTCCAAGCTTTTGCGAAGAACCTGAAGGAACATCGTCGGCCATTCTTTGCTTCCTGTACCTATCCCGCAAACTTTTCCATTTTATTTTGCATTCTTTAACTAAACAAATTGAAAAATATAAAATTATTTCGAAAAAATAATACATATCTTTTAATACCTGACGAATTTGTTTGTTTTGCAATATCCTCCCAAATCTTTTCCTTATGTTTAACGTCCTTGTATTTGGCTTCCCTTTTGTCGTACAGGCATGGGTTTTGATGAACCAATTCTATAATTTGTTCGTTTATGTTCTAAATTAAAGGACATGTGCATATAAAATTACAAACGTGCATACATATGTGTGTATATAATCATATTGTAACTATTTTCTTACCTCCATTTTCTAATACGAAGTGCAAAAATTTTTTCTTTTATTATTTATTTCACTTTTGTGAATTTTTGCTTTTTATACCCTCCAAAAAAGAATTTGGAGGGTATATTCACTTTGTCATTCCGTTTGTAACGCATCGAAATATCCATCTCAGACCCCATAAAGTATATATATTCTTGATCAGTGATGAAATCTAAGACCAACTGAGCATGTCCGTCCGTCCGTCCGTCCGTCCGTCCGTCCGTCTGTGGAAATCACGATTCAGTCCAAACGAAAAGAGCTAGACTCTTGAAATTTGGCATAAATATATTTTAAAACTTAGAGCAGGTTAAGTTCGAAGATGGGCTAAATCGGGCAAGGGGGAAAAAAGTTCCCCTAAGAAGAACTAAACCAACCCAGAAAAAACAACATAATTTTTAAAGTTTTTTGGTTATTTTGTTAAGCAAACGATATATTTTTATGTCAAATACGGTCCAACGCCTTAAACTTGGAGCCATTAAATAAAATAAAAATATTTTTTGACCCCGCCCACTTCAGTGGGCGTTATTATAGGCAAAAATAGCATAAAAATTTAACAAATTGTTTTACTTAAGCCTACATTCCTTAAAAATAACACTTTTAAGCTTTAATGACGAAGCTGAGACGAATCCTGGTACTACTCTGCCCTACCCCCTCCTTCCCCTTCGTCCCCTAAATGACCCTACCAAAAAAAAAAATTTTTTTTTAATTTTGTATATAATCATTCCAAACATTTGTCTTTAGAGTTTTATGACTGCCAATTTCTGCCCTACCCCCCCCCCCCCTTTTCCTTTGCCCCCTAAATGACCCTACCAAAAAAAATTTTTTTTTTAAATTTTGTATATAATCATCCGAAACATTTATCTTTAGAGTTTTATGACTGCCGATTTCTGCCCTACCCCCCCCCCCCTCCTCCCTCTTCCTTTGCCACCAAAATGACCCTACCAAAAAAAAAAATTTTTTTTTAAATTTTGTATATAATCCTCCCAAGCATATATCTTTAGAGTTTTATGACTACCGATTTCTGCCCTACCGCCCCGCCCCCTCTTCCTTTGCCCCCAAAATGACCCTACCAAAAAAAATATGTTATATTAAATTTTTTATATAATCATCCCAAGCATTTATCTTTAGAGTTTTATGACTGCCTGCTAAATGACCCTATTAAAAATAAATAAAATTTTTTTTTAATTTTGTGCATAATCATCCCAAGCATTTATTTTTAGAGTTGCTGCCCTACCCCCTCTCCCCCTTTGCCCTCTAAATGACCCTATCAAAAAAACAAATTTTAATTTTGTATATAATTATCCCAAGCATTTATTTTTAGAGTTTGATGACAAAGGTGAAATGTTTCCCCCACAGCCCTTGCCAGAGCGACCCCGCCAAAATACAGTTTTTATGCCCTCCAAAGAGAATTGTGATAAAGTCTAAGACGGTCTAGCAATGCGCATACGTTCGTCTGTGGAAAACATGATATTGTATATATTTGAACCCCGCCCCCTTTAGTGGGCGTTGACGTACGATATTATATAAAGGAACTCTGTCCCACCAAGTTAAACATTTCAAATTCACTTACTAAATATTTGGAGGGTATTTAAGATTCGACCCGGTCGAATATAACGTTTTTACTTGTTTTCTCTGGTTACAATTGTTTTCTTTTGCAACCAACTTCATTAGAAAACGCTCTGTCAAAATCGGATTTTCCAATAGCAAAGCGTTGCCGCCGCGTTATTTCGGTATGCTCCATACAAAATGTATAGGCATGAGAACTTTTGACAGCTAAAAAACGCTTGCCGCCCGTGTTTAGGGATGGGAGTAAAATGCTTTTGTTAATTTTACTCATAATCAGAATTTGATGTATACATCAGAATGAAATGATTTTTAATCATCATTGAAATTTTTCTTTAATCTTTACAATGAACAAAAATTTGCGTGCTGAACAAAATCAAGAAAAATCGTGATAACAAAAATAAAAAATAAAAAGACTTCACATTGTTACACACGTATAAATATCTATGCATGTAAATCACTTAAAAACAACAATGTCATCAAATTAAAAAAAAATCTCTTATATTGACACTATAAAATATTAAAATATAAACAAATATACAATCAATTCTTTATCACATTGCTAAAAACACGTCGAGTTCTTCTTCTCTTTAATAACACTGCACATGCAAACATACTTATGCACTACAATATATAATCTAAATTACTAAATAAATCACACCTAATTTATAATAAACTTACAAGTCATAAACAAACACACCAGTTTCTTATTTTCCTTATCATCTCATATTGACAGTTCTACATAAAATTCAATAAACTGCTCTACCATATTACCATTCCTATAAAGCACTATACTATCAGAAACACTCCTGCAGTATTGGTAAATACAGTGAACTGTGTAAAATTAGTACCAGGGATGGGCATATTGCACTAGATTTTTAGTGCACTAAAAATTAAATAATTAGTGGTAGTGCTATTAAAATTTCACTACCACTAAATGGTTAGTGGTAGTGAAACATCAAATTGCACTACCACTAACCATTTAGTGGTATTTAAAAAAAAATGGCACTACCACTAACCATTTAGTGGTATTTAAAAAAAAATTGCACTACCCCTAAATTTTAGTGCAACTGAAAAAACCACTATATGTATGTATTATGAAAGTATAATATCAGTTGTTTGTCGCTGAATTATAACATGAACTTAACTGAACTGAGTAGCGAACAACAGCTCCACCGCTGCACCTTAACATCACTATGATAATATTACAATGTAATAGATGTTTATTTTTAAACATTTTGTTTTTGTTTTGGTAAAGCGTGCTTTAAAATAACAAAAAAAATTTACCGTTTTTGAGTTCATTTCAATATCTTCTTATTTAAGTGTAATCTCTAGACCCAGAGGCGTAGAATTTAGGAGAATCTTATGAATGTACTGTGTAGAGGTAAGTACATGACATTGGGGATGTAAATAGCCAATAACAAACTATTTAATTTAGGGAATGTTTTAGTAAAATATTTAATAAAAGTTACCAGTAACTTAAAAGCTAATGTTTATTTGCTTCCTCCTCCCCATAAATTTATTTTACTACTCTCATTAAGCACTCGTGGTTGGTAAGGTAAATTATGATTCATAATTTAAAAATAATCTTGTGATAAAGTCGAATTCGTTAAGTACTCGCGTGTGTTATTATTTAATTTGACTATTTTGCCATAACAGTTTGTGATACATTTGACATAATAAATTGAAAAATGAGTGAAGAAAAGATTTTTGATAGTGACGATTCAATAATTGATCCGACCTTTACTCCAGAAAATGATACTACCGATGTAACAGACTCTTTTGACCTTAATTTAGTAGGAGTCAACAAACTTCTTTTTAGTGAAGAATTTTTTAAAATCGTTAAAACGGTAATATAACATATTCCACGTATCACTATGTGTACTTAAAAAAAAACCTTTTACTAGAGAAACAAAACTACATACGAAAGGGATATGTGTGGAGTAATTGCTGTCTGCCAAGTGTGTCAGAAACAAGTAAAAGGATCGATTAGAGTAAGTTCTAATTTTATTATTCACATGCGGAACAAGCACCCAAAAAAATATGCTGAGTTTAAAGCCAAAAAAGATCAGAACAGGCAGAAGGATGGTCGAAAATCAGTATTTTGTGAGGATGTGTTAAACTTTTTGTGCGATACCTGTTCTCCGCTGTCCTTGATAGAAACTAAGAGCTTTTTAAAATTATTTCCCGGGAATAAAATGCCTAGCAAACGATCCATCACCCGGTTACTATGCGACAACAACCAAAAATGTGTAAACAAATTGTCAATTGCTTTGGAGAAAGTCAAGTACGTTTGCACTACAACTGATCTTTGGTCTGGAGGAAAAAAATCCTTTTTCGGATATACGTGTCACTGGTTGGATGCTTTCTCTCTAAAAAGAAAGTCTGTAGCGCTGGCTTGCCGAAGGTTCAAAGGAACCCATTCATTTGACAGAGTGACGGACATGATATGCGAGGTAAACGAGCAATATAATTTGCCACTGAGCAAAATAGTTTACACTATAACTGACAACGACTGGAATTTTGTAAAAGCGTTTAAAGAATTTGGAGTTACTTTGAGTAAATAATATTTGTGTGGAAGAAACAAAAATTTTAATTGTTTGCATACTTTTAGACGTTAACTCTAGAGATGAAATTGATTCTGATGAAGATTTAGATCAAAGTGAATACAGCTTCGCAGAGAGTTTGGGGCCGACATTCCATAATGTGGAGCCAAGGTTGTCAAAGCATTTTCGGTGTGCAACTCATACACTGAATCTTCTTGCAACAACGGATTTTACAAAAATTGTGAATTCGTCGCATGAAAAAATACAAAAAATACACAAATCATCATTTGAACGGTAAATATTGACGATTTATATTAACGAATATTTTCAAATATTCCATTATTTTCCAGTTGCACCCAGATATGGCACAAATGCCACAGACCGAAATCTGCTGAAATTATCAGTGCAGTTTTATCTTCGCAGCTCATAACTCCGTGCGTTACAAGGTGGAACTCGTTATATGATTCTGTTAGGAAACTGCTGGAATGCAAAGATAAGTTAGGGGAGCTCTGTTATCGGCTTGGAGTTCCATCATTTCTTGGCTCTGAAATTGAATATCTAGAATAGTATTTGAAAGTGCTTAAACCCATCGCAGAAGGAATCGATTTTTTGCAAGGCGAGCAAAATATGTTTTTCGGCTATTTCATTCCAACATTGGTGTCAATAAAGATGAAGAAGCTCTTCTCAAAAGATTTGAGAAATATTTTTACCTAAAAGAGGATTCATTAGATGCGGTTATTGCGGCGATTGTAATACCAGATGTCAAACTGAGATTTTTAAAAACCCTCTTAGAGACGGCTAAAACCTTTACGGAGGATGATATAAAAACACACTTAAACCAATATGGGTTAGAGTTTGCCAAGAAATGTGAAAAGACGCCTAAGGCAACTTCCTCTTCTAGCCAAGCTTCATTTCTAGACTTTGGTGATGAATCCATTGGTAAATCGCCTAAATTGAGTAATAATTAAGAGTAGCAAAATATTTTTTGTTTTTGTAAATTGTATTACAGGATGTTAATTTCCCAACAGGCTATAGGTTCAAATCTGCGAAACTGCAAATTATTTTTTATTTATTTTTAATAAATGAACGTGATTTTTATTTTTTGTTTTGTTTATTTCAGTCGAATACATTCATGAAACACCTGAATTGGGGAATGTTTCGCGTGAAACTGGTGCGTACCTCGCGGATAACGAAACTACTTTGGAAATACTGAACAGTTATCCAATTGTTAAAAAAATTTTTACCGCACTTCCATCTTCAGCCCCAGTGGAGCGATTGTTTTCTTTTGCTGGGATTATCAATCGCTCTAGAAGGCAAAACCTGAGCGACAGCAATTTTGAAATGCTTGTTTTAAGAAAAGCCAACATGCCTGAAATAAACTAAAAAATATTGTAAACATTTAAATGAATGCCTGAAAACATAAGTTTAATTTTCTATTATATTACATAATTCATCCAAATTGCTTCACTTTTTTTTCAATACCACTAAATTTAGTGTTAGTGCAATTTTTTTTAAATACCACTAAATTTAGTGATAGTGCTATTAAAATTGCACTACCACTAAATTTAGTGTTAGTGCAATTTTTTTTAAAAACCACTAAATTTAGTGATAGTGCTATTAAAATTTCACTACCACTAAAATTTAGTGGTAGTTCAATTTTTTTTTAAATACCACTAAATGGTTAGTGGTAGTGCAATTTGATGTTTCACTATCACTAACCATTTAGTGGTAGTGAAACAAAAAATTGCACTACCACTAAGTGAATACTGGTAGTGAAATTGTTAGTGCACTGAAAATATAGTGCATTATGCCCATCTCTGATTAGTACATCATAATTATAAAAATATAATAAATCTCGTTTTTAATATACCCAACTCGCATTTGCCCCCCTAAATGTATAATTTAAGAAAACAAAAGAAAATACATAATAAAATTGTAAAATATATCAAATCAAAAAACCAAAAACTTAATCAGAGCAGTTCTCAAACTTCATTTACAAATATGGATACAAACGCAAAAGAGCATCACAAAACAAAACAAAAAACCAATATTGGTCCTCCAGCGCGTGATGGTATGGCTGAAAATTTGCAATCGTATCACCAGGCAAGCTCGCGGTTCTCACACGCCGACTCGCCCTTTAGAACGATGACAGTAATGGATAAACGGTTTGACAAGCTTACAGATAAACTCGAAAAAGTTATGGAAAAAAAACTCAGTGAGTACAAGGAACAATTACTAAACGAATTTGATAAAAGATTCAGTGTGATTAAAAATGAGCTCCTTGACATTACTGAAAGGGTTAAGGCATTGGAAACTGTCGCGGTAGAAAACAAAACAATGCAGGAAGAAATAGTTACACTAAAAATGCAAATAAGAACGCAAGAAAATAATGCCGTTGCGAGCGAAATACGGTTGAATGAGATCCCATATCAGGAGAATGAGAATTTAACTGAAATTTTTTGCTCTATTTGTGCCACTACTAATACCACCGTTCCCGCCATTAAATCGATCTATCGTCTTCAGAATCACAACAACAAACATAGATTCAGTTCGAAGGATGCCGTTATAATTGTGAAGCTGTGGTCTGCCTATGATAAAAATTTCTTTCTAAAATCTCTTGCTACCTTTAGAAAAATCAATAAAAGTTTCTCATTTTGCTTGAGACTACTAGGTTTCAACTCGGACAACAATTTTTATGTCAATGAAAATCTAACAAAAGCTAATATTGATATACTTCGTGCTGCTATTCGCCTTAAAAAGCAAAAATATCTTCACAGCGCTTTCTCCATGCGAGGCTTTGTCTACATAAAAAAAACTGCTGAGGACAATATTTTTCGCATTGACGAGATCAGACAGCTGGAAGAGTTATCCCCAGGTTTTGGAAATTAGATCCATACAGATAGACGCAATGATTAGAATACATTCAATTGTTTACCTCAATAGAAGCCTTATATCTGTGGTGTACCGATTACCCTAACATTTTTATTTACTTTTTAAACACTATTAATTTATCTTTATCTTTATTTTCGTATTTTTAACGTTTATATTATTTTAACGTTTTCGACCACTGTCATCTAGAATTTTCTCGAGAATACACGTTTTTAGCGATCTCATTTTTATATAATTAAATGTAATATTTATAAAGTGAATAAAAACTGAATAGAAATTAAACACGCTACAAATTGGTGACCACCGACGTTTAGGCTCATAAACTTTTGAAATTACATGTCGATTTAACAATGGCAGGTGAAAACGACAACAACGAAACAACTCCAAATGTTAGAAACACTGCAGGCACTTCTTTTAACGTGGGCGTATCCACATCCAACGATACCAACCAAGTAATAAATCGAGTGTCCGTCAAGGTCCCACCGTTCTGGCCAGATCACGCTGAGATTTGGCTTGCTCAAGTGGAAGCGCAGTTTTCCGTCGCTGGAATTACTAACGATGCATCTAAGTATAACACTGTAGTAGCTGCTATAGAATCGAATGTGCTTGTTCAAATCTCGGACGCAATATTAAACCCTCCAACCGATGATATGTATGGCAATTTAAAAAATGCATTTTAGAACGCTACTGCGAAAGTGAGCAGAAGAAAACGCAAAAATTACTTTCGGAAATAGATTTGGGAGACAAACGACCAACGCAACTGCTCAACGAATTAAGTGCGCTTGCCAAAGACAAAGTAACACGTGATTTTTTAAAAACGTTATGGTTGCAACGATTGCCTGCACAGGTAAGAGCAATACTACAAGCATCAGATGCTGATTTAAACGAGTTAGCAAAATTGGCTGACAAAATAATGGAAGTTGGTGAATTCCAACACTTGGCAGTTGTGTCGTCGACCCAATCAAATACAGCCGGCATATCCGAAATAGACAAACGACTGGAACGACTCGAAAGACAAATAAATAGTCTCAGTGTAGGTAACACCAACTATAGACGTCGTTCACGATCCGTTTCATCTAGACGACAAAAAATCACCAAACAGCAAGACACGTCAAGTCAGTCCGGAGGGCAGCTCTGTTGGTATCACGAAAAGTACGGTGAAAATGCACGTAAATGCCGCGAACCATGCACCTACAAGAAACCATCAAAAAACTAGGCGCGTCTTTAAGTCCAGCGGGCAGACAAAAAGACAGCCATCGTATTGCCCGTCTTATTATTAAGGATACCAGCTCTAAACAAAATTTTTTAATAGATACTGGTGCAGACGTATCTGTTCTACCAGTATGCCGCTCACCTAACTTAATAAAAACAAAAACAACAGAACTTTTTGCAGCCAACAGTACTCCGATACAAACATATGGTGAAAAACGAATGAAAGTTTCCTTAGGCCTCAGACGTGATTTTGTTTGGACGTTTATAGTGGCAAAAGTCAGCAGCCCAATTATAGGATACGATTTCCTAAAACATTTTGGACTCATGGTGGACGTAAAAGGTGGAAAACTCATCGACCGAAAAACTTTGTTAGAGGTAAGTGGCATCACAACTCAATCTGATAATCAAGTGCACGCCTATAGTACGCAAGGACGGTATGCGCAGTTGATACAAGATTTTAAAGATCTCGCCACAATCAACGAAAACAAACCGCCAACTAATACCAACGTCACGCATCACATTACTACAAAAGGTCCCCCAACGTATGCTCGAGCTCGGAGGCTAGCAGGAGATAAATTAGTAGCGGCCAAGAAGGAGTTCGAATATTTAATGGAAAAGGGTATCTGCAGACCGTCTAAAAGCAACTGGGCAAGTCCCCTACATTTAGTAAAGAAATCTAACGGTGAGTGGCGACCATGTGGGGACTACCGAGCCTTAAACGACATAACGGTGCCTGACAGATACCCCATTCCATATTTACATGACGTTACCAGTATTTTATACCAAAAAAATATTTTTTCGACAATCGATCTCCAAAGGGCTTACCACCAAATCCCAGTGGAACCGTGCGATATACCCAAAACCGCCATTATAACCCCTTTTGGTTTATACGAATTCCAGTATATGACGTTCGGTTTGAGAAACGCGGCTCAAACGTTTCAACGCCACATAAACGAAGTATTAAAAGGTCTCGACTTCGTATTTGCTTATATAGACGACATATTAATAGCATCGAAATCTGAGGAGGAACATAAAGAACACCTCACGATCGTACTAGAACGCCTCCGTCAAGCAAATCTGGCTGTTAATTTTAGTAAATGCTGTTTTGGAGCAACTGAACTAAACTTTTTAGGCCACAAGATAAATTCACAGGGTATAAGGCCACCTGAAGAAAAAGTTAACGCGATTCGAAATTTCCAAAAGCCAAAAGTAGCGAAGGATTTAAAAAAGTTTTTGGGAATGATAAATTTTTATCGCCCTTTTATTCCTAAGGCTACTAAAAATCAGCAAATTTTACAACAGTTAGTTCCAGGCAATAAAAAGAATGACAACAGTGTAATAAAGTGGACTCCCGATTCCGAAAACGCTTTCGAAGCTTGCAAAAACGATCTTGCGAATGCTACACTTTTAAATTACATGGCCCCCAATGCAAGACTGACACTCACAACTGATGCTTCTGACGATGCGGTAGGAGCAGTTTTACATCAGATTGCAGATGGAGAAAGTCAACCACTCGGTTTCTACTCCAAAAAACTTACACCCTCTCAGAAAAAATACAGCGCCTACGATCGTGAATTAACTGCTATATACCAGGCGATTCAACATTTTAAATATGCACTCGATGGTAGAGAGTTCGTCGTCTTCACAGACCATAAACCAATCGTGTTCGCTTTTAAACAAAAAAGCGAAAAAGCATCGCCTAGAAGGGCCCGCCAGTTAGATTTCATAGGTCAATATACCACCGATATTCAACATTTGCCAGGTGCAAATAACAATATAGCCGACTTATTATCACGAATTAACACAATTCGAGATAACGTTATAAATTTTGATGAAATGGCAATACAACAACAGTCCGATGCAGAGTTGCAAAATATTTTAAGAGAAGGTAATAATATGTCAATCGTGCTGACAAAATTATCCATTCCAGAATCAACAACAGAATTGTACTGCCACGTCCTTCAGAACAAAATAAGGCCCTATGTACCAAAAACGTGCCGCCAAAGCATTATTCGTAAGCTTCACTCATTATCACACCCTGGAATGAGGGCAACGAAGAAGCTAGTAGCTGACCATTACGTTTGGCCTTCAATGTCGAAAGATGTCGCCGACTACGTTCGTTCATGTATTCCATGCCAAAAATCAAAAGTTCATCGCCATACGAAATCACCATTAAGCGACTACGCTACCGTCGACCTTCGCTTTGAGCACATCAACATTGATATCGTCGGTCCTCTGCCCACATCAAATGGTTTTCGCTACTGTTTGACGTGCATCGACCGATTTTCAAGATGGCCTGTCGCAATTCCAATGGTAGATATAACAGCGCAAAATGTGGCAAATGCACTTATCAGCGGTTGGATATCTGTTTATGGAATCCCTTTACGTATAACTACTGATCTCGGCCGTCAGTTTGAATCAGCTATTTTTAAGGAATTAATGGAAGTACTCGGTGTTAGACATTTGCGTACCACGCCTTACCATCCGCAGTCTAACGGAATAATAGAGCGATGGCATCGAACATTAAAAGCTTCTATTAAATGTTCAGACTCACATAACTGGAGCTCAGCTCTTCCATTAATACTACTGGGCATGCGTACAACAGTCAAAAGCGATATCGGTTTAAGCCCAGCAGAAATGGTTTTCGGATCTCCATTAAGAATTCCTGGTGAATTGCTTGTGCCACGTAAAAGTAGTACCAGTGAGACATACATATCCTATTTTATACTATTTATTGTAATAAACTTATTCACAAGCGATCTGAAAGCTAAATCATGTAAATTTTCTATATTTTATATTTACACTTTTTTAAATGGTAATCTTACTTATTATTGTACTCAAATGTTCTCCTTTTATGTTCGCGTTGCTTCAATATCACATGCCCAACTCTAGAAGAAATTGTTCCAATGACTGTGTACATAGTATGATAAGAGTTCTGTCCAAACAGAGGGATGATTTAAAAATCTTACACTTGAATGCGCAAAGTCTGAAAAATAAAATAGATGAATTCAGATACTTGTTCGCGTCGTCCGGTATAGACACCATTTGTATCTCCGAAACCTGGTTTCCGTTTGAAGTCAGTGACTCCGTATTCAATTTGTATGGTTTTAGACTTTTCCGTTCCGATAGAAGAATAATTGTAGATGGTGTTGAAACTAGGTGTAGAGGCGGTGGGGTTGCTGTTTATGTTCGTAATGGCATATCCAGTAAGGTAAAATTGAAAAACTTGGCTGACAGTGTAATAGAGTACTTATTTATTGAGATATCCACCCTTGATAAAAAAAAATTACTTTTAGGTAGTGTGTATAGACCCAGCAGTAACATAAATGTATATCCTTTCGTTAAAACACTTGAAGAAATATCTGTACAATACGACGATATCATCATAGCTGGCGATTTCCACAATAATTTATTATCTGATAACCCTTTGTTCGAACCAATGCGATCTCTTGATCTTCTTCCTGTAAACACGCAAATTCCTACTCACTTCCACTCCACTTCAAATAGTTTAATGGTGAGTAGTGATTTATCGTTCGTCCGGTGCACACGCGCATTCACATACATAACAATACATAATAAATAAGAAAAAAGAAAAACAATTAAAATTAAAACAAAAATTAAACTCTCATAAGTCTTTTTTTCCCGTTGTGAACCAAATATAATATCACTTTTAACAATTAAAGAAAATAAAAATTAAACAAGTGCAAACAAGATAAACCAGTGATAAACTAACAAATAATAAATATTTCATAACGCACCAACAATTAAACCAAATAAATCACAAACACGCAACAACAATAACAACAGCACCAAAAGAATGTGTTTGCATTGCACCTGTGACAAAATTCAAAAATAAGAGAGAAAATAAAATAAAATAATAACATCAGTGATGGCACTATAACCAGTGTTGGCACTTCGTTCACGATGATCGGATCGGGGCTTTTGTGGTTCTCCTTGCGTGTCATTGTGCTATATCGTAAATGTTCGCTCTCATAATAATTTTCTATTGTTGATGCCACGTTGTTGATCACTGTTGGTGTTTAGTGATGAAGGCCTAACACTGATCGCTGAACAACCTTTCTAACAGTGATTAGCATACTGGCATTGGCAATACAAGATTTAATCGTTCGTTTTGTTTTGCTTTGTGTTGTTTTTTTATGGCAGGTCGTTTTAGGATAGACTTCTGCAACATACGCGGGCTGCGTGCAAACTTTTTCTCTGTGTATGCCCACGTTTGTCTCCATCGGCCGGATGTTTTCGCCTTATGTGAGACTCAGGTGTCTGAAAATGCTGACCCACAGGATTTCCACATACCTGGATATCACCTACTATCCCTATTCTTTCTTCATAGGGGCCTTGCAATGTACATACGCAATGAAGTTGTGTACCAGCGTCAGCAATCATTAGACGCGCTTGATCCAGAATTTAGCTGTGTTTGGGTTAAATTCAAAATCAGGACACATCTTTTGCATTTCGGGTTTCTTTACAGAAGTCCAAACGCGGAAAGGGAAAAAACACTCTCCAACTTCGACGCCCTTTCCGACTCCATATCGAAGATCTTAGAGAATTATCCGAACAGTGAAATCGTCGTTGCTGGTGATTTTAATGTTCATAATTCATCTTGGCTTCGCCATTCGAGCCATACAACCTCAGAAGGCCATTATGCTGAGCTATTCGCAGCGCATAACCACCTTGCGCAGCTAGTGAATGAGCCAACACATATTTCGTGTGTTGATGGGCACCAACATAATACTCTCGACCTTTTTCTTGCTTCACATCCAGACAAATATACAATGGGTGTTAGCGCACCTCTCGGAAATTCGGATCACTGCACCATTACTGCCTCCTTTTCGATTACAGAACTTCGAAACATTTCACACTCAGCTACGAAACGTTTAAAATATATTTACAAAAAGGCCCGTTGGGATGAGCTCAACGATTTCTTTAGGCATTTTAATTGGAAAATTTGCTTTCTTGACAGTAATGTCGATGCCATGGCGGAAATGGTGGAAAATATAATATTGCTTGGAATGAAAACTTTCATTCCATCCAAGCAAATTCCGATTAAGCCTAAATTTAAATTATGGTTTAATCAGACATGCAGAATTGCTGTCAGATCCAGAGAGGTTGCATTTAGTATTTGGCGTGCTAACAAGAACGCTGAAACTGATTTGATGCGCAAAAGGGCGAGATCTTCGTGTGCCAAGGTACTAAGATGCGAAAAAGCTCTGTACGAGCAGCGTCTTCGTGCTAAAATTCTTTCTGCCCCTCGGGGCAGTAAGAGTTTCTGGTCATTCGTCAAAAGGGTGAAGGATAATGCTAGTTCTTCGATTCCTACTCTTTTGAAGGGTGATCAACTATTCACTGACCCGGTTGACAAAGCTAACCTTCTAGCTGAAATGTTCGCAAGTAATTCACACTTGCCGGAAAGCAATCAACCACTGCCAGTTCTTGAAAATGTATCCATTACTATGCCAAAGATACGCTTTCGGGTCCGGGCGGTTAAAAGGGTCTTATCGGATCTCAACGTAAACAAGTCTCCTGGGCCGAATGGAATTCCAGCACTGGTCTTAAGGCAGTGTTTTTCGACGTTAGCTCGTCCTCTGGCAACCCTGTTCAGCACTATTTACCACTCAGGCGAATTTCCCTCGTGCTGGAAGGTTGCTCATGTAACGCCAATCCCCAAAAAGGGAGAGGCCAACGACCCCCAGAACTACCGCCCAATCGCGATTTGTTCTGCGCTTTCCAAGGTGATGGAAAGCATGGTGAATTTTCACCTAGTGAAATATCTAGAGTCTAATAGCTTACTTAACGACCGCCAATATGGCTTCCGTAGAGGCCGCTCTACGGGGGACCTATTGGCCTTCCTTTCGGAAAAGTGGTGTCAGTCTATTCACCACTTCGGCGAGAGTAAGGTAGTGGCTCTGGATATTTCTAAAGCATTCGACAGAGTGTGGCACGGAGCACTTTTGTCGAAACTTATGGCTTTTGGTGTGGGTGACGTCTTCTCTCGATTTATATCGAGCTTTCTCAGGAATCGTGCTATAAGAGTTGTTATAGACGGGATTTCATCAGACGAGTATAGAATCAACTCTGGGGTACCGCAAGGCTCTGTTCTTTCTCCTACTCTATTTCTTATATTCCTAAATGACCTTCTATGTCAGACTTTAACTCCTATCTACTCTTTTGCAGATGACAGCAGCCTCTGCCATTCATATGCTTTCAGCAATAGGCCGACATCGTCAGGGATCGGGGCGATGAGGCATGATATGAATGTTGCACTAAACTGTGACCTCAATAGGATTGTTGAATGGGGTCACAGAAACAGGGTAAATTTCAATGCCCGTAAAACTCAATGCTGCTTGCTTACACACCGACGCAAGCCCGATCATGCTGCTTCATCTGTAAACATGGGTGGTATAGATATTGAGGAATCAGAAGCTCTTGATGTTCTTGGCATGAAAATCCAGTGCGACGTTCGATGGACAGAACACATTTTTCATGTTTCAAAAGAAGCATTCAAGTGCCTCGGTTTTCTAAGGCGGTGTAAGACATACTTCACCCCATCTGATCTCCTTGCTATTTATACCACTTACATCCGACCGAAAATGGAATACAACTCTCATGTATGGGCCGGTGCTTCAAAGTCTATTTTGAAGTTACTCGACCGTGTACAGGAGAGGGCGAAGAAACTCATAGGAGACGGTAGGGCAGCCAACTCTATCGACTCATTAGAGCATCGACGCAATGTGGGGTGCATTTCACTGTTCTATCGGTACTACAATGGGTTTTGTTCCGACGAAATCAGGGATCTTTTTCCCGAAACACGCACTTACTTACGCTCAACACGCTTTTCAGTGCGATCACACCCATATGTGGTAGATTTACCAGTGAACCGTACTACGCATTACAGGGAAAATTCATTCTTTGCCCGTACTGCCCGCATGTGGAATAGACTCCCTGCGGAGGTCTTTCCTGCCATATATAGCATGAAGAAATTCAAATCGAATGTTCATAGACACTACTCCCTTTATCCTCCTTCCCACAACCAATTTTCCTAGTTCCGGCACAATGTACGCATGAGTAGGGGCCATCCCCTGAGTGCCGGTCCTAATTAAAAAAAAAAAAAAAAAAAAAATAGTTTAATAGAACTTATATTTGTCAATCACAAATCTAAAGTTTTACTTTATGACCAACTCTCCGCGTCAGTCTTCTCAAAGCACGATGTGCTTTTTCTGTCTTATGATTTCTCTGTGAATAATGATGAATCCTTTTTTTCATATCGGGACGTACATAATATCGACTATACAGCGCTCAACCATTATATCAATGTTATTGGCTGGGATCATATTTATACTCTCGAGAGTGTTGATGACCAGCTTTCTTTTATTCAAGGAAATGTTATGTACTTATATGATCTGTGTGTTCCCATAAAAACCAAACGAATTATTGCCAGTCAGCCACCATGGTTCAGTGCTGAGATAAAGTATTTAATAAAAAACGTGATGAGGCTTACAACCGTTGGAAGAGGTTTAAAACTGACAATCTAAAAACTGTTCACAAATCTATTCGCAGAGAAGTCTTGAGACGAATTAAGCACGCGAAATCTTTATATTATGAAACTAAATTCTCTTCTGCGTTAGACAGCGAATCCAAATGGAAGGAAATCCGTAACATTGGTATTGGACAGAAAATTTCGTCCCCAAGCAATCATGATTTTGATGTTAACACTATTAACGATAAGTTTGTAAACGTCAATGTCCCATTTGCGTCAGATAACACTTTGTTATGTTATGTCCCGGTAAAAGATCCATTTAGCTTTCGATGCGTTGACCAAGTTGAAGTGCCGAAAAGATTTTTGGAGGTGAAATCTAATGCAGTTGGCATGGACGGTATCAATCCTATTTTTTTAAGAGCTTTAACACCTAAACTTATACCATTCATCACATACCTGTTTAACTCTATTCTCACGAAATCTGCGTTTCCTGAGGAGTGGAAACTCGCAAGAACCATTCCTATTCCAAAATCTAACAATGAATTTCGACCCATTTCTATTCTTCCCTGTTTGTCTAAAATTCTGGAAAATCTTTTAGGTAAGCAAATGAATGAATACATTGCATGTAAGGATTTGTTATCTGCAAAATAATCGGGGTTTATGAAAGGAAAAAGTTGTATAACTGCATTAGTTGATGTTGTTGAAGACCTCAGATCGAAAATTGATCGTAATATGGTGGCTTTCTTGATCCTTCTGGATCACAGCAAAGCGTTTGACACAATCGATCATAAAATTCTGCTGTTAAAACTCCAGAAGCTTTTTAATTTTTCAAGCCCTGCGTGTAAGCTTTTATCATCGTATCTCACTAATCGATCGCAAATAGTTCAACTTAAAGCCAAAATATCAAGAGCACTCATAGTGAAAAGAGGAGTTCCACAAGGTTCAATTCTTGGGCCCCTTCTCTTTTGCTTATATATTAATGACCTGCCTGACATCACAATCGATAGTACAGTACATATGTATGCTGAAGATGTTCAGCTCTATAACAGTAGCAATATTGCTGACTTAAATTACTGTGTCAACAACATCAATGATGACCTAACCAGAATTGGAATATGGGCGAAGTCAAATGGTCTATGTATACACCCCGCTAAATCTCAATGTATTTTGATTTCTAAATCTAGGAGAAATTTCCAGAGCCCTCGGTTAAAAATTAACGGAGATAATATAGGTTTTGTTACAACAGCGTCTAATCTGGGACTGATCTTCAATGATTGACTAACTTGGTCTGACCATATAAATGCAGTTGTTGGCAGAGTCTACGGTATGTTGCGCAGCCTTTGGGCAGTTAAAGATTCAACACCATCTACAATACGTATGTTATTAGCCAAAACGTATCTTATACCATCTCTCCTATACGGATGTGAACTTTTTGCAAACTGTACTTATGAAGACAAAAGAAAGCTTAACGTTACTTATAACAACATTGCTAGATACATTTTTAATAAAAGACGCTTTGAGCACATTTCGTCATATGCCCATCAGATTTTCCAAACCAATTTCGAGAACCTCTTAAAATGCAAATGTCTGATGTTCCTGCACAAAATTATTATATCGAAACAACCGACCTACATATATGATAGAATTGTGTTCGCAAGATCTAACCGCGGTAGGAACATTATTCAACTGAAGTATAGGAGTCTTATATCCAGTCGACAGTTTTTAATTCACACAATCAATCTTTGGAACACCTTGCCAAACAACATTCAAAAATTAGGCAACGCTAACATATTTAAAAGAGTATTATTTAAATTTTTTATGTAATATTACTTTCTGCTCTCCTTTTTCTATTTAATAATTTTTGCTTACTTTCTCCACTATATTATATTTTTCATCCTCTTATTGCAAATCTGCTTTTGTTATTAAAATCTTGTTTAAAAGAGCTCCTTTGTTACAAATATTAATATTATTGCTAGCCTTTGAAACCTAATTATATATTATTTATGACTTATCTGTTTTTGTGTAATCAATAGCACTATCATTTATAAGACATCTTGTCTTGTTGTGCTATGTCGCAATTTAAATAAATAAATAAAAATAAGAATAAAAAAATGGGATTAATTAAATACATTTGTACACTTATCCCTTAATTTTAATCATTTGCTCACCATATTTTTTATCAATTCGTCCAAATTACTAAGGTTAATTTCAAAATTTCTTATTGATATTTTTTGTTTTATCGAATTCACAATTTTTTTTTTTTTTTTTTTGTAATTCTAATTATATCTACAATAGTGCTTTCATATATTTCTCTGTATGGGTTTGATTAACCTCCTTTATGTTTTAGTTTGTTTCATATAAATTTTATGCACAAATTCAGGGAATTAATTTGTAGTTTTAATGTTTGAATCACGGTTTAAATATTTTTAATTATGGATTTTAGCAAATCACTTATAACTTACTTACTCACCAACATGTATTAACTTAGTTTTTATTTCACAACCATCATCTCAAGTCTTTTATTTATTAAAATTTTTATTAATATGCTTCCTGTACAATTCAGGCAGTTTTGTAGAAGGATCGGCAAAAATGTTGGGTTTTATTATTTGTTTTAAAGAATACACTGCTCAGCTTTCTGTTTTGTTCTAGAGTAACTTACTTCTTGAGACCAAAAACCTTATTATACTTTTTTTGTAATTAAAATTGATTTGACACGTTATGCTGGTCAGCAAAGCGACATTTAGTTCAAACTTTCAACACATTTCAACAATACGCAATATTTGCAAAATTGCACTTTATATAAAATAATTATTTAAAATACGTTGATTATTGCAAAACGTGCCAAACTAAAAAGTGCACAACAGTATCAATATTTCGAAATTCTCTGAATATCTTCTTCAAGATAACAATTTAAAATTATTTATAATGTTTCAACAATAACAAAATTGTAAATTAAAATTTAGGAATTATATGTCTACATAAAAAAACAGCACTATCTTTACATTGCACTAAGGCAGAAATCGCGATTTTAGCGGCAAAAAGTCAATTTTTCAGCTTTAAGTTTTTGAAATTTTTTTGATGGTGTTCAATGCCCAACATATTGGTAAGAAAAGGTAAAAAAATTTACTGCTGGCAGCCCTTTTTATGTACAAACACCAGTTAATATTTAAAATTTTTTTTGGCACGAGTTAACACAAGTGAAGCAGCAAAATTTTAACAAAATTAAAAACTGTTTATTTAATAAAACATTCTTGTAAAAAAACTTTTTAAATATGAGTTGTAATACCCGACGTGAGTATTTTTATTACGTATAAATAAAGTTTGCTAAATCTGTGCATTTCGTCGTCGTGGTTTTTTGTGTGTATATTTTTGTGTAATTCTGAAGAATTTTGTCGTTTATCGTAGAGTAAAACTGAAAATGTTATGAAGTGTCATTGGAACTATGTACACGTAATTGTTGGTAGAAAACTCCAGTTTTATGTCATAGTAAAAGTGTCTGCATTTGAGTGCTAACGAACGAATTTTTAATATTTTTGTAGAAACACTCAGGTTCAAAAATTCTGAAATATTTGGGTTTTGGTTGGGAAACAACAGGAATGTTTCGAATTACATAAAAGGAAAAATTCCAAACGAAATTGACAGCGAATTAAGTAAATTAATATGTACTAAAGCTCGTAACTTGTCTAATTTTATAAAACTTAAATGGGATAAACAATCCAGTAACGAAAAAGCATTTAGAAAATATAATGGGGGATGGTTGAGTCGAGAAACAATTTTTGTTATACCGAAAAAGATCAATGCTATCGGGCGACCAAAAATGAGTTATGAGCACAGCAGTGAAAGAATTAAAAGGAGATTAGCTTCCGAATTAGCTTCCCAGCAAGGAGACAATGCGCAATTATTAGTTCACGCTGCCTCTATATCTGCCAAAAAGTCCCAGGCAACGGATTTAAAATTTGTTCTACAACGAGTTGCTAAATCTCCAAATCGGCCATCCAAAATTCGAGAGGTTCTTAATACTAGCCATAAAGAAGTTACGCCAGTATCACCTGATGAAGCTCTTGTAATGATGGTGTAATAAAGACGTTTTGGGTGTAATGTATTTAGTGTTGGTCCCTATAGGATTCTTGATTTATTAAAGAGCCTTAGAATCGATAGTCCGCTCTATAAGATGGCAAAGTCAATTGCCGAAGTGGGAAATAAAATTGTTTCTAGTTTAGAGTCAACATTATTTCTGAACTTTATTAACAAAAACCTTCCGCTTATATACTATTCTTATTCTACACTTTACAATAACAATTCTTATTTCTATTTCTTACTTCAATATCAATCGCAATATTATATTGATTACTACAAACCAAATTTGCTTATTCTGCACAATTGCAATTTTGGTCAGTGAACTTATTTCATAAATGTGACCTAATTTTATTTTGTGTTTATGTCAGTTTATTTTCTTTATATTTTTTTGTTTGCTTTAATTTTTGTATTTTCGTGTGGTGTCATATGTATGATTACATTATGAATGTACTACACCCCTACCGTTTAAAGAAAAAAAATTTTTTTTTTTTGGTAAAAAAAAATCTTTTTTTTTGTTTTTTTGTCTTTAAGTATTAAATTACAAAGTGGTATATAAAATTTATTTGCAAAAATTTTTGCATTGACATAACTAAAATAATTTTATTTTATTCTTGTGTACGGTCATTGGCTTGTTATTTTTCAAAATTGTGATATTTACATTTTCTGTGTTTATTACTTCAAAAGGACCGATATATTGATTTTCGCTCTTCTTGGCGTTTTCTTTTCTTAAAAATACCTTATCTCCTATTTTTACATTAATGTTATTTGTATTCTTATCTTTAATATATTTTTGTTTTATTTGGCCTTCTAATAAATTTTTATTTGCCATATTAGGTGCATGTTTTAATTTAATTTTTAATTCTGTTACATAATCTTCATAATTGTAAAATATTTCATTTGACACGTGATCATTTGGCATAGTCGCTAATCTTCCATATACCAATTCAAATGGAGAAAAACCTGTGACTGAGTGCGGTGTTATGTTATACGCGAACATATAGTATGGAATCCATTCATTCCAATTGTATTGCTCCGTGAAGGAAAGCATGTATTCATTTAATACCCTATGATTTCTTTCAATGCCACCTAGAGTCTCATGGTGATATGCCGTTGACGTCACATGATTGATTTTCATATATGTACATATTCCATCGAATAACTCGTTTACGAATTCAGTTCCTCTGTCTGTTTTTATTGCAACGAAACATCCATATTTTAATATAAACTTCTCCACCAATACCTTCCCTATCTCTGATGCTTCCTTAGTTTCCATTGGGAATGCGTCAATTTATTTCGTTAGTTCACATTGCGCAGTTAATATATATCTATACCCGTTTGACACTCTTAATGGACCTACTGTATCCAATTGTATACACTGAAATGGTTTTGCAGGTGTATTAGTAATCTGAATTGGTGTCCTCGTATGTTTAATAATTTTGTTCTTTTTAAAACTTTCGTAATGACTGATAAAATCCTTAACCATTTTGTACATGTTTTTCCACATGTACTTTTGTCTTATCCTAATGACAGTTCTATGCACTCCCGCATGTCCGCCATGTGGGGTTTCATGATAATCTCTTATAATATTCTCTTGCCTTACCTTTTTCAGTATTTTATCTGGTTGTTTAAATATTATAATCTCTAAAGGTCTCTGCCTATGTTCGTTCTTATTTTGCATGCTATTATATATTCTAATCAATTCCTTTTCGTTCACATATTCAAATATTCTATCATCCTTTGCTAGCGTTACTGTAAAAATTTGATTATCCCGTAAAATCTTAGTCAACTTCTGCAAGACTGAACCTAAATTCGAGTATGTATTTTCATTGCCAGATATTATCACGCGATTACCCAAAATTTAAATTTTTGGCATGCTTCCTTTCGTTTTATCTACAACAAATTTCAATCTTGGGTACCCTTTCACTTGTGAAAATGAGATACCATTCCACATATAAATTTTCTCTTCCTTACTTTTTGCTTCTTTCTCAGTCTCATTACTGTCTTGATTAAAACTGGTTATACGATCGTCCTTTGATTTTTTTTTTAATTCCTCAGTCATTTTTCTAGTCATTATATTTATAGATCTTGGCATCATCTCCCTCAAATTATTGGAATCTATCTTAATTCTTGACAATGCATCGGCATTAGTGTTCATCTTTCCTTGCTTGTATATGATCTCGAAATCGTAATCCATGAGATCCAATCTTATTTTTGTTAGTCTTGATGAAGGGTTTTTATGTGTAAACAAAGACACTAGTGGTCTGTGGTCAGTAACCACCTTAAATTTTCTGCCGTACAGGTATGGTCGGAAATGGGTAATTCCCCAATGAATGGCTAATAATTCTTTTTCTATAACGGGTTTATTAATTTCATTTTTATTAAGAGAACAGCTCGCGAATGAGATTGGCAAATCATTATTTATTTCACCCTGTGAAAGTATTGCCCCTAACGCGTAATCTGATGCGTCAGTAGTAAGTATAAATTCCTTCTCGAAATCTGGGTATTGTAATATTGGTGGATTCGAAACAATAGACCTCAACATATCAAAAGATTTCTGACAATTCTCTGACCAAACAAATTTCTGGTTTTTCTTTAATAACTCATTAAGTGGTCTGGCTATCTGGGCAAAGTCCTTAACAAAACGTCTATAATAATTGCAGAAAGCTACGAATCTTCTTGTGTCATCTGCATTTTGCGGAACAGGGTACGTCCGAAGTGCTACACTTTTATTCGGGTCTGTCATTATTCCCCTTTCTGTAATAAGATGTCCCAAATAGACTACTTCCGGTTTCAAAAAATTACATATATTCGGATTCAATTTGAGATTATGGTTTTTCAACCTCTGAAATATCCTTGTCAAGTTATCATTGTGGTGTTGTAATGAACATCCAAAAACAATTATATCATCCACATATACAAATGCATTGGAGTCTAATCCCGTTAATGCTATTGTCAGCATTCTTTGGAAACTATTTGATGATATTTTGAGACCAAATGGTAGTCTCTTAAATTGATAGTGTTCATTACTTGTAGAAAATGCTGTAAGTTGTCTTGACGCCGGTTCTAACTCTATCTGATGGAATGAACTTGTCATATCCAGCGTCGAAAAATATTTCGCCCTTCCTATTCTGTCCAATACGTTATCCATCTGAGGTAACGGGACTTTATCATTGACCAATTTTTTGTTATACTGGCGATAGTCAACAACCAGTCTCCATTTCTTTTCATCGCCGTCGCATTTCTTCGGAACCAAAAGCAATGCGGAATTATAAGGGCTAACGGATGGTTCGACTAAATCTTCTTGTATTAACTTATGAACCTGTGTTTTGATTTCTTCCTGCTGTGATTGTGGTAGCCTATAATTTCTAGTGTAAACAGGTGTATCGTCCACAGTTTGTAGTCTTTGCCTATAAAAATTGTTCGCTGTCAAATGATCTCCCTCCAAATAAAAAATATCCTGGAATTCTCTACATATTTTTTTATAGTCTCTCTTGCCGTGGCATCTATATTCAGTAATTTTCTCAATTTCTCCCATCTAGCTTGGTGTCCGTCATACACATTCCCTTTCGAGCCACATTTCCTCTGGTGAAGAATTTATTAATTTATTTGTTTTTTAAGGCCCCAACACTATAAAGGTTATATAGGCCAAAAAGTTTTAATTACATAAGTTTAAATTTTTGTTTTTTGTTTTTCTGGTGAAGAATGTTGTAGTCTGATAAAGGCTTTATCTGCAAATCTAATGCGATATCACAACTTCCTTGTCTGAAGCATTCAAAATTCTAACGTGTTTTGTTCCGTATTTTGGAATTATTGTGGTACTAACGAAAACATTGTCACCGATTTGCCTAGCACACACAATACTGTCTTCCTTAATCCGCAAATTCACTGCCTGTATTACCTCTGTTCTAGTTGGTATTGCGAACCTACGGATGTCTGCTCTCAGTGCCAAAACGTATTCAGTTTCACCCACAACGATGGTTAATGTGTATGTGTCATAATCTATCTTCGCAAAATATTTAGTAAAAAAATTTCTACCCAAGATACCGTCTGCTGCTATCGGGAATTCTGTATTTACCACCTGATATTCGTGGCTTATCATATCCTCCGGAAACATCAGCTTCAAATCCGAAGTACCCATTGTTTGTATCGTCCTGTTTTCAATACCCTTAAGCCTGCACGCATTATGTTCTTTAATTATCTTGCTTCCTATGAAGCCTTCTTTACAAATGGATATATCTGCACCCGTATCTATCAAAAATTTTATAAAGTGTCCTTCATCAGTTTTAAGCGTAACAAAATGTGGTGCGTCCGTGTGTGAATTATAAGTTTTTAATGCATATTCCCTTAAGTCTTGCTTCCCCTACATCTCTGTTTAAATTTACTTTTCAGGATTGCAGGGGTCCTCTTCGTTTCCCCGCTCCTGAGCAACATAAATTCTTCTCTGATTCCTATTCCTGTAATTACCACCTCTCTGACCATTATTGCTGTAATTATTATTTCTTGGGTGGCCGGCACCATGGAAATTGCCTCTTCTTGAATTGTTAAAATTTCTGTAATGATTATTAGGGCTGTCATTACTATCACTTCTGTTACTGCAAGCATTGACGTTATTACTACGAAACCTTCCGTTATTACTACGAAACCTTCCGTTATGAGAAAATCTTCTGTTTCTACTGAATTGCATAATGGAATGTGGTGGTACAACCACCTCTGAAGCTATTTGAATTGCTGCATTTAAGCTGTTGGGTCTAGCTGCCAAAACAGTAGCTCTATGTGGTTCATTCAAACCATTTTTAAAAGTACTAAGTGCCACCTGATCATTCATTTTAATGATTGTTTCCCTACTTTGGGAACCCAATTCTGTAATTTGTATCTCATTCAGGCAAGCTATGAGTGATTCTATTTTATTAGCAAACTGCGTTACTGAATTATTTCCTTGTGTTTGTTTTGCCAAATCAGTATGTACCGAAAAGAGTGTCTTTCTTGGTGAGAATACCTTCCTAAGTGTGACTTTGAATGTTTCGAGAGAATTCGGTGTTTCTTCTGAAATCAATTTGTTTCTTACCTTGTCTGTTAACTTAGTTGCCAGTACAAACTTAACTAACTTACTAACCTCTGCATTATCTTTAAGTGTATCAGCATAAAATTCTATTATACCTATGAAATTGCTCATTTGCCCTAGGTCGCCATTGAATTCTGGTATTATTTTGGATGCGTCAAGTATGCCAAACGATGCCATTTCTGTAATGTCTTTTGTTCTCAAACATTTTTAAATCTTTTGTTCAATTTCATTAATGTCCTTTATAGGATAACCTTCATTCTCTAATGCAATGGATTTTAATTCCTCAACTGTTTTTAAAGTATTTACTACATAATTTTCTGTATAATTTCTGTTAGGACTTTTTTTATGTTCTTATATCTATATACTTATCAATCTACCCATTTATTATACATTTTCTATTTTGTTAGTAAATTTGATTGCTTTCTTTCTCATATATTCCTTATAATATTCATGTATTTTTCCCAGTACCAAAAATGTCAACAGGATCAGTATTATTTGTTGCAAATTATCCTGAGTCACTGTAAGTACGCCCCTATTGTTTTCATTTACAATGATGGCCTCCTTTGAAAACCATCCGCCCATTTTTGGAATACTATTATTCTATTACTTTATATTATATATTATATTACTTTATATATATATTTTTTTTATACACGCATAACAATTAAAAAAAATCATTACTTGTTGTTTCTTATGGCACGGATCTCGTGCAAAAGTCTGGTTTTCTCAGCTTTGTTGCCGGTTAGATGGAACTTCCTGTATGTTTCGGCAATTAGTTTTCGCTTTCTCACCGCTTTACCTCCTCTTTTCTTTCTTTTCTCTTCTTCCTTTTTGGGATTTTCAGGACTTGATACTTGCGCCTTGGATTTCTGTAGGCGTTTAAGATACTCCTGGATAGGTATCTTCTTTTTGCTGGCACTATACTTGGGAATTTCTAAAACGGGAACCACAGGCTGAGGCACGTACTCCAACAACTGCTCCCACTTTCTGAAAAGCCGATCGATTTCCTCTTTCGTGGCTTCTGTCTTATCCATGCAGCCAAAAATTTCTATTTTCTCAGACAGGATCTCTAGCTAAAATATCTAGCTAATTTATTTAGTTTGGCAGGATATCTAGCTAATTTATTTAGTTTGGCAGGATCGCCATGTAATGATGGTGTAATAAAGATATTTTGGGTGTAATGTATTTAGTGTTGGTCCCTATAGGATTCTTACTTAATTGAAGAGCCTTAGAATCGATAGTCGGCTCTATAAGATGGCAAAGTCAACTGCCGAAGTGGGAAATTAAAATTATTTCTAGTTTCCTTCCGCTTATATACTATTCTTATTCTACACATTGTGACGACCAAAAGTCGCCAACCTCGTTTTTGGCGCACACTAGAGATAAGTACCCGTATATTTTGAATTCGAAGAGAATTTTATTTTAATTACCTAATTAACGAAACATTCCCACTGTGCTGATAAACTTGCAAAATAGCTTATATATTTAAATACTTACTTACGTACCTACATACATGCCTATGCACATACGACATGAGTAACGGTCGCCATCCTAAATATCAATTTGTTTCACATACTGCTTGTGCATAAACATACATACATGCATTGGTTAGTTGTTACTGTGATCTGCTTTGCTCTTCATCGCACAGCCGTGATCATATAGTTGGCATATACGCGTTTACCTACTCATGTATGTCGGTATGTACACATACTGATTGTTGTTTATTTGTAATATTTAAGCTGGTTGTCAACGAAGTAGAGTGGTGATGAATTGCTTATATATTAATTTAACATATGCGCTATGATTTCAAGAATTGTTCGTAGTTATTACGTTGCTTATACATTATTCTTATATATTGTAAGAACTGTTACATTATGATGGAATTTTATAGTAGATGTTAAGTTAAGAAAACAGACAAGAAAATATTGTACATGCTGCGCACAGCTATAAAAGGCGAAGCATTCCGCACAAACGAGGAGTTCCTGTGCAGCCGGCGTGGAGGTAAGTCATTTATAATATTAAATTTATTTTGTTCGCTTAGCTTCATATTGAGAAGCAATTGTGCTGGTTAGAAGAGAATTTATCAGCTATACGGGATTGAAATCCCTACCTGAGGATATATTCTTTGCTCACCAACACCGCGTTGTAAAGACACTTGTCCGAGCCACTCCCTGCGGTTAGCTTCATATTGGGAAGCATTTGTGAAGGTTAGAAGTGAATTACCGCCTAAACGGGATTGAAATCCCTACCTGGAAGTATATTCATTACTCACCAACACCGCGTGAGACCTTATTCGAATCGCTTCATATTGGGAAGCATTAGTGAACGTTAGGGGTGAACTGATATCTAAACGGGATTGAAATCCCTACCTGATAGTACGCTCACTGCTCACCGACACCGCGTGTTAGTCAGGCCGGCAAAACCTCGTAAAGTAAATACGTCATTGGCCACTGTGCCACCCGCCACGCCGCTGCAATCATCATCACTTCGTCGAAGCCCAGTTGTCTTCAATAAAGAGCCCACTTAATTCAATCTTTGGAGTTTATTTTCACATCCCTGCAAAATTAAAAATTTATGTAACGACCCTGGACGCCGCTGAGCCATACCCCAGCATACCAGCGGAAACGTGTCGTCACAACATTACAATAAAAATTCTTATTTCTATGTAGTAAGAATTTTAACGAACATTTTTTTTTTTTTTTATATTGCTATATTAAATTGAATTAAGATTCTATAGGCTAATTGTTCGAAATTTTTAATTTAAATCTCAGAAAGACATGATAAATATTCCAAGGCACAAAGGCAAGTCAACATCAGTTTTTGTTATTCAACTTACACAGCAGAGCAGAACAGCTGTTTTCGAAAGACGCAATCCTTTCATCATCAGTGCTCATGTGTATTGTGTTTGTCACCACTTATTAGGTGGCTTAGTTGAATGTGATAACAGTTCCTATTTACACAAATTTTATTGTGAAAAAGAATACGAGAACTATATCAAGCTGATGTTTACATGTTATTGTTATAATACCCGTGTTACCGTTTGATTATTTTTCTTCATGTCCCATTTTTCTGAATTTTTTGTTCCATCATACCTAAGTCAAACTTTTTTGGTTTGAATTTTATACTTAAGTACATGTGAACGTTTTTCCAATTTATTATTGGTAGCTCAAGCCATAGCTTAAATTTGTATGTAGTAAGAATTTTAACGAACATTTTTTTTTTACATTGCTATATTAAATTGAATTAAGATTCTATAGGCTAATTGTTCGAAATTTTTAATTTAAATCTCAGAAAGACATGATAAATATTCCAAGGCACAAAGGCAAGTCAACATCAGTTTTTGTTATTCAACTTACACAGCAGAGCAGAACAGCTGTTTTCGAAAGACGCAACCCTTTCATCATCAGTGCTCATGTGTATTGTGTTTGTCACCACTTATTAGGTGGCTTAGTTGAATGTGATAACAGTTTCTATTTACACAAATTTTATTGTGAAAAAGAATACGAGAACTCTATCAAGCTGATGTTAACATATTATTGCTATAATACCCGTCTTACCGTTTGATTATTTTTCTTCATGTCCCATTTTTCTGAATTTTTTGTTCCATCATACCTAAGTCAAACTTTTTTGGTTTGAATTTTATACTTAAGTACATGTGAACGTTTTTCACATTTATTATTGGTAGCTCAAGCCATAGCTTAAATTTGTATGTAGTAAGAATTTTAACGAACATTTTTTTTTTACATTGCTATATTAAATTGAATTAAGATTCTATAGGCTAATTGTTCGAAATTTTTAATTTAAATCTCAGAAAGATATGATAAATATTCCAAGGCACAAAGGCAAGTCAACATCAGTTTTTGTTATTCAACTTACACAGCAGAGCAGAACAGCTGTTTTCGAAAGACGCAACCCTTTCATCATCAGTGCTCATGTGTATTGTGTTTGTCACCACTTATTAGGTGGCTTAGTTGAATGTGATAACAGTTCCTATTTACACAAATTTTATTGTGAAAAAAATACGAGAACTGTATCAAGCTGATGTTAACATGTTTTTCTGAATTTTTTGTTCCATCATACCTAAGTCAAACTTTTTTGGTTTGAATTTTATACTTAAGTACATGTGAACGTTTTTCCAATTTATTGTTGGTAGCTCAAGCCATAGCTTAAATTTGTATGTAGTAAGAATTTTAACGAACTTTTTTTTTTATATTGCTATATTAAATTGAATTAAGATTCTATAGGCTAATTGTTCGAAATTTTTAATTTAAATCTCAGAAAGACATGATAAATAAGGTTCGCGTCAAAATTATAAGGTCACCTTAATATTTGCTCATATTTTAACAATTTACCCAAACTATAAAATGTTATGTATGGTGACCTTATTCCAAAAAATTCTTCGACCAAATAAGTGAGAATAAGCAGGTTTTGCTCTTAGAGATGTACCGTTATATTATGTTTATTTAAATTTATGAAAATAATTGCAAAATACAATGCGTCAAAATGATAAGGTCAGTAATTCATTTATTAAAATTTTTATTTAAACTAAGTATTAATAAATTATTTTTAATTTATACAGTTACCATTTACTTCTATAGTCTTAAAAATACGGGATGGCATCGAGTTTACTAAATTCTCCAGAACGTTGGAACGGATTTCGCGCCAGCTGTTGCAGATTGCCACTTTTAGTTCTTCTTTTGTCCGGTATTGTCTGTTTTCCGCATAAACATTACGCACAAGCAGTCCTAACAAATTTTCCATGGGGTTTAAGTCGGGAGAACGTGCTGGCCAGTCAAGTACATCAATATTGTGCTCCTCGAACCATTGTTTGGTCGACCTGCTGACATGAATTGCTGCGTTATCTTGCTGAAAGGTGAAAGCTTTGTCAGCATTTTGAGCCAAATAAGGCAGCAAACATTCAGAAAGAATGTTCTGGTACTCTAAACTGTTCATTCGAGTGGAAGGAAAGTAGAGTTCCAGGGTACCATGTGAGCTAAAGCCAGTCCAAACCATCAAACTGCCACCACCGAAATTCCTTTTGGAAAAAAACAAGGGCTCCTTTCGTAAATCTCGCCAATAGCAATTGAAACCATCTGGTCCATCCAGGTTAAATTTTTTCTCGTCGGAAAAAATTACCTACAAACCCAAAAATGTACGGAATATCTTATAACCCTTTAAAAAAAAAGTTTACCTGATGCCAGTTAGTTGCCATGTTATTTCTCGCAAACTCTTTACGCCTAATCTTATGCTCCTTAGTCAGACAGGGAATTTTTTTTAATTTTGCTCGAATTAGGTTTGGCTGGGCGTTGATAGCTCTTAGAATTGTGCTTTTTGAAGCTTGTAACTTCAATTCCTCTTTTATTTTCAAAGCACTTTTCATGGAATTGGAGGCCTTCCGTGCAACTAGCCGAGTTTCATGGGCAGACAGGACCTTTGGACGACCCGTAGTTTTTAATTTTCCATAGTTTTCTCTATTCTTGAGAAAATTTTGAACAACACACAAAGATCGCCCCAGTTGTTTCGCCATTCCTCGCATACTTAATCCCTGCTCATGAAGCGCCACAATTTGTCCTTGTTCATAAAGTGACAAAGGTTTCCCGCGGGGCATACCGCACAGATATTATTTGAATTATTAAAATAAATAACAGTTGTGATACGTTCTGCTTAGATTAATTGCTTATTAATCACTGACCTTATCATTTTGACGCATTGTATTTTGCAATTATTTTCATAAATTTAAATAAACATAATATAACGGTACATCTCTGAGAGCAAAACCTGCTTATTCTCACTTATTTGGTCGAAGAATTTTTTGGAATAAGGTTACCATACATAACATTTTATAGTTTGGATGAATTGAGCAAATATTAAGGTGACCTTATAATTTTGACGCGAACCTTATTCCAAGGCACAAATTCTTATTTCTATATCTTACTTCAATATCAATCGCAATATTATATTGATTACTACAAACCAAATTTGCTTATTCTGCACAATTGCAATTTTGGTCAGTGAACTTATTTCATAAATGTGACCTAATTTTATTATGTGTTTATGTCAGTTTGTTTTCTTTATATTTTTTTGTTTGCTTTAATTTTTGTATTTTCGTGTGGTGTCATATGTATGATTACATTATGAATGTACTACAATATATATACTTAATGGGGTCTCAGATGGATATTTCGCTGTGTTACAAATGGAATAACAAAGTGAATATTCCCCCAATTCTTTTTTGGAGGGTATAAAAGTAAACTTTTATGCCCAATTGCTAAAAACCATTAGAGAAAGTAAAAAGAAGTCCTGGCAAGAACATAATAACAAATTATGTTAGGTTATAAAGAGGGGCAATTAGTATTGTCGTAATTTATTACGGACTACAATTATAACACTGTGACCTAGTGTGCACTCTTATGAGAACACCGAGAATACTTTGCGATATAGAAATAAACACACACAAAAAGTTATTACTATTAGTTAGGCTTAGAACCTACACAGTAAAACTTTTTTGGTTACTTTTTATAATTAGTGTGGTATGCTAATTTCCAGGGCAATAAATTAAAATTTATTACGCGACATTTCGCCTTTGGTATCACAACTAAACCACATTATTATATCAATTATGAATAAATTCTATGCTATCTGGGTGTTACATATAACCAGAGCTGCCGTTTTTGGTTATTTCTAACCAAAATTGGTAATTTCCAATGTGAAGATGTGAATATATTTTCATTTTGGTTACTTTTTTCCGAAAATAATAATAGGTATAAATATTTTCATATTTCCTTGTCAAATTTTTAAATCACGGTCTATAAAATTGTTGACATTGTTATTTACTTGTTTGTATTACGTTTGTTGCATAACAATGTCAATGTTGTAATAACAGATATGCTAACCATCCCTGACAGTAAAAAAGGAAAAAATCATGTGTTCAGTATTATGCTAGTCATAAGAGAGCGAGACAATCAAAAATTCGTATAAAATTTTGAATCTCAGCACTGTGAATTAATTGTAAATCTATTGATCTCCATTTGTAAAACAATAAATTTTTCATAAGAAAAAATCGTTTTACAAAAAAATATTTTTTATAAACCTATGAAGTACAATTTTTTTTATTTTGAAATAAAAGCTTTAAGTTTGTTTTTAAAATAACTTTCTTGTTATGTTTTTGATACTCTTATTTGCTTACTACCTTGTTCATAAAAATATATGTGCTTTATAAATCGTTTATAAAACAAATTTTGTATAGAAATCTGTTTTATAAGCCAAATATAATTTTTATGAATAAGGCCCTTAATATGTACGTTAAACTATTTCATTTTGTTGTTTTTGTATAACTAAGCGCCTATACATAGTTAAATTTTGTTAAGATAAGCTAAAATTTTGTATAAAAAATCAGTTTTGTCTTGATAAAAATTTATTAGGTTTTTGTTTTGTGAAGTTTAAATTAAGTTTATTGTAACGTTCCTATTAAAAATAAAAATTATAATAATAATTTTATTTGTGTACTTTAAAGAAAATGAATTATATATGGAAAATTTACTCTTGTAAAACAAAAATATAAATAAGTACATGAGTTTCTCGTTATTTACCCAGTAGTAAGAATTCTTTAATATGTAAATGAATTACATTTCTTGTTTTGTGATTATTAACTTTGCGTTGCATTTCAATTTAAAATAAATTTTTATGTTATATGATTTTTGCTATGAGCTAATAAGGCCTAGGTTAGTTTTGATGACAATAAAAACAAGTTTTATTTCATTTTTCCCGACGTTTCGTCAATTATTTGTTGACTTTATCAAGGGTTTGGGAAATCTGTTTATTATTAAAAAACATTTATTAATTATTTTACATATATGTATATGTGTGTCTAAACGATCTAAATTTTGTTACTTACAACTTTGTAATTTAAAATTTAATAATTTTATAAATAATAAAAAGTTAAAAATAAATTACAAAACTTTAATCACAATTTAAGTGCACATCACAGTTCATTTTAATGCTACTTTGTAGCTTGTGCTGATGTTGTCCGTGTCTTCCTTTAAATTCATCGTCTTTTCTATCTTTTGCTGTATTCTTAAGCTTTCTATTGTATATCTTTTCTTTCCAATATTCTCTCTGTCTAAAATCTTTACTTTTTCAAAATCAGCTGTGTGTCCAGTGTCCAGTATATGTTGTGCTAGTGCTGTTGGTTGTTTATTTTTCTCTATATCTCTCTTGTGTTCTTCCATTCTGGTTCCTAAATTTCTTTTTGTGGTTCCAATGTATACCATATCACAGCTGTTATTTTCATTACCTTTGCACTTTATTTCATAGACTACATTACTTTGTTGTTGTTTTTTAATTGGCGCTTTAATTTTTGAAAATATTTTATTTATTGTTGTGTTTGGTTTGTATGCAAAATTTATGTTGTTGTTTTTTATTGCAATTCTTATGTTTTTGTTATCCGTCAATCCAGGGATGTAACGTACGCTATAATATAACTTTTCTCTATTTTCAGTGATGGATTTGTTGTCTATTGTACTGTTGTTTAGCTTTATGTTCGTTTCGTTAATCATTTTGCTGATGAGTTTGTTGGGGAAACTATTTTCTGTTAACGTTTTTCTGATGTATTTTATGTTTTTTTCGTGGAATTTTTTGTCGCTCAGATGGAGAATGCTAAAGATTAAGTTTTTGGCAGTATTGATTATTTGATGTTTAGGTTGTGTGAAGTTGAAATTTATGATTCTGCCTGAAGCTGTATCTTTTTTGTACCAGTCTATTAATAATCTGTTGTTGTTTCTTTGTATTTTTGTGTCTAAATAGGCAATAGAATTGTTTGTTTCTATTTCCATGGTGAATTGTATTTTTGGATGAAAACTATTGAAGGTATTTAATATTTTGTCTTTTTCTTCGGATTTTACAATTGCTAATAAATCATCTACATACTTTGTTATGTATTTTAATTGGATGTTTTCCACGCTCAGTTTCTGTAGAGTTTCGTCTAGCAAATTGTCAAGTACAAGATCCGCGATGGTTGGTGAAAGTGGATTCCCCATTGGCATGCCAAATATCTGATTAAAAATTTCATTTTCATAAATAAAATAATTATTTTCGCAGCGACAAAACTTGAGTATTTTTACAAACAAGGACCTAGACATTTTTGTGTAATTTTGGATGATTGTCCATTTTTGCATTATTATATTTATTGCCTTGTTGACTGGGATATTAGTGAATAGTGAAACGACATCTAGTGAGATTAGTATTTCGTCATTATCTAATTGAATATTTTTTATTTGCTCTTTGAGTCTAATCGAATTTAATACATTGTATTCTTTCGAGATCACATTTTTGAGGATTTGGCCTACGTATTTTGATAATTTATAGCATGGAACTTGCATTGACGAAACTATGGGTCTTAAAGGTATATCTGGCTTATGAATTTTTGGTAGTCCATATATTTTCGGTGCCGTTGCAGCTGAGCAAAGTAATTGTTTCCTCTGCCAATTCTCGATTATTTTTTGTTTATATAGCTCTGCTACCAATTTGTTGTTTTCTTTTTGTAAATTTGCAGTTGGATCTGTTCTGAGTTTGCTATATGTACCCTTTTCCTCCAATAATTTCCCCATTTTTAGGTGATAATCCTCTTTATACATTGCCACTGTTTTGTTCCGTCTATCAGCCTTTACTAAAATTATATTTTTGTGTTTTTTCAAGAAATCTGTTGTTTTTCTATATATATTGAGAACAAACTTTTCTTTTGGGGTGTTTTGTAAATTTCTCTTAAACCGCGTGATGTTATTCGCTAATATGGTTCTTGCCAAATTCTTCTCTTGTCCTTCATCATCATTCATTGTTGAAATACATTGTTCCATGTCCGCAATTATATGTAGTGCAGAGAAGTTGTTTTTATCTATAGGTAGAGCAAATTTATTCCCCAAAGACTATAGCCATTTCGATTCCATTGGGATCTCTATGTTGGTTTTGTTTTCAAACCAATTCTCGTTATATATAAATCCATATCTTCTAAATTCTTTTTCTTTCAATGCGTTTAATTTTGCATTTTTATTTTCTATTATGTGTGCGCCCATATTTTTGCTTCTCTCATATTGTTTGTTTATAAAATTCGTATAGTCTTCGAATGTAAGTGCATTTGCAATGTTAATTTTCAAGCGATTTATATTTTTCTTGGCAAATTTAATGTTTGAATATGTTTGTGTTATCTCCAGATTTACTATTTTTTTGTGGAAATTATATTCAATTTTGTTTAATTTTTCTTTTAATTTCTTACATGTGAACAGTTGTATCGTCTGTATTGTTGTGTTCTTTGTGTGGTTTGGAACAATACCATAACTTCTGCATGATAGTATGAATTTTAATCTACTTTCTTGTTGTGCTAGCTTTTTTGTTTCGTTATAGTACTCTTTTAAAGTTCTGCATGTCTCTCTATCATACTTTAAAGTCATGTGCTGAAAATAACCCCTCATGTTGTGTTTGTTTGTTGGTGTAATGTTTTTTATTAATTTTAAGATTTTTTGTTTCGGCAAGCTCTCCGATAATGTTTTCTTTTTTGTGTTTATATGGCCAAATTGTGTTTTTATTTTATATGATTTCTGCTATGAGCTAATAAGGCCTAGGTTAGTTTTGATGACAATAAAAACAAGTTTTATTTCGTTTAGGAACCAGAATGGAAGAACACAAGAGAGATATAGAGAAAAATAAACAATCAACAGCACTAGCACAACATATACTGGACACTGGACACACAGCTGATTTTGAAAAAGTAAAGATTTTAGACAGAGAGAATATTGGAAAGAAAAGATATACAATAGAAAGCTTAAGAATACAGCAAAAGATAGAAAAGACGATGAATTTAAAGGAAGACACGGACAACATCAGCACAAGCTACAAAGTAGCATTAAAATGAACTGTGATGTGCACTTAAATTGTGATTAAAGTTTTGTAATTTATTTTTAACTTTTTATTATTTATAAAATTATTAAATTTTAAATTACAAAGTTGTAAGTAACAAAATTTAGATCGTTTAGACACACATATACATATATGTAAAATAATTAATAAATGTTTTTTAATAATAAATAGATTTCCCAAACCCTTGATAAAGTCAACAAATAATTGACGAAACGTCGGGAAAAATGAAATAAAACTTGTTTTTATTGTCATCAAAACTAACCTAGGCCTTATTAGCTCATAGCAGAAATCATATAAAATAAAAACACAATTTGGCCATATAAACACAAAAAAGATAAATTTTTATGTTTTTTCCAAATAAAACAGGGCATTCTAAATTTGGTTATTTTTTCACAAATTTGGTAACTTTTTCAAATATTTTGGTTAAAATATTTTTTTTGAAGTGGCAGCACTGAATATAACCTAGGCGAGATTAGAATGAACACTCATTTTGCAAGATTTTACTACTAAAAATTAAACCAAATGAAGACCTTTTGAAAAGTGCAAGGTCCTGACTATATGAATTCGATTCTACTATCAAATTGTAATAAAACCCTGTACTCAGTTTGGCAAATTTGGTGACCGTTTCACTTTTATGGGCCTCCAAAGTTTTTCAATATTACCATGATGCCCAAAAAAAGGTGTCATCAGTTTTTGCCAAATAGCTAATCAGCACTTAAAAATATCCATATGTTAAATTAGGTAATGCAATGTTTGTTATTATTCTAGAACATCAGATGTTAATAAATACTCCCTTGAGTTAATCACTTTCATATGACCTTAAAAAGCATGAAGGCTTATTGCTGCATGTAAATGTTTGGATAAATATTCTTGTCAATTTTAGATCTTAGCATATCAAAGTGTATATCTTTTTCGCTGCATACGTTTTCAAACATATTCTTGAGAACTAGTGCTTCAGTTCATTTATTCACAATCGAATTGCAGAAAATTTTTGCAATTAGTAATGAATTCGTCGGCGCCTTCCACATCTAATTGGAAGAAATCGTCAACATCTTTAGCTAATGGAACGTTTTGAAATCGGTGGTCGATATTAGAAGTTATGGTATCGATTACTGGATAATATATGTTGAATCTCCAATAATCAACTGAAGGAATAACATCAGGCGCATTCAGAAATTTTTTTTACCTAAAGTTGATTCTATAAAAATCATTATTCAAAGAGTTTCCTTTTTTTCTTTTCGAATCATGTATTGCTTCCAATCATATATTATTTTCCTGCGCTCCAAATTTAGGGTGCTGTTGGCTAAAGTAGTTAACACGAGACTATGAAGCGATGGGTTGTGAGTTCTACCCCGTGCTGAGTCATGAATGTTGTGTTGAATTCTTCTGATCAGCATTAGTGCATGGTTGTGTTTGTTGTTGTCAGTCTGTTTCAATGATGAACGCAATAGCACCAGTCAGCCTTTTTTTTTAGGAGTAGGACCAGCACTCAGGGGATGACCCCTACATATGCCATGCATTGCGCCGGAACTGAAAACGAGGGGATAGTATTGAGGGGACAGATTAGGAAAGATGAGACGATAGACAGTTTTTTTATTATTTATTTTTTTGTAGCTATTTCAACCTTTTTTACTTCGCCAGCTAATTTTTGCTACAGGGCCGACGAAGGCGGGTGCTGTTACTCTGCTTTTAGTACTTGATAGTGTCAGTCGCTGCCAATTATGTTCAGTGACCGTGACTATGCCTTCATCATTGAAACAGGCTGGCAACAACTAACACAACCACGCACTATTGCTGATCAGAAGAATTCAACACAATATATCATGATTCTGCGCTGGCTCGAACTCAGGACGCTCCGCTTCATAGTCTCGTGTGCTACTACTTCAGCCAACAGCATCCATAACATAATTGGCAGCGACTGACACTATCATGTACTAAAAGCCGAGTAACAGCATACTCCTTCGTCGGTCCTGTTCAAAAAATTAGCCGGCGAAGTAAAAAGGGTTAAAATAGCTACAAAAAAGTCTCTATCTCCTCATATTTCTTCATCTGTCCCTTCAATACAATTTTAAAATTTCTTTGGAGCAGATAATTAAATATACTTGCTAAATATTGCTAATTCTCGGTTAAGCACATACATGTGTATATATCTCTGCCCATTAAATTGCACAATTTCTAATTAGAATTGTATTGGAATTCCGGTTCTAATTCTATATAAACGCTGAATAACTGTTAATACCAAATAAAATATGTACGCGCCAGTTCACAGCTTGCTTTTAAAGTTACTGTAAGCAATCAACAATTTTCATCCCTCATCCAAAATCACTTATACGAGTACGTACAAACATAGTGATGTACTTAAAAGTTTTTCCTTGAGTTTATGAGTTTTACTTAATCGTTATTAAATTCGCTTTAATTATTTTCATAAAAACATCAAAAGTTTAGCCATTTCTATTGTTTAATTGTCGAAACAGTTACATTTCATAGCTCTTTTTTTATATAACATATCTGAATACCAAAGTTATGCATTAGTATTTGTTTAGTTATGAGTGCGAATTAGAGTTTTTCAGCAATAGTTTTGGGAATCCAAAGAATTTTGGGAGTGAGTTTTGTCCACATTAGCGATAATATCTAATACCTAAAGTTTTTTTATTTCACATAACGTGTAAGTAAGCAAATGTGTTCAAGATAATATCGGCAAAAGTACGCCTGTAATTAACGACTACTACATACATATGTATATAAGTATACAATATCAGTAGTAAATTGAATTCTATAGGCACTGCTACACGTTCAATATATACTGTGATATTTGGATCGCGATCCATTTTAATGGATTGATGGATCACGAGCGTATGCTACATGTTCAATATTTATCGCGTCAGTATTTACGTTATTTTTGTGCTGTGCGAATCATTTATTAAAAAAATGTCGCGAGAAAACCAAAAAAAAGCTTTAGCAGACGAGTCCCACAAACTCGGCAATGCCTCCAAATTATAAATGAAGCTTTTCAAAATAATTTTCCGCTCGTTAATTCCGATTCCGACAGAACCCACTCGCTTTCGCTATCTTCTGCCATTACCCTTTTAAAACAAACTTTACACAAATGTAATAAACTTTTTTACTTTTTATTTGTTACATCTTTTGCACTGCGTCTTTTATTTTATTTCACTTCTTATCAACCTTTAATAACTTGATTTTTTCTTTTGGGCGGAAAAAAACAGTGTTTTAAAACTTGCAATTCTAAACATATTTTACTCTACAACTTTCTTCGCAATTTCTATTTACCTGAAAAATTTAACAAATACCTCGTTGATTCCTAGCGGGACCAGTAGGCTATTAAGGGTTAACGTATCGCGATAAATATCATGAAAATACTACACGTTCAATATTTATCACGCGATCCACGATCTGGATTTCATATTTTGGGCCATTCTGCGATATGGATCGCGATCCATCAATACTGCATGCTACACGTTCAATAAATATCGCGATACTGGATCGCGTTCAATATATATTGAACGCGTAGCAGTGCCCATAAAGGTGGTCTATGTAGAAAAATATTTTTGTTTATTTTGTTTAAAGTTTTCAAATTATTGGTTGACAAAAATGACCAGATATGGATGCTTCCTTGAGAGGATGTCGCAATGTATTTATGTGTGTAAAGTATCTCTATCTGACGAATGCACCAGCCAATTTTGACTCGGTTAGTGGCGAAGGACGAAGTTTTGGAATTCCAAGAGCTAATTAGTTTGTGGAATCCATTGGTAGAGCTGTTTAGAAATTATCTTCCATTCGGAATAGGTTCCAATTCAGAAGAAATCCAAGTCAGTGATGTCAAACTATAATTTTAGAAACCCCTACGTTTCTCAAAAAAAATTTCCTTTTGCCCTATTACCAATTTTTCCACTACGCTATCAATTCAATTATTTTAATAAAAAAGCAATAATTTTTGAAACAAAAGTAAATTTAGTTAATTTTATATATTTGGATATTTGTTGTTTTACATAAAACTTTTCAATTGTTCGTGCTGATTCTTTTCCCACATTTACAAAAAAAGCTCATAATTGATTATTGAGGTGTTTTATGTTTAGGTTAATGCAGAACATCAGGGAACCATTACCCAAAATTTCTTTGAATAACTAGAGATATTATTTCAAACTTCTACTAAATTGAATCAGAATCTTAAACATATATCAAAGGTATAAGAAGAACACAATAATCATTTTTTCCCTTTTTGTTTTCTTACTACAACTGGCATGCTTTTTTCCAACTCCAGTTTTAGGTGTAATGCATTAACCACATTCACGACAGCAGGCTTTCGACTACAACCTGTCAAAAATAGAACACATGTGTATATGGGAATGATTATTCTCACGGCTACACGGCAGGTTGTGCTACATGGCATCTTAAATAAATAAGCGTTATTTTCAAACGTTCTATTTTCATAGGCGACAATAAATAAATTAGTGCTTCCAACACAATGAAACATCTTACATAAATAATCGTTTACAAATATTTTCAAACTGGGCAAGAATATGAAAATTGTTAAAAATAAAAATGTAATAGCCCTTTCAAGAATAAAAATTATTTTGTAATTTTTATTAATTATTTGTTTTTTTGCGACCTGTTTCGGCATTTATTTTTTATTTGTTTTTTATTTTATATGTATATTTATTATTTTTGTTTTGGTTATAACTCCCAGAATTTTAGATGCATACATACATAGGTATCATTTCAAAGTACTCCAAAATGTCTTTCTATTGGTAGACAAATTTTTAAAATTTATTCACCTATTGCAAGTGTTATTAAATTTTAAAATTTTGTATCTGACTTTTCAAGTAAAAATTCAATTATTTTGAAAAAAGCTCGATCCAACAAAGCTCTAACTTTGTATATACTTGATAGCCGTTATCGATAAAACGTGAGTTAGGTCACAAATGAATTAACTCATAAACTCATTTTCAAAGTGCCATAACAGAAAAAAACATCAAAATGTATTTATTACAAATGCAAAAACAATAAAGAATTATAAACAAATAAAGTGTTTTTATTATTAAGTTTGTTTCTATATATGAATAGATTTAGAATAAGCGTTTTTATTTTTATATATGAAAGTGGCAACACTAAAATAAGATGTTGACGTTGTAGCTGCCGCGTTCAAAATAATTAAGTAGTTGATTATGAAGCGACAAGTGTTCTTATAGCCATATAGTCGGTAGCCTCCTGTCGTGAATGTGCTTAAAGCATAAAAGACAAAGAAAAGAACAACAGTTAATTATTCGCAGTGTTGACAACATTTTGATATTTTTGCGCAGGCAGTCGCATCGTTCATAGTTAATTTTATATATTTTGTATGTAAGAAATAAAATAAATTTTTTTTTAAATTTTATTTTTTAAAGATTACAAAAATATTTTTCAAAACGAAAATATCACAAAAATGAAATTAAAACTAAAAGTGTAAGTAATTTTGTAAATATATGTATATATATATATATATATATATACATATATATATATATATATATATATATATATATATATATATATATATATATACATATATATGTATATATATGTATGTATATATATATATATATATATATACATATATATATGTATATATATGTATATATATATCTATATATATATATATATATATATATATATATATATATATATATACATATACATATATATATATATATATATATATATATATAATATATATATATATATATATAATAAATATATATATATATATATATATATATATATATATTATATATATATTTAAACATATTTGGTTAATTGTAAAGTTCTTTAGAGATCATTTTTTTAAATGACTAGTAGTGCACTTAAAGCTTATGCAGTTCATTGTATTAGAATATAAATAAGATGTAATGATACAGATTTTGTTTAAAGCGTCGCACAGTGGGTTCGATGAAACCGAAAGTGGCGATTAGTTCATGGGAGCCATAGTTCATACATAAAAAGGCATAAAAAATTATACACGGAAAAAAATTTTTTTTACGATATTATAGAAATTTTTATTTTTCGGAAAATTATAGTTTGTTTCAGAATTTTCGCCGTAATTTTAAAATGGAAAGTGATTTTTTTTTAAAAATGAGAAGCAAACGAAAGCTTATATTGTCTTCTTTCTAAAAAATAAATATATATTTTGCATAAATATGAACATAAGTTTAATTTAAAGTCTGAATTTGGGTTTTGAAGGATTTCGAGAATTTTCCAACTTTTTTAGAAAGTAACGAAATAAATTTTTATAATATTTTTTGTTTATCAATAATTGTCATACACTTAAAAAGAAACCATATTAAACAAAAAAATTAAAAAAATTTTTTTGTCTGTTTGGGAAAGTTTTTTCAATTTTGGAAAATGGGCTTAATTTACAAATTTTATTGTAAATTTAAAATAGAAAGCCATAAATGATTAAATAAAATTTAAAATTAAAATATATTGCATGTATTATTAAAAAGATAAATAAAAAATAATATATACATATATAAATATTTCTACATAATTGATTTAAACTCCTATTTATCCTTACGACAAAATTTCAAGAATTCTAAAATTTGTATAAAATTTTAATAAAAGACAATAAAAAATAATAATAAAAAATTGTATTCCATTGTTAGCCACTCGTCGTAAGATTACAATTGTCAATATTATATTTTTAGCACATTAATTTAAATTGCAAAACATTTTTAATCATGCCAAAAAGTGTTGCTTTGGACTCAAGAATTCCATTTCTTTGAAAATGTTATTATTTTTAGCTCAGATTTTTTATTAAAATGTTTAAAAAGCTTAAAAAAAGAATGGAGTGCATGAACTAGTGGATTTTTAGATTGGAAAAGTTCATTGAATGAATTAAAATTGTTTAAAATATATTTAAAAAAAAAATTCTTGTTGCATTTAAATGTTAACTCAGTTAATATCAATTCAGCTGATTTTAATTTGCCATGAGTAGACTCGTATATAAAATATTCCAACAAAACATGCCGATTTTGCAAAATTCTTTTTACACACTTTTGATGGGATAACCATCTGGTAGCCGATGTTCGCAGAATTTTCTTTTTTGCTACACTCAGAATTTACTGAAATTCTTCCAATTGACAACATCGTCTAGAACTTCCCAATATATACGTTGCTTCACTAAATCCTCGGGTGCTCTTGGCAACATTAAACATGCTTTGTTTGGAATGGATTTTGTGCTAAAAGTCTTGAGGCAAAATAGTTTTATGATATTTTTATATGGAATTCCATAACCTAAAGTGCTTGTTTTAAAACTGTTATAAAGTGATTGGGCAGTGCAATCTGGTCACAATTGAAGTAAATCCAAAAGATTAACTACAGTTCTTTTTTGATTCTCGTTAATATATCTGACAAGAACACAGATTGTTTTCTGTAAGATAATGTCAGTGATTTCATCTATCACTACTGAAGACATATTATTTTGTAGATTTCGTATCAAATTCTCTTTTTCTTCTTTGCCCAAAACATTTCGAATAATTTGTGTACATTTTGCCCAACCTCAACTTGGGCAAAATCGTTTCTTGCGATATTTGCTTATAAGTGTAGCACCTGTTTCCTTAGGAGAATCTGAAGATTAAATTTTTCTGCAATCACAATTTTACTAGAAAAATTGCAATAAACTGTTAACGTTTTGTTTACTCGCTCTAACAAAATTGAAATGTACATATATATGTATATTAATTCCTCAAATTATTCTCGGAATTAAACAAGTATTTTTATATTATATTTCTTGTAATTAGGTCTTACTTTAACTGTTCAATAACTTCCTATAATTATTATTAGAATTAATAAAAGCATTTTTATACCCTCCAAAAAAAAATTTGGAGGGTATATTCACTTTGTCATTCCGTTTGTAACGCATCGAAATATCCATCTCAGACCCCATAAAGTATATATATTCTTGATCAGTGATGAAATCTAAGACAAACTGAGCATGTCCGTCCGTCCGTCTGTGGAAATCACGATTCAGTCCAAACGAAAAGAGCTAGACTCTTGAAATTTGGCATAAATATATTCTAAAGCTTAGAGCAGGTTAAGTTCGAAGATGGGCTAAATCGGGCAAGAGGGAAAAAAGTTCCTCTAAGAAGAACTAAACCAACCCAGAAAAAACAACATAATTTTTAAAGTTTTTTGGTTATTTTGTTAAGCAAATGATATATTTTTATGTCAAATACGGTCCAACGCCTTAAACTTGGAGCTATTAAATAAAATAAAAATATTTTTTGACCTCGCCCACTTCAGTGGGCGTTATTATAGGCAAAAATAGCATAAAAATGTAAAAAATTGTTTTACTTAAGCCCACATTCCTTAAAAATAATACTTTTAAGCTTTAATGACAAAGCTGAGACGAAACCTGGTACTACTCTACCCTACCCGCTCCTTCTCCTTCACCCTTAAATGACCATAACCAAAAAAATTTTTTTTTTTTTTTTAAATTTTGTATATAATCATCCCAAGCATTGATCTTTACAGTTTTATGACTACCGATTTCTGCCCTACCCCCCCCCCCCTCTCCCTTTGCCCCCTAAATGACCCTAAAAAAATTTTTTTTTTTAATTTTGTATATAATCATCCCAAGCATTTATCTTTAGAGTTTTATGACTGCCGATTTCTGCCCTACCCCCCCTACCCTCTTCCTTTGCCCCCTAAATGACCCTGCCAAATAAAATATTTTTTTTTTAATTTTGTATATAAACATCCCAAGCATATATCTTTAGAGTTTTATGACTGCCTGTTGCTGCCCTACCCCCTCCTCCCCCTTTGCCCGCCAAACGACCTTATTAAAAATAAATAAAATTTTTTTTTTAATTTTGTGTATAATCATCCCAAGCAATTAGTTTTGGAGTTTTATGTCTACCTGTTTCTGCCCTACCCCCTCTCCCCCTTTGCCCTCTAAATGACCCTATCAAAAAAAAGAAATTTTAATTTTGTATATAATTATCCCAAGCATTTATTTTTAGAGTTTTATGACAAAGGTGAAATGTTTCCCCCACAGCCCTTGCCAGAGCGACCCCGCCAAAATACAGTTTTTATACCCTCCAAAGAGAATTGTGATGAAGTCTAAGACGGTCTAGCAATGCCCATACGTTCGTCTGTGGAAAACATGATATTGTATATTTTTGAACGCCGCCCCCTTTAGTGGGCGTTGACGTACAATATTATATAAAGGAACTCTGTCCCACCAAGTTAAACATTTCAAATTCACTTACTAAATATTTGGAGGGTATTTAAGATTCGACCCGGTCGAATATAACGTTTTTACTTGTTATATTTTATTTCTTTCTACAATTATTTTTTGAATTAACAAAAACATTTAATATGTTATTGTAACCAATTAAATAGTATAAACAATAAAACTTGAATAGACTTATAATCATCATATTATCAAAAATGAAAATCAAACGTTGTTTTTTTTTAACCAAACGACCGGGTGAACAAAGCAAGTCGCACGCATTGTAAGAAAATACAATTTGACCATATTTACACCTTGCAATAAACGCCGCACCTTTTGCATACAACTTCTTGTATTTCGGTAAGAGATGTAGAGAAGAAAGCGGGGTTGAAAATGTTGGATAACGACGCCTGTCGAAGTATTTTTTTGGTTTTGTTTTATTTTCGCTTTTAAATAAGGCATTAGCAATGTGTCAAAATTGATTCTGTGCTAAGTGTTGTTAACTTTTTATTGAAGCAAAAACGTAAAGTTTTATTATCACGAAAACTATTGTGTATCGAAAAGTTTTAAATTATAAATACTACATAAATATAAGTATACTAGCAGCATCCCGCGTATTATGCTACATCATTACTGTGCACATGTTAATATATGATAATCAATAATTTGTATGAGGTACCAAGATTTCTCTTACAAACAGGTATTATTGATCATAGAAGCTTTTTTGGAAAAGCGCCTTTTTAAAACTACTTGTTCCCAAAGAGTTAGTTGTTCAAAATGTACAATTTGTTTTCATATATTTCAGTATCATTAAAAAGTGCAGTCCTAAAACGTACTTTTTTAAAAATACTATTTTAAACCAAGTGACTTTTCCAAAAATCGCTTTATTCATAAAGTACTTCTTGTAAGAAGTTCCTTTTGCAAAAAGTACTTTTCCAATAAATAAATTTTATAAAAGGTCCCTTTTGCAAAATACGTTTTCCAAAGAGCACCTTTTTCCAAAAAAAAATTACTTTTTAATAATAATAATAATAATAAGTATATTTTACAAATAAGTTTTAAATATATAATATATGTATATATCTGTGGCAATAAATAATAATGGCTTAAGTTGACATAAGTGATTTTTCATTTTATTACATATTCTTGTTCTCTTCTTTATGATCTATCACTCATCTAAATTTCAATAAAAAAATTTCATTATTAATAAAACTATACACATTTACATATATTTTAGCTTAAGTCTTCTTGGAAAATAACACATAAGCCATAACATCTTAACTCAACTTAATTTTTTTTTAAAGTTGCTACATCAATATAAAAATATTTGAGCATCAAAACTTATATGCACTAAAGTTCAATAACTAACAGCCCAACAGCCCATTCAAATTATTCCTCATTAAAAAAAACCCTTTTTTTTAACTTTATATAAAAAATAAAATATATATATTTTCATGTAAATAAATTAAACCTAAATCAAATGTTGTAAAAACCAACTATAACCATACCAAAATTACCATACCAAAATTACTAGAGAGCTCGACTTAGAGACATTGTATATATTGTAAAAAAAAAAAAAATTATGTATATTGTTAACTAGTGTTTATATAGTTTACATATATTCTTAAGGCCAATAAACAAACAAAAAAAAAAAAAAAAACAAACACAATTTATTTTAGAAAAATCCCTTAATATCTCAAAATACGAAATTTCGACTTATGCCATTATTATTTATTGCCACAGATATATGTATATATAAGTATATACATATATACATATATATATATATATATATATATATATATACATATATATATTTATGTATATACAGTGAAAACTCCCAATAGCGGACACTCTCTTAAGCGGACACCTCCCATATGCGGACAATTTTCGAATAACGTTGCACCAAATTGATTTTTCAGAGCAAATTTCCCTCCTAAGAACGGACCCTCCCTTGACCGGACGCGGACAGCAAAATTGTGCATTATTTGGTCAAAAAACCTCTGAAAAGAGGACAAAAATAATTCAACATAAAACAAAATATTAACAATTGCACTTTTTTAAAATAGAACACGAGACGCTATACGCAGCCTACGTGTAAATATGTACATACAGACTTTTCTCACGCTGCAGTCACACTATCAAGTTTTTTTGCAATTCTCTTTCAAGATTTTTACACATACTGCTTGTCAAAATTCACAAAATTTGAAAGCTGTGACGTAGGCTGCACGCAATTTCAAAGCAAGTTTTCTTTGAAAACAACACTGATAGCAGAATATTTTTAAATAAGAGTGCAAATTTGGAAGATAAAACTGCAATCAGCTGTTTTCTTGACTGTAAATTAAAACATTCAATTTGAACGAAAATTTGAAAGCAAACTCTCAGCAAGTTTTAAAAGTATGACACCCAAGTCACTTAAAAACTGATTATGCAGCTTTTACATTTGTAAAAAATTTAGAAAATCACCTTCAAACTCGATTAGCGACGGAAAAGGAAGCAAATATGAAACAAAAAACTATAAAAGACTTTTTTATTTCAAAATAAGTACAAATGCGTATAATTTATGTTCCTTTTAGTGCCTTTAAAGCAACTTTTACCATTAATTTTTTAATAAGACATTATTATTTTAATTTATTAAATTTTTTTTCGTTAAACCTTTTTTGTTAATTAGATATAAATTGAATTTAGTGTTAATGCTCTAAATGAACAATAAAAATTATTTTTTTGTCCTTTTTTTTTATCAAATTCCCATAAGCGGACACCTCCCAACAACGGACAAATTTTGGTCGACGGTGGCTGTCCGCTTATGGGAGTTTTCACTGTATATATATATATATATATATATATATATATATATATATATAGATATATATATATATATATATATATATATATATATATATATATATATATATATATATATATCTATATATATACATATATATAGTTTTTGTTGTATGTATATGTATATATTTAATGAATATTTTTCCAAAAGTACATTTTTTAGAAAGTTGTTTATCTAACAAGCATCTTCTTAACAGAAGGCAATTCGTCGGTTGGTTTCTGGTTTCCTGCAAACTTAATGTATCTTGAATATACTGTGCCCCAAACCAGAAACCAACCGACGAATTGTGTTTTGCTTACTTAAATAAGAATTTTTAATCGCTTTATAATGATAGAAAACGCTTACTTGACGACACCGTTTTATTGTTTACATTCAGAGCTCAGATTTACTCGATTTTACTCGCGAGTGAAAAGAGTAAAATCGAGTGGAAAAATAGAAACTGTTTGTCTTTGCTGACTTGTGTGTGCTTGTGATTTTTGTGTACTCTTTCAGTCTTTCCATACAGTGCGCGTGTGCGGAGCAATTAGTTGGTGTTATAAAAAAAGTATTATTATATTTTTAAAAGTTTACTTATATTTTCTATATTATAATGAACAATAAAGACATAAATAATAGTATACTTGCTACTACTACTACTACACACACACACACACACAAATTGGCAAAAGCAAACAGTTTCTATTTTTCCACTGTATGAGAAAGACTGAAGAGTACTCGGCAAGAGTATAATCTGCTCGATTTCGAGCGTATTTTACTCGCACTCGAAATCGAGCAAAGCATATGCGCTCTTATTCGAGTGGCATAGAAAAATAGTGTACACTCGATATTTTTTTTCACTCGCAGGAGTACTCGCGCTCGAATTCGAGTAGAGAGTGAAACTCGCTCGAATTCGAGCGAATATTTCAGAGCTCGGTTTACATTTGCTTGCGGGTCATAAAATTGTAAAAAATTCAAAGTAAAATATTATTAAACACTAAAAAGAATTAAAAAAGATATAAAAATATAAAATGTGGAATAGAAAAGTAGTTGAGCTTCTCCTGGTGCAGTATGGCCAAAAGGAAAATTTATATAATCTCCGACATTCAGATTATCAAGATCGCGTTAAGCGCTCAAAGTCGCTTCTTGAAATTTATCAGCCTTATGCAAAAAAACTAAACACAGACTGGTAAACCAATGTTAAGCAAAATTCCTTAAAGTATCATGCAAAAACGGTTGTTAGCTTAACACACGTGTTGTAAACCGATGTTAAAATCAAATAATTTAAAGTAGCTACTCATGTACATACTTTAAAGCAGGGAAAGGCAAATGTAGGGCGCGGCGCCTTTCCATTTACTCTTCTGTTATGTACGTGTGTACACGCATTGTAGATCTGTAAACAATTTCAATCAGTCTAGTTTCAGCATTCAAACAGGTAGGTTTTGTTTATCGCATACTTTAAGAATCAGCGTTGCCAGAAAGCAATCCAGTCCGCCCACTGTGGATAAATCTTTATGAAAAAAATGATTCTGATTCTAGTACAGGGAAAGGCAAATGCTTTGGCGAAAAGTATGAAGAGATGCGGAAAATTTTAAATGACATTCCCTTATGACCACCTCGTGTTTTGTTAACAATTTGAACCACAATTCATTGTGCTCATTACATTCAAACTTTTTGCAAATAATGCCTGTTGGTGAATAATGCAATGAAAAATATATATGTACATATGTGTATTTGCATTACTCTTTGTCTTTTTTACACACCATCATTTTGCAACATTTTGCTCTATTGCCATGCCGATACTAATTTTCTAATATATTGCTGATACCCATAATAAAATTGAGTTAGCTTTTGGAGATTTTAAAGTTTTAATTGGGGAGTAGTGACGAAAGCTGATTGGCAAGACCGATTCGTGGTGAGAGCGCAGAGAGTATAGAAGTAATACAATCGCAAAATGTAATAGTATAGGTTGCCTTTCCCTGCTTTAAAGCGGTGTTAAATATTTTTTTTTTTTGGGAAATGTTTTGTGAAAACTTTTAATTAAAGCATTTCAGTTTTGTGTATTTTTATATTAAAAATGGATACATTAAATTAATTGAACAGAATCGGTAAAATTATTTATTTCGATGTGAAAATTTTATTCAATTTGTAATTTTTTTTAAAAAACACATTATTTAGTTATCTTGGCCAGTATTAAGGTTTAAGTTAATTGTGTGTCAAGCTAATTGGGCCTAATGCGTCAATGTGAATAAAAATGAGTTCAGTTACAGTTTTACCGACGTTTCGTAGATTTTTTGTTTGCCTTTTCAAGAGATTGTCTATTTAAATGACAAAAATATGTAATAGTTAATTACATAGGTACATACATATATAAAAACACATAAAGTGGCTTTAAATTTCTGTGATATTAGGTTAAGTTGTGTTTAAAAATATTATCAGGCATGTTCTGAAAATCAAATTTTTCAAATCACTAGTGATTTGAAAAATTTAATTTTTAGAACATGCCTGTATATTTGGTTGTATTTATATATACATATATATATTTATGTTTAATATGTAAATGTAACTAATTATTCCATGAATTGCAAGACAAAATTACTCAAGTAAAGTTGAATTTTATAATTGTTTTTATTATTTAAATAGACGACACCTTGAAAAAGTCGACAAAAATGCTATGAAACGTCGGGAAACACTGTAAAGAAATGGTTTTTTATTCACATTGAAACATCAGGCACAATTAGCTTGGCACACACAATTAATTTATTTGCTTAAATGTTTATTTGTAGTTTTGAATTGGCTAAATATATTTTTGTTTTTGTGTTTAGCTTTACGAGTTGAATTCTAATTTATTTTTTTTAGTTCTTTTTATTACAGAATAAATATTTTATGTTTTTCATTAATTAAAAATATGTAGTTTTACAATTTGCTTTCTTGCCAATCAACTCTTCCCTCATTGCAAAAGTGCTCCACAAATCCCTGTCTAATACGTTCTGCAGCGCCCTGAGGTTTGTAGTACTTTCTGATGGCGATGTTTCTCTCCCCTCGTAGCTTTCAGACGATGTTAATTGTAAATATGCTGAATTTTTTTTTCTAAGCAAATTGTGGTGGACACAATACGTCTTTGTGACTGACTCAATATTTTCAACAACATGTCTCGCAAGTGAAAGCCGAATATTGAAGATATGTTGTTATTTGTATTTTCTTTTGTATGAATAAGGCTTTATGATACGTTTTTGAACAGGAAAAGCGTCGTCGGGGACTATAACATAGGGTAAATATCGTCCATTGCCAAGAATTTTATCATCCGGAAAATGTTTTTCTGCATTATTGATAACATCTTTGAGGTCAATTTGAAACAGAACGCCAGTGTCGTGGCAACGTCCATTGTATCCGACGTTAATATATATAAAACGGCAATCAGCATCTACAAGGGCTAATAATACAATGCTATTTGTTCCCTTGTAGTTAAAATAGAAAGAACCATCAACACGTTTGGCTTGGAAACTGATATGTTTCCCGTCTAATGCTCCTAAGCAATGAAAAATATTATAAAAGATAGGACAATAATTTATTATGTTTTCCATTCAAGAAAAAATAAAATAAAAGAATAATGGTTGCTTGTTGGAGCATAACACTGAATATTTGCTAAATAAAAATATGCGGTTGTATGTATCAAGCTTAATAAGCTTTGATATTTGTCGGCATGGAAGATAATTTTCATATGGGAAACGTATTAAAAATGTTTTTGATAAGATTTTTCACAGACTAATTAATAAAACTAAGTGTATTACTAAATTAGGAGAATTAGTAGTCCTCTGACGGCATCCATTCTTTTATTTTTTTATGTATTAATAAATATACAGTTTACTTGAAGCGACTGTTCATTTTTTCAATAATTTTTAATCAGAGACTTTTCAGAAGCTTCAATTCTACCGTGCGTGACTTGCACACACACAATTTTTTAAATAAATTTCTTTTTAACTATTGACAGCATCAGTCACGTTTCTAGAAACTTTTAAACTGCGATCTTCGTCTGGATCTTTATTTTCAAAAATGTCCATTGTTAGCGATATGAACTGCATCGCTTCACAAATTCGACCTCAAGAGAATGTGTTTCATGACCAGGTTTATTACACTGTTCAACACGAAAAAAATTACGGGGTTCCGACAATTGATTCTTGTAGAGAATACAAAAAAAAAATATACGTGTCTCGGCGTTTTGACAGATCACATCGGAATTTTATTTTAGAGGTGGTTAAAATTATCGATATAAAACTATGTTTTCCTTACATATGCGGTGTATGGTATGTTCAGCAACTTTGTAGAAAATATCAAGTAAATTTTTTAATTTTTATTCTAAAACAATTTTTGTGTTTTTATTCAACTTACAAATTATTTGCTCAATTCACGAGCAATATTGTATGGTTGAAAGTTGTATTATTACATAATAAAAAATTAATTAATAAAAAGGAACTAGAAAAAACATTCAGTCATTTTCTTTATAAATCTAATAACTTTAGTCAAATAAATACATACAACTTTTACAAAACATTTACTGCCTTTTTCACAATCACGAAAGAGTTTTTCGTTTCGTTCGTACAAACACACTTAAAACAAAAACAAAATTAATTTTTTTAATGTCAAATACTGAATACTTTTACACAAAGTATATCTATATCAAGTATATGCAAGAGCCCAGCTGACTAAAATTTTTTTCAGTTTTTACATGAACGTATGTCAAAATTTGTTTACTTTTGTAGCGAGCCATATTTGTTTATTCGTTGAAAAAATAATTTTGTAAAATTGTGAAAAACATTATTAATTCAACAATAGTAGCAAAAAAGAATTGTTGTGGAAAAGATTTTTGTGAAAAAGTGTATTGTTTAAGAAAAGTAACAAAAAGAAATTGTTTTAAAAAAGTTCTATGCGAAAAGTATTTAAATTTTTGGAAATAATTGTGAACAAAACAAAATAAAATAAAAGAAAATTTCTGACATAAAATATTAATTTTACACAAACAAAATGTACGGTGGTTTTTGTAATTTTATGTGATTGTACTCTTGCGACTACTTGATATTGATATACTTTGCTTTTACATATACGTCCCTATGACTTCAAATTTGTGCTAGCCTTCTTGGTTATATTATTTTTATCATCGTTTTCCACTTAAAATTGAAATAAGGAAATTTGACATTATTTGTGTTTTCACTGTCCCACAAGAATTACAATGCCTGACTGTTTGTAAAGGCTTGACTGCTTTTGCTATGTCCTTAACTTAACGGAATACAATGTTTCATTTTTCAATAGTAGCTAGAGGAGTTCGAAAAATTGGGTGTTCCCATGTCCACAAAAATCCACTTTTTGAACTCACATATGGACCTCTTTGAAAATCAGTTGTCAACGGATTCTGATAAACATGGTGAACGTTTTCATCAGGTATGTCTACCTATTGACAAATACAATTTTGTACAAATGTCATTAAAAGTGTTTTTTTCTCAACTCTAAAATATCATTGCTGTAGTGGTAGTAATGTAGGGTAATTTTATAGGGATACTACTCCAATGTACTGTAGTAGTAGTAATGTAGGGGTACTACTCCAAGGTAATTTTATAGGGATACTACTCCAATGTGCTGTAGTAGTAGTAATGTAGGGATAGTACTCCAAGGTAATTTTATAGGGATACTACTCCAATATGCTGTAGTAGTAGTAATGTAGGGATACTACTCCAAGGTAATTTTATAGGGATACTACTCCAATGTGCTGTAGTAGTAGTAATGTAGGAATACTACTCCAAGGTAATTTTATAGGGTCAATATGTTATATTTATTAACTGATTATCTGAGATATTAGAAAACTTTTCAAGCAGAAAAAGTTTTCAATAGGAAAAAATTATACACATGAGTGCAAATGAAATTCTCACTTTAGTAGTGTAAGATAAATTTAGAGTTTGAGAATTCAACAAAAAAATTGATAAATGAATTTCTCATTTGAGTAGTGTAAGATAAATTTAGAGTTTGAGAATTCAAGAAAAAAAAATTTATATAAAAGAAAGTGCAAAACTAAATTTTTAGTTATCACTCTTCAAAGTTATTTGAAATTACGTCAAACAAAAATGGTAAGAACGTTGCATATTATAAAGAACTCTTTAAATTATATTAAAAATTTTTAGATCTATCAACAATTAGTTAACATCGCCCAAGGATTAAAATCCGAGTATACCAAAATTGATGATATTCCTTTAAATGAACCACACAAAATTTTAAATTTTGAGTGGAAGGTTACACAATATGGATCAAAAGTCATAGCGTATTTAGGCAACAATAATATTTACCCCAAAGAATCGTTAAGTACTTAAACAGAGAGGACTCTTACTTAGCTAAAATTAATGACAAAATGTAGTCAATTGTTTACAAAGGACGACAGTCACCAAATGGTTCGGCAATTTTCGATCTAAACTATAGCTAATATTTTTAATTTCACAACATTTTGTAAATATATATTGTATATCTTGCAATATATGAATGTAGTAAAGTAACATTTACCTTAATTGTATTTATTTTAGAGACGAGTTGGCTTGCATTTTATTTGTTTTAAATATGCAGCATTATTTGCTATATTAAGACAAACTCTTAATAAAGAAAAACATGCTTATTCATGTTTTTTTTAAGAAAAAGGATAATTAAAAAAGGGATATGGAAAATCCCAAGGAGACTGAAATCTTTTTACTTCAATGTTTAAATGTAGTTTATGAGGTCATAAATATTAAATTGTTTGTATGCTAGGAGGGTGGTTTTTTGTTCAAACTATTAAGGAAGAGAGACATGCGTATGCCTATTTTCAAAAGACATGCGTATCTCTGTTTCCAAAGACATGCATATGCTTGTTTTCATTTGTATGTAGTGATGTCTCTAGAAAAAAGTATAAAATCAGCAATGTTTGTTTAAAAATTTTAGTTCTCCAAAATTATCATAAGAGAAAAGAGTTTTCAAAATTAAAAAAAAAAAATTTATTTATAAATATATACGAGTATATATACATTATATACTTTTCTTAATACCGCTGACAGACATAGGATTTCTATACCACATTAGTATTCTATACTACATGTGTGTCAACCTATACTACAATTAAACCACAAAATAATGTGGTTTATATCTGGTTTCAATACTACGAAAATATACGTAGTATACTAATATATTAACCCATTTTACACCCTATAGCTTTGTTCAATTGCATTGGGAATGAGTCATCGTCCAATTTCGCCACTTCTACTTTCGAGAAGTTCGACGCCTCAACCTAATTAAGAAAAATGTCCATGAATATGTATAGTTATAATGGATTTATAAACCATAAAGACTTACACGTGTCCAAAAACGCCTGTACTTCTTTTTTATCATTTTAGAATGAAAAAACATATTCTTCTTTTAAGATAATTAATTAACGAATAGCGAAAACACAGTTTCTTTTTTCGCTTAAAATATGCAATTTAGTTGTTATTATTAACAATTATGCTAAAAAGTATTCCTTTTTCCATTTTGTTTTTTATTACACGAAAATAAAAACAAAAATGTTAGTATATATACCACATGTCTGTCATGCCAAAGTAGTATCAAAAACTATAGTATTTATATCATGGTATACAAATCCTATGTCTGTCAGGGATATTAGTAGTCCAAAAATAAATGTGTATATAAAATTGGAACTAAATTCACCGCTTTTCATGTATGTAGTTGTAATTACTTGGGCGTTTTCCAAAGGCTCCAGCATATCACAATTTACAAATGAACGCCACACCGGTAGTATTTGAAAAAATTGGCAGTGCCGTTTTCTACGAAGATGTTTGGACGATCCTAACCAAATTTACAACGTTAGACTATGCAACTGTTTTAGATATCGCAGACAAGTACGACGAAAAAATTTAACAACTATGCAGCCTGGTAAAAGAAAACACAGCTACAGCCACAGCAAGTTTTAAACAATCGTGCTTGTTAATGGTAAAAGAAACATGAGCCATTAACAAAAATATAAAAAGAACCAACGAGCACGTTCAGCATGTATTCGTAAGGAACAGATCGAAGAGATCTATTGAAGCCATAGGAAATTTAGCAAAATGGGCTTTCGGCACGATGGATAGTGAGGATGCGCATAAAATTTACAATCAATTAGCAATCTTGGAGAAAAACGATGAGAAGACATTTGACCTAATCCGACATCAAGTAACAGTAATGGGATCAAACTTCAATAAACTGAGTGCACCAATTAAAGGCCTAGTTACAGATGTTGACGCCATTGCGAAAAATTTAGTGCGTCCTATGTTAACTTCACGATAGCAACCAAAAACGAGATTACCACACTAAAATTAATATCGGAAATCAACGAGCTCCTGTCGATAATAAACGCTCAACTATTGGAAGTGCATCATCGTCAGTCTACAGAGTTGTTTATTTTAAACGGCTTGTACATGAACAAGCTACATCCGTTCATCCTATACAGCCAACTCATAAACAATGCATTGAAACGTTTATCGACAACTACTAGTATGCAGCCCTTTTTCCAAAATTTTTTCACTCTACACCAAGCGGCGCAAGTCTCAGTATTTCAAGACGACAAAAGTTTGATAGTAAAACTTAAAATTCCGCTGCCCGATCCTATTTCATATTCAGTTAATCGAATATATCCATTAACATCATATCTTAATCAAAACAGGGATGTTTTGCCGTCAATATCCGCAGAATACATTGCAGAAGCTACAAATCAGGCATCGTTTCTTCCCCTAACACATGAGGACTACACCAATTGCGTGAGCCTAAGTCCAAACACCACTGCATCAATTTCTGTATGCCACTATAATAGGCCAATCCTAACTGCTGGAACAACAGCAGATATGGAATGCTGCAGCATACCATAACATCCGAAGAACTTGCAATACGTTGCTTTTCCCACAACAGGGGGTGTACTAATTGGGATGGCGGCCAGCAATCAATGGCTTTATAACATCAAAACCCCCCTCACAGTGAACATTAATTGTGACGGAGTGTATTATACTACCGTGCTGAAAGGGATAGGGATATTAAAAATCCTGCAAGCTTGCGAAGTAAGCTCCAAGCAGATGAGATTGCCATGAAAAGGAAACTTCTCTGACTAGCTACAAAAGAGCAGAAGCAGGCTGAAATCTTTTAATGCAAGCAACGACCAGTTGAAAACGTATAAACCGCCTAATCTAAAGATTGGAAGTCATAAAGAAATTTTAGCTATTCTGGCGGAAGGGAGGAAGTCCATTGAAGAGCTGCAAGTAGAGGTGAACAGAACAATCGAAACAAGAACCATAAATAAAAACGAATGGGAGCTGAGAGTTCATTGCTTCTCATTATTATCTATTAGCTCATTAATATTCATACTACCCGTTATTGGCGCTGTCATCCTAGTTATCAGGAGAAGAAATAACAGCAAATCGAAAGATATAGAGCTAAACGTTACCAATATAACTACCGGTGCACCCAGCTACGATCAAGCAGAACACGTTAGGAAGCCGATCACACCTCCGAAAGTGTTAAGAGCTGCATCGGGAAGGAAAACTGAAAGTTCAAGTAATTTAACCTACGCATGCGTATAACTTTTTATAGTAATGATTTTTTCATTTTTGATAACAATACTTCTTCATAAGATGTATGTATAATTTTTGATAATAATACTTTTTAATTTTTGATAATAATACTTCTTAATTTTTGATAATAATACTTTTTAATTTTTGATAATAATACTTTTAAATTATGTATGAATTTTTTATTAGTGGAACTTTCTTATGTAAATTGTTAATTTTATTCAACGGGCTTAAGTTCGAATCTGCAAGACTGCAAATCCGTTCTTTGTTCAATTTTTTCTACTTTCGCAAGTGGTGCTAGTTAGTAGGAATATCAACTATTTAACCAATGTTTTTAACGAAAATTGAATATGAGAAGTTCCCACATTCACATTTTTAAGTTATTACCTTTTTAATTAGTACGAAATTCCCCAACCCTGACGATTAATATTCCCAATATTCCATTTATCTCTTTCACTTTTTCCAGAGCCATCGGCTGCTGACAGCTAAAGCTTCTTTGTTAGATATGTTCAAGTAATTGAATTTAGCTGTCAATTTACAATGAATTATATAAGAATAAATTATATAAGAATTTTTATTAGTGGAACTTTCTTATGTAAATTGTTAATTTTTTTTCAACGGGCTTAAGTTCGAATCTGCAAGACTGCAAATAATTTTTATTATTTTATTAATAAATGAATTTGTTCAAATTCTATTTATTATTTATATTAAGATTGGAATATTAAGAATATTTTCAATAATCATCAAACCAGCAGAATGGATCAGTACTGATTTCAAGGCCGATACGCCATCTCATCAGCGTTCTTTGTTAAATTTTTTTCACTTTCCCAAGTAGTGCTAGTTAGTAGTAGCATAGTACGGAGAGTACTCAATTTTTATTCTCTTCACAAGAGAAAAATACCTTATGAGAAAAAAATTGTTCTCCTCAAAGATAAATATAAATTTTTCTCAAGATAAATATATTTTTTTCTCGTGAAAGTAATTTGAAATATGAAGAGAACAATTATTTGTTTCACTCACGAGATTTATCTACCGAGCACTCGCGCGAGAGTTATATCTACTCATTAGAAATCAATTCTTTTTCATGAGCTTAATCATGAAAAAAATATTCGTCATCAACTGCATTTTTAGGAAATCCCTTTACAACGGCGAAATGGGACGAAAATATGTATAACAAATAATTAAACTTTAAGCGGATAACATTTTTTTTCTTTTTCATTGTTTTCAAACCAAAAAATTAAATAAAAAATAACAATAAAGCAATTCTATTGCGTAACACAAAAAATAAGGCAAAAAAGTATTCGACATTTACTTATGTAAAAACTTAAGGTTAGATATGTAGCAATAATGGAAGTTTAGTATTTTGTTATTAAATATATGTATCTTCATCTGTTATAATTAAGTCTTCAATTAGATTGTTATTCTATTTTATCAAAAGTAAATTGTTAATTGTCTCGTTGGACAGCTTTGTTCTATTCTTTGTTAAAATTAGTGAGAGAGCACTGAAAGCTCTTTCCACTGACACCTGGGTTGATGGAACTGACAAAGCTACATCTGTTAACATTCCCAATCCTGGATCTGTATATTTCCTGTTTTTCCAGTAGTCCAAAATGTTTGTCTCGAAGGGCATTCTGTCTGCATTGGATAAATTTTCTAATTTTTGTTTTGTTGTTCGATCCATTATTGGCGTTCGCTCCATCAGCAGATTCATTTTCACTTCTAACTTGGAAAAGGGTCCGAATAATGTTGGCTGTTCGACAGGCGAGTTTAATTGAGTAGGGAGTAGTTGTCCGTTCAAATTTTTAATGATGTCATGAATTCGTAGTAGGTGAGGCTGAGAGGAAATGAAATATATATCGATGTGTTGTTATTATTATCCAAAATCTGCTGCCGAATATTATGTGCATTAGGTAATTATGTTTTGAAAAAAGTACCCACCACTGCATTTTTTTTCTGTTCCTCGTTTAGAAAAGGTGTTCCAGCGAAATTAAATCGAGGATCTAAATAAACAGCTGCGATAAAAGCTTCATTTGCCAATAATCGTTGTTTTCTTTCATTCATGGCATTCAATAGGTCCTCAGCATATTTATTTTTTTCTGCTTGCATCTCTTCTAATTCTATTTCACAATATAGCCAATCCCTGTAAAAATCTCCAACTATATACTGTTCCCTTTGAAATTTATCGGTACATTCTGCTAATGGTCGAAACGCATTCAAAAACTGATGTATAAAATTCCAATCAGCATCTGGTATATTTGAGTCGCCAATATTTTCAATGTCTTCTTTCAGGCTTTGTAATGACTTTAACATTTTGTACGTAGAATTCCATCTTGTTGTATTATCAATCGGTGGCATATGCAAATTTAGATTACTTTCACTTCGAATGACAGTGCGTAGCTTTTTGGCAATATTTCTACATTCTTCAACTTGCGGTTGAATAGTTTTAAGAACATCATATGCCGCAAGTTGGATTGTGTGTGCTGCACATCTAACAACAGATAAGACTCATGCGAGCGATGAATGAATATTAAGATCATCTTCGTCGTCGCTATAGGACTCCTCATTTGGTTCAGTTTGAACTTCTTCTTGCAATTCTGACAAGAGTTTCGAAGTTTTTATAACGTTTGCACCGTTGTCAGATGTACAAGCATATATCTGTAATATATCAATATCGTACTCTTTCAAACAGTTCATTATTTCGTCTTTGAGGAACTGTGACTTGTGTCTCTTTCTCAATTGTAGCATTCCAATCGTGTTGATAGCGATTTTTGAGTCCTGAATGTATTGAATATTTATACCAAGAATACTCTTGTCCATTCGTGTTGCAATGTCAATTTTTAAACATATCCTTTTTTCTTGATACATTTCGAAATGCTTTCCTTTATATTTGCAGACACAATACTAATTTTTTCCACAATATTTTTTGAGTTTAAATTTATCTTATAAACGTCTTCATATGGACGTATAAGTTTTTTAAAAAAACGTTCATCGTCGAATATTCTAAATGGAATACTTTTTACTGTCACAAGACCTACACAACACAACAAGAATTCATTTTTGTTCATTGAAATACATATATTGGTATTTTTTCTTTTTGAAATCTTTCCAATTGACGATGTAGAATGCACATTTTCTTCATTTTCACCTATGTTTTTGCTATGAATAAGTTCATAATGGCACTTAATATTACTTGAATTTTTCCCCCTAAGCTCTTTTTCACACAGCAAACACTTCGAGATTTGTCTATTTTCATCAAAACAAACATATTTTTCGTATTCGAAGCACTTCTTACGACCCATTTTTTTTCAACTGCTTCAAACAAAACAATAGAAGAAACTGACCTGCGTCAATTTCCAAATACAAGTATTTTTATATTTCTTGTCTCACGCGTGCTCTCTGTAATATTTATCTTTATTTAACTTTCGCACTCAGAATGTAAAACAAAACTCTCGTGAAAGTTATTTTTATGAGTGAGTGTTATCTTTTCTTCTCTTTCATTAGAGAGAGCAATACTTTTAAAGCAGTGATGTGCACTACCACATAAACACAGTTGCGCTTGTGTGTGGCGCAGAGAATAGCCTCTGCTTACTTTTAACAGAGGTGGAAATGTTTCTGGAACTACTTTCTGTTTATCAAAAAAACTGAAGACAGAAATCAACAAACAGAAACAAATTGTATTCAATGCTTGGTACCACATATAATTGTGAAACAGAATTTTCTACCATGAAAATAGTTCTAAGCAAAGCACGCAAGAACAAAAGAGTACCCAGGTCATATAGATCTGGATGAGCTAATATATATTTATTTGAAATAGATATAGAAATAAAAATATTGTGTTATACACAATAAATACAATTATAAATGCAAAACATACGAATAGTAGTAACAAGCCCTTTAACTCAAAATATTGATAAAATTGAAAAGTACTTGTTATCCATCCCTGCTGTATGCTAAAGAGAAGCCAAAACCTAAGGAGAGCGAGAGAAACAACATTTTTTTCTTTTGTATACATATTTATTTGCTGCGCAAGCAGAATTTGTTTTTTTCTTGCTTTCCTATAACGCGAATTAAAGTTTAGTGTTTTTACTAAAGGAAAAAAATATATTTTTCTACGCGTACGCGTATAATTTTTTATTTTCCTTAGGAGTTAGAAACTTAAGCACTATGTGTTATTCAATATTATTTCATAACTAACTGACAAATTACTTTTTACTTTCTTAAATACTAAATTTAGTTTAAGATTACAATTCTAGTTTTCTTTTATTGATAACATGATTACTTGTTTTTTACCTAACTATCATTTCTTTGTTGATACATTTCTTTGTTGATACATTTCTTTGTTGATACATTTCTTTGTTAGTTCTTAAACATAATAAAACATGTTTTTACTTAATTTCTTATCTTAAACTATATTTATGTTAGCATGATTCGTCATGTTTTAGATATTCTTATCTGTAACAAGATTTACCTAAACAAGGGACAAAGGAACATGATTAACCATGCTTGGTAGGTATGTAAATGTGCGTGTGTGTGTTTAGATTAATGAACAAAGGAGGCAAACGTTAAGTCTGACCTTAACTCCCCCCTGGGTTAAGCAAGATCGTCCCGATCTTTCCTAATACGTTGCAATTCCATAATATATGCTTTTTCAATTTTACGGATTGCAATTTTGTGTTTCCATACTGTTATGCAAGTTACCATTTTTATTATTGAAAAAATTATTATTATTAAGAGTGTCAGGGTTAATATACAAAAAATGAAAGACTTGATTGGGTGCTGTTCAAATGGAATAGAGAATTTTTTTAATGAGTCTATGTTATTAAAAGCCCATTTGGTATCAGAATTTATTATTTTCAAAATTTCAAAGTCTTCGTCATGTTTCATATGGATGGCCTTAATTATTCTGTCGTTAATATTTCTATATGTCTTGTTGTCTATCGTGACCTGGTCTGTGTACGTGACTAAAGTTATACCCGTAGTGGTGATATTGTTTACTTTGTGGTTTCCGTCCAATAGTATTGAGCCTTCGTCAATTTCTAATAATGGTTTGTTATATTCTTGTATAACTGTACACTTGCTGTTTCTGTTTGTCAGTAGCGGAAGTATGCACTTATCTGTATCATTGTTTCTTTGGCATATGTTCCTTCCTAAAAAGTTTTTGCAAAAGTTTACCCTAACATAATCTTTATTGCATTGGGAAATTTGATCATCCGTTTGAATTTTTCCGTGCCTAAAGCTTATGGGAGTGATTTTAAAAAGTTTACAGTCCTTATTCAATATAGGATATTTATAGATAGTTATAAATAAGTCTCCTGTCCTGGCTATATGTATATCTGCGTATTCTAGAATGTTTATTATGGGTACTGAGATTAATTCATGATCTATTATTTCCTTTACGTCGTCTAAGTTTAACGATTCGGTTAAATATTCGTTATTTTTTGCAGCATTAATTGTTCTGACAAGTAATAAGAGTTGGTCATGTACTTGTTCTAAGATGAGGTGGCTTTCGAGAGTCTGGCCTTGTAATGCATCAATTAATTTTTCAAACCTTGAGTTAACCAAACGTTGTTTTTCATTATTATTTATTAATTCGTTTATTTTTGTTTCCATCAATATGAAATCGTCATGATCTGGATTTCCCGTAATGAATTTTAATGCTGATCCTAAAAAATTTAGGGATCTCGTATGTCGTTTATGTTCATTAAGTTGATTTACTAATATTTCAATTTTCTTTGTCCAAATATGTTCCTCAATGGTGGGGTAAGAATATTTGTTAAAGATTTGCTGATATGTTGTAGTTATTTTTGTTAAGTTTGTGACGTGGAAGAGGTATGAATATTCGTCAAATAAAAAAACGTCATTAGTCCGGGTTAAAACATATTTCTGTTCATCTAGTTTTTTAATTTCTGTTTCCGCCTGTATTTCTGGTATGGCCACTGCGAGTAATGTCAGGAAGATGATTATCATGATTAATGGTATAATTCTTTATATTATCCTTATGCACGATCTTTCCCCTTGTAGTTAAGACAGTGTCCTCACGGTCTTCTTTTACAACGTATTTAATATATCTAGCGTCTTTCTTTTTCCGTACACCTTTGATTTTTACTAGTATCTGCTCGTTTGGTGAAAATGTTCGGTGTTTCGCACCTTGATTCAGTCTTTCTTGTACTTTTTTTGATGCTGCTTTTAATTTTTGGTGGATTTGCTTCTTATCATACTTAATTCTGTTGAATAGGATGTCAATTGGTTTGAATCCTGTAACTGTATGTAAAGTGTTGTTTAATTCTCTGATTGTTTTATAAATTTCTTCTATTATTGTGGTTTCGTTTTGAATTTTGAATATTCTCGCTAGCTCGGAGATTGTACTATGAGCGCGTTCAACTTGTCCGTTAGAAGTCGATCTATAGACTGGAGTTTCTATTTTTCTTATTCCATATTTTTCACACATCATATTCACTGCTGGCGTATTTAGACATCTTTCATTATCAGTCATTAATCGTGTGCAGTTCGGGTAATTATTTGTGATAACTTCTTCCATTTTCTCAGACATACGTTCTCTTGAATCAATTTCTCTGAGGGTAATATATTTTGAGAATTTATCGATAGCGACTAGAAATGTTTTTTTATCATTAAAGTAAATGTCCATGTGTATGTATTTTCCTGGTTCTATTGGTATATCAGAATCTCCAAGTGGTTCTCTTGTAGGATTTCTTTCATATTTACCATAAAGACAAGGTGTACACTTTTTATTAAATGCCTTGCATTGTTGTTTCATTTCAAGCCAGTAGTAAGTTTCAACTATCTCATAAATGTTGTTTTTATAGCCTCTGTGTGCTCTGTTATGTGTTCTTTTAACTATTTCGATTTGTTTTTCTTTTTCTCTAACATCGATTAGTTTTGTTGGTGTGAACACGAAATTTGCAGTATTAAAAGTGTTTTTTATTATTGGACCAAATGCATAAATATTTTCTCTAGTAGTATGTATTGCAGTAATTTTATTTGGCTGTAATACCTTTTTCAATTCTGTAATTAAATTTTGTTCACTTGTAAAGTTTACTGTATGCCTAACTTTGTTCGGAAATGTTGTTCGAGTTCGAGTTTCATTTATTTTTCTATTTGGTACGAGTTCAATTTGAATAGCATACGCATTAAAAGGTTGCGATACAGTTTTAATAACGTCTGTGGGTGAACTTGCAGCTGAGTGAACTGTACTGATTGTTGATGAGTTTACTTGCTGTCTTGAAAGGGCGTCGGCTACGACATTTAAATGACCTGGCTTGTATACCAATTTGGCTCCAAAGTCTTCAATTATGTTTTTCCATCTCATTAATTTTGTATTTGGGTTTTTTTCGGATATCGCAAATGTCAAAGACTGGTGGTCGGTGTAGATCGTTAAGTCAGCTACACCGTAGATATAGTTTCTTAATTTTTGTAACGACCAAACGATTGCTAAAAGTTCTTTTTCATTAGTACTGTAGTTTTCTTCTGTTTTACTTAAGGTTCGTGACAAGAATAATATTGGTTTTTTATTTTGACTAAGAACTGCTCCAAGTGCTATGTTGGATGCATCAGTTGTTAGTTCAAATGGTTTTGAATAGTCTGGTTGGAAAAGTTCTACTTGTTCTCTTAAGCAAGTTTTTAAGTTGTCTATGGCTTTCAGTGCTTGCTCGTCAAGTTTTATATGCGTATTTTTGCTCTTGTTTTTTACTATTGACCGTTGTCTCCCCTTAAATGTACTGTCAAGGGTTTTGCTATGCTAGCGTATCCTTTAATAAATTTCCTATAATATCCTGTCATTCCTAAAAAACCTCTTAAGTCTTTTAGAGTTTTTGGAACTGGATAATTGTTTATTGCCTTCACTTTTTCTCGATTCGTTGCAATTCTATTATGTTTTATTACATGACCTAAATATTCTACTTCTGTTTGGAAAAATTTAGATTTTTCATTGGAGATTTTTAGAGTGGCCTTGTTCAATGCGTTCACAATTATTTTAATATGTTTCATATGATCTTCGGGAGAAGATGAGTATATAAGTACATCATCTATGTATACGTACGCAAATTTTCCTATGTAATCCCTAAGTATGTCGTCCACACATCTCTGAAATATTGAAGGTGCGTTTTTTAAGCCAAATGGCATACGAACGAATTCATATTTCCCGCCATTAACGCAGAAAGCTGTTTTTTCCCTATCTTTTTCAGCGATTCTTATCTGGTGGAAGCCTGATTCCAAATCTAAAGTTGTAAAATACTTAGCCTTACCTAGATTTTGGATTGTCATGTTTACATCTGGGATAATGTACCTGTCTGAAATTGTATTGGCATTTAATTTTTGAAAGTCTATAACCATTCGTTTCTTCGGTCTTCCCTGCTCGTCCATACCCTTTTTAGGGACTGTCCATATTGGAGAGTTGTATGGGCTATTACTTTTTTGTATAATACCTTCGTTCAGTAACTTTCTTATTTCTTTGTTAACAAACTCGTTATCCGCTATAGGATACGGGTATTGTTTTGTCCATATTGGCTCTTCGTTCTTTGTTCTGATTGTAGCTTCAATTGTCGTCGTGAAGGGTAATGGTCCTATGCCATTATTTTCCTTTATCATTCTATCTATTTCTTCCTTGTACCTTTCATCTCCTATAATATAATTTAATTTGGGTTGACTATCACTACTTATGGTGGTTAAGGTCATGTCCCTAAGGCTTATTTCGGCATTTAATATTTTCAATCCTTCTATCCCTAAAATCATATCAAAAGATTCTATGTCTTTAAGTTCAAAGAAAGTTATCTCTTTGTTCATTAATTTAATCACTCTTTTGGTATTTGCAAATGAATAACCATTTATGGTTTTAATTTTAATTGGTTTGATTTTAATCCTGTCTGACGAATCACACTTTACTCTTATATAATTGTGGGTTGCTCCTGTATCAATTAAAATATCGTATTTCTTATTTGTTACTTCGCTACTTAATGTGAGGTAGGGCAACCCGCTTCTTAGTTTAAATTATCTATTCTTACATTATTTACCATTTGATCCGGTTCAGCATACGTACTAGAGTTGTCATCTTGTTGTTGCGACTGGTTTATTCGTTGGTGTTTATTTGTTTGGTAATTACCGCTGTGCTCCCTCTTCCATGGCTGGTTGTTTGTGAAAGGATGGTGTTGATTATTTTGTTGAAAGTTAGTTCTCCTCTGTGCTTGCACGACTTGCCTGGAATCTGTTTCCATTGGAGTAGGCCTAGACGGTTGGTTTTGATTGTATGGTTGATTGTATCCCTGTTGCTGTGGTGCGAATCTCCTAGTGTCATAATTCGGACGTCGATTGTAGGAATTGTGATGAGTTGGGTAATGTTGTCTTTGCTGATTCTGTCTCTCGACATCGTATGATAATCGCAGATTTTGATGTTGATTATCGTGCTCGATTGTTCTGGCTACAGCGTAGGCGTGCTCTAGATCATTGAGTGTGTTGGCATAGAGTGTGGATCTTATAAATGGGTTTGTAATGCCACTGATGAATACACGTACAGCTTCTTCATTTGCACTCCTCGTCATAGCATCTGTGACGGTTGGTTGCTCGCCAGACATTAAAATTTTTGATGTAATAAGGTTCAATGCTTGGTTAATTTTATCATGGTATTCCGTAAGGGACAATCTACCTTGAGATATTCTTCTTAATTCTTCTTGTAGCACATACAGTGGACGCATATCCGCATATGTATAGTCCAGTCTGTTTTTTATAGCTTCGAAATTGAACGGTGTGTTGTTATTTGTTAACACATCTGACGCTCTTCCTCTAATTTTTGTTTTAATTATGGACAAGGCTTCCGAATAACGGCTTTGTCCTTCAAATGCCTTGATATCGTTCATTAGGCGAGACGCATCTTCCCTCCATGCTCTGTATTCAGCTTGTTTGCCATCGAACGTTGGGAGTGCCTTAAAAACTTCTAATGATATGTCTGATGCAGTTCTGTAGTTGGTAGCTACGTCTTTTAACTGTATTATTGGGGCTGAAGCTAAAGTTGGATTAATTTGTAAGCTATTCATCTTCTCCATCAAACTCTGACAAATTTTTTCCATTTCGCTGAGCCTGGCAGTGAGTATTCCTATTTGGGCATCCTTGCTTGTGTTCGGTTCCATTTTTGTTAAAATATCGTCTTCTATTATGCGATTTTTATCATAGATGTCCTCTTTTTTTTGTTTTTTTGTAAAACTCATTTATATAAAATTACTTTTGTTTTTATAACTAATTTTCAATTTATTTTTTATAAAATTTTACACTTATTCTTCCTATGAAGAATTTTTCACTGCCACAAAAAGTTCACGTCCTTGCTGCGACAAGGATTACGCTGGTCCGCTCTTAGAAGAATAAATTTAATTATTCTCCTGGCAGGATCGCCAATTAAAGTTTAGTGTTTTTACTAAAGGAAAAAAATATATTTTTCTACGCGTACGCGTATAATTTTTTATTTTCCTTAGGAGTTAGAAACTTAAGCACTATGTGTTATTCAATATTATTTCATAACTAACTGACAAATTACTTTTTACTTTCTTAAATACTAAATTTAGTTTAAGATTACAATTCTAGTTTTCTTTTATTGATAACATGATTACTTGTTTTTTACCTAACTATCATTTCTTTGTTGATACATTTCTTTGTTGATACATTTCTTTGTTGATACATTTCTTTGTTAGTTCTTAAACATAATAAAACATGTTTTTACTTAATTTCTTATCTTAAACTATATTTATGTTAGCATGATTCGTCATGTTTTAGATATTCCTATCTGTAACAAGATTTACCTAAACAAGGGACAAAGGAACATGATTAACCATGCTTGGTAGGTATGTAAATGTGCGTGTGTGTGTTTAGATTAATGAACAAAGGAGGCAAACGTTAAGTCTGACCTTAACTCGCGTTATAGGGCAATAGAAGCTTGATCATCTATGTTTTAAACAGGTATCGGCAAACACATGCATCTTCATTATAAGTTTGATGAGTGAGAGAAAATAAAATTTTTCTCCATACACTTTTTTCATAAACACAACAACGACAATAGCAACAACAGCAAGGTATTTTTTCATAAACACACAACAACGACAATAACAACATCAACCATTGAAGGATCGTACGAGAATGAGAGTAACTATATGTACTTAGTAAAAGCATGTGTGTGACTATCAAAAGTAAATTTTATTCTCACGTGCAACCCGCCGCCGACTTCTGGTTTTAAAGCATGTATTGATCACTCATCATAAAAAAGATAACTTTCGTAGATAAAAATTACTTTCACGAGAATTATTTTTTTTTTGTCTCTGAGTGTGAGTAACAAAACGAGAGATAAAAATTAAAATACCTTTCGCGAAGCGAGATTTTCCGTACTATGAGTAGTAGTAATCGTCAGGGTTGGGGAATTTCGTAATAACCAAAAAAGTAATAACTTAAAAATATGAATGTGGGAACTTCTCATATTCAATTTTCGTTAAAAACATTGGTTAAATAATTGATATTCCTACTAACTAGCACCACTTGCGAAAGTGGAAAAAATTTAAGAAAGTACTGATATGTTCTACTTGTTTGATGATTATTGAAAATATTCTTAATATTCCAATCTTAATATAAATAATAAATAGAATTTGAACAAATTCATTTATTAATAAAATAATAAAAAATGATTTGCAGTCTTGCAGATTCGAACTTAAGCCCGTTGAAAAAAATTAACAATAATACTTTTCATAAGATTTATATATGGATTTTGTTAGTAATACTTTTTAATTTCTGATAATAATACCTTTTAATTTTCGATAATAAAACTTTTTAATTTTTGATAATACTTTTCATAAGATTTATATATGACTTTTGTTAGTAATACTTGTTAATTTTTGATAATAATACTTTTCCATAAGAATTATGTATGATTGTTGTTAGTATTGCTAATAATACTTTTGCATAAGATTTATGTACAATTTTTAGTTAATAATTCTTTGCTTAAATTAAATAAATAATCAAAAGCAAACGATCTCTTGAGCCAAAAATATGCCTGCAGCATTCTCCAAAGGGGAAATGATGTTGTGCACTTTTTATCTTGGCACGTTTTGCAATAATGCTTGGGTTCAACGTATTTTAAATAATTATTTTATATAAAGTGCAATTTTGCAAATATTGCGTATTGTTGAAATGTGTTCAAAGTTTGACCTAAATGTCGCTTTGCTGACCAGCAGAACGTGCCAAATCAATTTTAATTACAAAAAAAGTATATTAAGTTTTTTGGTCTCAAGAAGTAAGTTGGTCTAGAACAGAACAGAACAGAAAGTTGAGCAGTGTATTCTTTAAAACAAATAATAAAACCCAATGTAAGAGGATTTCAAATAATACACCTTTAAACGTTGAATGTTTGTAAGACACTGATACTTTATTAAAATATTTCTGTTTAAGTGCTTGCAATGAAAATCTTAAAACTAATACAATACTCAGGCGTACGTTTCTTACCTTAAATACGTGAAAGTGATAATAAGGGTTACTTTCAATGTCATGTGTAAGATAAGATGTAGGTAGCCTAAGTAAATATAAACCAATAAAATGTGTCTAGCTTAAAACAATAAAATGTGTCTGGCTTAAGTAAATAAATTAAACCAATCGTGGGTGCTGTTGGCTGAAGTAGTAGAACACGAGACTATGAAGCGGAGGGTCGTGAGTTCGAGCCCGCGCTGAGTCATGAAATATTGTGTTGAATTCTTCTGATCAGCATTAGTGCGTGGTTGTGTTAGTTGTTGCCAGCCTGTTTCAATGATGAAGGCATAGTCACTGGTCACTGAACAAAAATGGCAGCGACTGACACTATCATGTACTAAAAGCAGAGTAACAGCACCCACCTTCGTCGTCCCTGTCGCAAAAATTAGCCGGCGAAGTAAAAGGTTGAAATAGCTACAAAAACAACTGCCTATCTTCTCACCTTTCCTAATCTGTCACCTCAATACTATCCCCTCGTTTTCAGTTCCGGCGCAATGCATAGCATATATAGGGGTCATCCCCTGAGTGCTGGTCCAAGATAAAAAAAAAGTAATATTAAATGTGTCTAGCCTAAGACAATTAAATGTGTCTGGCTTAAGTAAATAAGACAATGAAACCAATCTTAAAGTAACATTAAATATGTCTAGCCTAAGACAATAAAATGTGTAAAAATAGAAATACAAATATAAAACAAATAGGTTTATAGTTATTATTTTATAAAAATAACCCTCAATATCAATATTATTATTAAAAATAAAAAATCAAAGGCTGAAAAAATTGAACAATATACTACAAAAGAGGAGCACGAGTAAGAATCGGAAAAACTTTAAGAAATAATACATAATTATGAAACAACCTTCAAGATTGTGAAATTAGAAATACGTTTTTAACAAGTAAAAGTGCTATATTCTTAAATATCTTAAATACCCTTCACAGATGTAATTCTTCTTTTTTTCTTGCTAAAACAGGAAGTAGGTGTAATTAAAAGATGTAACATAGTTTTACTTGACAAAAAAATTGAAATTTTTAAACTTCTTGGTCACTTTCACGTACCATAAAATATTTTGTTTGCTCAACCCTGGAGTCGAAATTTTGATTTGTTAAGATTTTAATACCAATTTTGTTCTTCCTGAATTATAAAATAGTTTGAATTAGCAAAAAAAAACAACGTCAATTGCCTATTTGGTTACTTTTATATATATTTTAAATTCCCAACCCTAGAAACGAAATTGAATTTTTTTACCAATGCAACTCTTAATGAGGCATGAAATAGTTTTATTTAAGAAAAACTTAATATTTGTAACCTTTTTGGTCACTTTCACGTACTACAAAGTATTGCAGTTATCCAACTCTGGAATCTAAGCTATGATTTTTTTTAATTTGTGATACCAATTTTGTTTTTTCTGAACTCTAAAATAGTTTTAATTAGTAAAAAACCGACGTTAGTTGCCTTTTTGGTTACTTTTATGTATAAAAAATATTTCAATTTCCCATCCCTGGAAGCGAAATTAAAATTTTATTTTTGACAATCCTAGTCTTCGTTAGATATAAAGTCGTTTTATTTAAGAAAAACTTAAAAATTGCAACCATATTGGTCATGTACTACAATGTATTGCATGTACCAAAAAAACTTTAAACTTCCCAACCCTGGAAGTGAAATTTTAATTTTGTTTGTTTTATTTTTAACAAATGCAACTCTTCATGAGGTACAAAGTAGTATTATTTAAGAAAAATTTACAATTTTCAACCATTTTGGTCACCTTCATACACTATAATATATTGCACTTGCAAATTTTTGATACTAATTTTGTTCTTCCTAAAATGTAAAATAGATTTAGTTGGCAAAAAAAAACATCGTCAATTGCCTCTTTGGTTACTTTTATGTATAAAAAACATTTAAACTTCCCAACCCTGGAAGCGAAATTTTAATTTAAAAAAATTTTTTTATCAATGCAAATCTTCATGAGGTATAAAGTAGTTTTGTTTAAGAAACACTAAAATTTTGTAACCAGTTACATGTACTACAAAATATTGCATGTACCAAAAAAAACATTCTTTTTCCCAACCCTGGAAGCGAAATTTTAATTTTTATACCCTCCAAAAAAGAATTTGGAGGGTATATTCACTTTGTCATTCCGTTTGTAACGCATCGAAATATCCATCTCAGACCCCATAAAGTATATATATTCTTGATCAGTGATGAAATCTAAGACCAACTGAGCATGTCCGTCCGTCCGTCCGTCCGTCCGTCCGTCTGTGGAAATCACGATTCAGTCCAAACGAAAAGAGCTAGACTCTTGAAATTTGGCATAAATATATTTTAAAACTTAGAGCAGGTTAAGTTCGAAGATGGGCTAAATCGGGCAAGGGGGAAAAAAGTTCCCCTAAGAAGAACTAAACCAACCCAGAAAAAACAACATAATTTTTAAAGTTTTTTGGTTATTTTGTTAAGCAAACGATATATTTTTATGTCAAATACGGTCCAACGCCTTAAACTTGGAGCCATTAAATAAAATAAAAATATTTTTTGACCCCGCCCACTTCAGTGGGCGTTATTATAGGCAAAAATAGCATAAAAATTTAACAAATTGTTTTACTTAAGCCTACATTCCTTAAAAATAACACTTTTAAGCTTTAATGACGAAGCTGAGACGAATCCTGGTACTACTCTGCCCTACCCCCTCCTTCCCCTTCGTCCCCTAAATGACCCTACCAAAAAAAAAAATTTTTTTTTAATTTTGTATATAATCATTCCAAACATTTGTCTTTAGAGTTTTATGACTGCCAATTTCTGCCCTACCCCCCCCCCCCCTTTTCCTTTGCCCCCTAAATGACCCTACCAAAAAAAATTTTTTTTTTAAATTTTGTATATAATCATCCCAAACATTTATCTTTAGAGTTTTATGACTGCCGATTTCTGCCCTACCCCCCCCCCCTCCTCCCTCTTCCTTTGCCACCAAAATGACCCTACCAAAAAAAAAAATTTTTTTTTAAATTTTGTATATAATCCTCCCAAGCATATATCTTTAGAGTTTTATGACTACCGATTTCTGCCCTACCGCCCCGCCCCCTCTTCCTTTGCCCCCAAAATGACCCTACCAAAAAAAATATGTTATATTAAATTTTTTATATAATCATCCCAAGCATTTATCTTTAGAGTTTTATGACTGCCTGTTGCTGCTCTACCCCCTCCTCCCCCTTTGCCCGCTAAATGACCCTATTAAAAATAAATAAAATTTTTTTTTAATTTTGTGCATAATCATCCCAAGCATTTATTTTTAGAGTTGCTGCCCTACCCCCTCTCCCCCTTTGCCCTCTAAATGACCCTATCAAAAAAACAAATTTTAATTTTGTATATAATTATCCCAAGCATTTATTTTTAGAGTTTGATGACAAAGGTGAAATGTTTCCCCCACAGCCCTTGCCAGAGCGACCCCGCCAAAATACAGTTTTTATGCCCTCCAAAGAGAATTGTGATAAAGTCTAAGACGGTCTAGCAATGCGCATACGTTCGTCTGTGGAAAACATGATATTGTATATATTTGAACCCCGCCCCCTTTAGTGGGCGTTGACGTACGATATTACATATATAAAGGAACTCTGTCCCACCAAGTTAAACATTTCAAATTCACTTACTAAATATTTGGAGGGTATTTAAGATTCGACCCGGTCGAATATAACGTTTTTACTTGTTTGTTTATCAGTGCAACGCTTTATGAGGTATAAAGAATATGTTTTTTCAGAAAAATTTAAAATTTTTAACCATTTTGGTCACTTTCATGTACTATTAAATATTGCACTTGTCGATCCCTGGATTCGAAATTTTATTTTTGATACCAATTTTCTTCTTCCTAAATTATAAGACAGTTTTAGTTAGGAAAAAAAAACATCAGTTGCCTGTTTGATTACTTACACGTATAAAAAAATTCAATTTCCCACCCCTGGAAGCAAACTTTTAGTTTAAAATTTTTTTTTTTGGACAATGGAAATCTTCATGACGTATAAAGAGGTTTTGTTAAAGAAAAACTTGAAATTTTTAACAATTTTAGTTACTACATGTACTACAAAATACAGAATGGGACGAAAAAAAAATTTTTAATTACACATCCCTGGAAAGTTTTTTTTATTCTTTTAGTGTTTAATAGACCCTTGAGGCTTCCGAAAGCAAGAAATAGGTTTAATTTACATATATTAAAAAAAATAATTGATTTTTGGTATAAATTTTGCGTCGAGAAATAGGTGTAACTTTCCCAGGTATGGAACCGTACTTCGGATCTTTCTGAATTTCAATAGCACTCTATTTAAGTTCATTTCCAATCCAACGGTCTAAGAACGAAGTCTCTAGCTCTTCTGGAGGCTTGGGAAACCCGATTTCACGTACAGACGGACGGACATCGCTCAACCGTCATCGCTATGACCAAGAATCCAGGACCTTTATGGGGTCCTATAATGATATCGAAGAAATTTCACTTTTTATACCCTTTCACTTTTTTGTGAATGGTATAAAAAGAAGAGCAAGATTAGAAGAGGAATTTCAAGAGACGAAAAAGAGGAAAGTAAGTCTGAATTCATAGGGAAGAAGAATTATATTAATCAAAATACTTTGAAGAAAAGAGTTTAATTTTTCAAACAACATGAACTACTCTTAGTTTAAGAAAAATGAGGTAGTAAGAAGAGTTATCAATAGGTACAAGAAAGTGAGAGATAAAATTATTAAGTTTAAAGCGAATATAACATTCCTTATTCGTTGCCGTAATGCAAGTATCGTTCCAAATTTCATAAGGAACTCTGCTAATAATATTTAAAATCTTTTTCATGTAAATGGGCAACGGATGATACGAAATCCTATTTCAAAATATTTGGAAATTGTTCAAAATAAAATTTTAAATTTTACAATTAAGGAAAGACACCAGCTACTTAAGGATTCTCAAAGGGAAATATTAATAATAGAACACAAATTAAGAAGATTTTTGGAATTTGAAGACAGATTTTTTAAATAATAAAATTAAACAGGTACATAAAAAGAAATTTGATAATTTAAGTGATTTACAAAGAAGACAATTAGGCATTAGGTTTAATAAAAAGTGGTTCGTAAACAAAACGGACAAAGATATTCCAATTGATATTCAGAGAACTCTTTCTTTAGCGAAAAAATATGCCTACCAATAAAGAAAGATCAACTTCCTATATTAAGAATTATATAAGATGATGAAGACTTAGCACAGACAAAAGAAGGAAAGGAAGAACAAGAAGTAGCAAGAACAAGATTTACGAGTATAATAGATGACCAAATGAATAAAATGAAATTAAATAATAGGGATAAATTTATTCTTAATAATGTAAAAGATACAGAAAATTTTTTGAATAATAATAGACATACTTGTTTTGGATGTTGATAAAGGTAATTCAACGGTTGTAATTAATAGAATAGATTATATTTCAAGAATGAAGGATATTGTAGAAAATACTTCAGCATACACAGTTTTAGAAAATGATCCAACAAATAAGTTACAGAAAATAAATACGAAATTGTTGAAAAACTTTTTAAATTAAAAATAATTACTTTGCCTGAGAAGACAAATTTGAAATCAAATACATCAATTGCACCAAGATTATATGGAATACCAAAAATTCATAAAGATAATTCCCCATTAAGACCAATTTGTTCATTTATGAATTCTCCAACTTAGTAAATATATTACAAATATTTTAAAGAATATGACTAAACATTCTATTTGTAATATTAAGAACTCATTAGAATTTAGGAAAAAGATAGAGAATATTAAAATAAATAGTAATGAAATATTGGTGTCATTTGATGTTGTTTCATTATTTCCGAGTATACCTATTGAATTGGCAATTAGTATTAAAAAAGGAAATTTTGTTAACATTGAAGGATTTACTAATTTAGATAAAAATTTATTTTTAAAAATAGTTAAGTTTTGCATAATAGATAATAGATATTTTAAATATAATAATAAAATTTATATGCAAAATAAAGGCCTTCCTATGGGTGTAAGTGATGCAAAATTTCATAATAAGAATAAAAATATTATTAAATAAATTTTAGTTAGTAATGATTTTCCTGTATAATTAGCTTGTAATTTAATGGACCAATATAACAGACGACAAAATTTAAATAACACAAACAATAATAGTGAACCAAAGATTTATAAATCTATGACATATATTCCAATAGTTTCAGAAAGAATAGAAAAATCAGATATTTTAAATAAAAACAAATATAGAATGGTACACAAATCATTTAATACATTAGGTAAATTTTTTGTAATACTAAAGACAAAATAGATATATTAGAAAAGTCTAATGCTGTTTATAAAATTCCATGTAAGGGAAAATATAATGAAATTTGTAATAAAGTTTATATAGGTGCAACACAAAATAAACTTAAGACCAGATTAACGGGACATAGATCAAACTTAAAATATAGGAATTATACGACTACACAAAAAACAGCACCATCCTTACATTGTCGTGATTCAAATCACTATCCAGATTTTGAAAATATATCAATTTAAATTCTGAAAATAAATATGGACATCGCTATGTGTTAGAAATGTTACAGATAATGTATGTACCATTAGATAAAAGAATTAATTTTAAATCTGATAGTGTAGCACAGAACTATAGACATATGATTTACAAGAATAGATTATTAAAATTATAATAGGGTAACTTAGAATGTGTTCAAATTTTATTAATTATTATATTAATTTCCTCATTTTTCAATTTTCATAATGTAGACAGGAAAGAAAAAAGTTTCAATTTTGAAATGTTTTTAATATGTATAAAAAATTTGTTTCATTTTTGTATAAAACAAAAAACAACAAAAATATTTAACTTTGTATAATTTACAAATTTTGTTATTGTTGAAACATTATAAATAATTTTAAATTGTTATCCTGAAGAAGATATCCGGAGGATATCGAAATATTGATACAAATATAAAATAAATAGTATTATAGTTATTATTTGGTAAAAATAAGTCTCAAACTCAATATTATTATTAAAAATAAAATTAATTATATGAGTTCCTAATTTTGATTTTTGTGGTAAATTATACCTTTTTTATACTTCAGAAGGTGAACAAACTTGGCAGATTCCGATTGCCAATTGTGGAATATAATGTTCCTGTGAGTAGGGGTAGGGTACACAGCAGTAACATCTCTCAGAATGATTATGGTAATATACTTACAATAATACTGTACGTATAATTGAGTAACGTGATTGAGTGATATGTTGGGTGCAAGAAAGGTTACAACTGGTGTTCGTTTCAAATTACAATGGTTTTATTAAGTGTTAAAAATTGGAATTTTAAATCGATTTTACAATGTTCAAATTAGGGAACTATGTGTAATTAATAAAACGATGTAACTCGTAGGAAAGATAACAGGTAAGTGAATAAGGACTACATTTTACCTAACGTCGGTTTTCATAACCGAATCTTAAAAAATGGCTTACTTATTAGATTTAACAACTTAAATATTTTCCTTACGATCGTTATGGCTGGATACTTCATTGACTTAAAATAGAATGTTGTGTTCAAGTGAACTTGGACATGCCGCCGGCCTTGGCGTCAGATAAAAGCACTATTTACTCTTGAAACATAGCAGCTTCACTAAGGAGCAGATGGCCTCTACAACAACCCTTTGGTCAACGACTTTTGATGAAGTGGTGGAATTGGTAACTGTAGTTGCTTGTTCTGGAACAGGTTTAGGTTTCTGTACTGTTTTGCGTGCAGGTTGATGTTTGCGCTTTTTGCCCGTGTGGATACCTTTAATATTTCTAGAGCGATGTTGTTTCGAGTGCAGCAGCATGTGGTGGAATTGGTCACACCTTTTGCACGTATCCATTGAAACACAGCCAAGCAGATCATGGGTTTTTGTGAGGCAGTTTATGCAGTAACGGTGTTGGTTTACTACCTCTTTCCCTTTTTCCTCTGGACTTTTTAGGAACCGGTAACAGAATCATAGTGCGTGATGACCCTTGCATAGGCCGCACCTGTAAATTTCAGCTTCCTGGTAAGAATGCCTACTACGGTGTTTTTCCTTGTCTCTAGGTTTTCGGGTGACGACTGACCTTCGATTGTGCCTAAGAATTAGTAATTTTTGAATTAGTAAATTTATAATTAGTATATATATATATATATATATATATATATATATATATATATATATATATATCTTTTTTTTTTTTGTATAGACGTAATGGGAATTAGACTGCAATATAAAATGACGATATAAATTAATTTAGGAGATAAGGTGAATGGTTTTAATTTTTTTCTCCTTTATTTAAAGATATAATGACTCTTGGTCTCTGGTGTCCAATAAAACATGGATCATACTAAGGTTTGTCATCCAAATTGTCATTTTCAATGGGTAGAAAACATAATTTATCTATTGGACGCGTTATAATCCCTGACGATATGCGAACATCCTCCACGCGATCGTTGCCATCAGCTCCGGGATATATTCTCTCTACTCTGCCCAATCGCCACTCATGAGGTGGCTGTTGGTCATCAATTATTACCACTAGATTTTCAACTTGAAAGTTAGAGTAAGTCTTGTTCCATTTATAGCGTTTCTGGAGGGCATATTTTCGTATGTTGATTCGGGAAAAGCTAGCAAGGGTGCCCCTCGCAGGAAATGACCCGGGGTCAATGCTGTTAGATCTTTTGGGTTTTCTGATAGTGCGGATAGAGGGCGCGAGTTAAATACACCTTCGATTCGAGCTAAAACTGTGGCGAATTCTTCAAAAGTAAATTTTTGAGCACCGGCGATTCTTTTGAAATGAAATTTAAAGCTCTTCACAGCGGCTTCCCATAGGTCGCTCATGTGGGGAGCATGGGTTGGTATAAATTTCCACTCGAAGCCTTGTGTAATGTACTTCTCAGCTATATCCTGCGCAATGGTGTCTACAAAGGTGGCAAACTCCCGCTGGAGATTTCTGCTGGAACCAACGAAATTCTTTCCATTATCAGTCAGTACCCTTTTGGGGAACCGATGATAAGTCCGAGCAAGGCTCTAAGTGTATTGCTTTCGTACTGAAGCAGACGAATACACTGGCGTATCCTTTGATAAACGGTGATTTTCGTAGAGGTGACGATTTTAACTCAAATGGACATGCGAAATCTATTCCTGTGATTTGGTAAGGAAGAAGGGTAAGGAGAAGTTGCACCTATCTGGTGGTAATGGTGCCATTATCTGATGACTTGGTTGCTGTCTATATATATAGACAGCAACATAGGCGTGTGCCATATGGTACACGTCTTGCAATGATGTGTTATATTTCTTATCCTGGGTTTAAGTCTGAAAATATGAAATTCAGTCTGTGCCATTCTACACATTAATCTATAATCTGCATGTGAAAGGAATGTATGTAGATACGTCAGATACAAATTGCAAAATCTTGATTTACCTGGTAGTATTCATTACACGGAAGCGAGAATCGTGATAATCTACCATTGACCCGTAACACAAATTTGGAATCAATAAATGGATTAAGAGATTTTAATACAGTTATGCTGGGCAGTGGTCTTGAGTTTAATAAAGCATTCTTCGGGATAAAATGCTTTTTGAGCTAGAATAATATATCTATACTTTACGTATCTAATTTTCTTCTGTGTTAGAGTGTTTTGGTTGTTTTGAAATTCATTGGGTCTAATATTCCTCGCGGCTCGATTGAAAATTTTAAAAATGTAGCACGTAATGCGTAAGCCCTTGCTATACCATGAGAAGTTATTTAATAAATCATTAACTTCTACTTGAGTTTGTAGGGATATATTTTCTGAAGTGGTTTCAGCAGTTTTAATAACTGAGTTTCGTTTTGGGCATTCTGATTGTGGTTTATGTAACCATGATGGGCCATACCACCAAAGAGCGTTTTGCGCAAGATCTTGGGGACTGCAACCTCTCGTTCCGAGGACTGCAAGGTTGTCGTGTGTTAAAACATGTCTCCATGCAGAATTTGGTACAATAAAAATTCTCACAAATATCGTCCTCTGCGGACTTTTGACGACTTACAGGAATTTCTTCCTTCTTACAAAAATTCCTTAAGAGGCTATTTAGTTCGACTGTTTCGGATGGAATAACAGACTTCGTAAACGCGTCAATTGTACGCTCACGTGAGCCCACAAGTATTCTTCTTAATCCCATCGATATTGAGGAAATTGAGGTAATCTATTTGGGACGACCTATTGAGAGTGGGATCCGCCAGCTCCAATTCTGTAAGCCCAGGCGAACTGGGGATTTTAAAGGAATGAGCTGGAAGATCTTTTGTCACCTTGGGTAATACTCAGTGTTGTCATAGAAATTAATATTATTGGAATTGGTTTTGAAAACGAAAAAAAACAACTTGGTGCCATGAATTCCATTGTTATCGGTTTTGTGTTCGAACTAGAATAAGTGTTGGTTTTAGGTGTCACAGAAACCAATGTTATCTCTCCTGAAAAAAAACAAGCATCTAACAGCTGACAGATTTCATTTGCGCGCTTTTATTTTTGTCATTCAATTTGATATTTTGTATATATGTAAGTAAATTTTATATAAAATAAGTATATATATACTGATGGATTCTATATTTTGTTTACATATGTAGGGTTAAACATAAAACTCAAAGCTCCATAATCGTGGAGTTTATAGACAAATATCCTGACCTTGCGAGAGGCTTTACAAAGAGGGATAAATCAACCGTAGACTCTCTTTGGGAACAACTGTCTGAGCCCCTGAGTAGCGCAGGCCCACCACAAAAGGATGCAAATGGATGGAGAAAGGTATGTATGTGCCAGAAATTAAATTGTTTCGTGTTGTTGAATTGTAATTTTTTCTCTTTTTTTATAGATATGGAGTGAGTGGAAAGGCGAAGTCAAAAGACAGCTTGCGCAAAACAAATCTGAAGCCAGGGCAACCGGTGGAGGACTGTATTCTAAACACAAGTTGACAGACACTGATGAGGCAGTTTTGCTAATATGCACCATTAATCAGTCTGTAGATCCTCCTGTCACTGCACTTGGTCTCAGCGAAGATGCAATCGAGGAAAGTGATAAAGATGTACCGTCAACATCTTCAAAACGTCCACTGTCCCCACTTTTGACTTGTGGCACTCCAAAAAGATTAAAAACGAAAAATACTGGTCAGAAATTAAACAATTTTTTGGATCAGCATAGTAAGATAAAGCTGGAGCAGAATGAAAAGTTGGACAACAGACTATCTCAAATGCAGTCGAAGAACTAAAAAATTAATTGTTAAATATCAATAGGGGAATTTAGCAAGCAATGCAAGAGAAAAACGAGATAAAAAAAAGCAATTGGATCTCGATATACTGAAATTTGAATTCGAAGAGAATAGAATGAACCCTTAGCTATAAGTTTTTAAAGTTTTAAACATACTATGATACTATGTATCTTTTAAATGACTGACCCTTTAGTTATAAGTTTTTAAAGCTTTAAATGTACTAGGTACCTTTTAAATGGCTGATAATTTGAATTGAATTTTTGTTTTTTGTTATACGTATCTATAAAATATAAACAACTTTTATTTTGTTCTTATAATTTTTATTTAATTTTTTGTAAGGAGTTAGCAATTCGTCTCTGATTCTTTGACCTTCACTTCGTAGAGACGAATTCGCTGGTAATGAAACGTCATCTTCACTTTCATGTGATGGTAAAGCTATGTCATTTTCACTGTTTTGCACTTTGTATCTTCTGCATATGTTGTGAAGCGCACAGCAAGTGTTAATAATTTTCACAACTTTTCCAGGATTATAATGTAAAGTGCTCATTAAGCAGCGAAATCGACTTTTTAACACCTGTAGTGTATTCATAGAATTCACAGTATCACTAATGTAGTGTATTCATTGATTTCAATGTAAACAAAAGTCACTACAATCGTATAATACAAATCGTTGAGATAGGTCAGTACTAAATTTAATTACCACACGTTTTGGCAATTTCATAAACTTTAAGCAATCCGATATTCCGTATAAAAATGGTTATTGCACGTTTACTCATTCTTATTGCTAAATACTTTAAAGAACAATTATGAATGTAGTACACTGGCCAAAGTACATTAAATTATAAAACTCACTCAAAATCTCTGATTGCCTGGTACAATAGGAAATGAATGAATGTATGTAAAATAGATTTTAGAAAATAAGTTATTGAGTGAACTTTTTGTAAAGTCACTTAATTTCATGAAAAGCGAACTTCTCATGTTTAGTATTTATGTCAAAGAAATTTGTGAATAAAATATCAATTGTTATATGTTAATCAAACCCGCCTGTGTTTCAATAAACATTACATGGCGATCCTGCAAACTATTTTAGAATAACAGCAAAATAAAGGATTACATAGCAAAATTGCTTATCCTTTTTGATATATCTAAAATAAAGGACAATAGGCCCCAGCATACATATATTATGCTCAGCTGGGATCTATCAAAATTAAAAATATTTTTCTTTTAAATGGAACAACCTTTGGAGGAAATCCTGAAGGAGATTCATGAAGCGGAAGAACGCTGGGCACGCTTGCTAAAGGAAGGACAAGAGCAGAGTCAGAAGCCACATGTACTGAAAGTAGGACCAAGACCAAAAAGGATTATAGAAAAGAAGAAGCCATAGGAAGCAAAATTCGAAATCTTTCCATTGCCTAATTTAAAGAAGAGCCGAGGCGGAAGGTTGAATAAAGCTAAACAAGAAATACGTATCCTAAATCACATTTTGACTTACGAAAAAAAAATAAAACATTACCAAAAAAATAGAGTTATAAAAAGTTGAGATAAAAATGTTGAAGCGAAATAGAAAATAAATAAAAAATGAGTAAACTAAATATTACAATAATTAAATTTCTATTGGCACTATTTATGTTTTTGATGTGTCAAATATATTTTATATTATTTTTAATAACAATGAAATTGATTTTAGAAACATTAAGCAATTATTAAACAAAATGGTAAACAAATTCATATTGGTCTTAACAACAACTATTTTGATGATTTCTCTGTTATCATACTTATTTGTTTTATGGATAAAAATAAGCATAGCAAATATTGTCGAACAGGGATTAAATGAAATAAAGTGTACAGTGCAAGAGCAAATAAATAATCTGTTAAAACTTAAGAACATTTTCTCAGTTTTCTAATGAATAAGCTAAAACAAATTTTTGACAAATATATAGGCTAGGTAATACTGGCAATTATATTGATACCTATGATAATATTTATATATATAAAAATACTAAATTTTGTAGAATCATTAAGAAAAGAAATAATGAAAATCAACTTGAAATAATAAACAAACAAAAAACATATTAGTATCAGTTTTGTGAATTTAGCATAACAAATCAAATTATATCAAATGCCAAGAAATCTCTAGGAAAGCCATACACTATAGAAAAAATAGATGAGAAAAGGTTAGAAATCCAACACATAGAAGAGAACTTAAAGAATAATTCGGTACTAGAAGAAAAAGAGATAACAAAGGCATTAGGTACATTTTCTGCATTAAAGAATGAATCTTTAGAATTATTAGAACATCACACGAAAAGAAAAAGCATTAAAAAAACCAACATGACAAATTTGGACATAAATGAGTTATCCGTGATAACAAAATTAGTACCTAAGTTTACGGGTAGATCAAATGAATTAAATGACTTCATAACAAATTTAAAAATGATGTAATCAACTATACCAGTAGAAAAGAGTACATCTTTCTTTAATTTCGTTTACAAATCAAGAGTAGAGGTACGAGTGCAAAATAGAATAACCACACCCACATCAATAACATAATTAATAACAAGCTTCAAAAACAGTTATAAGCCATTAAAAAATTCTAACACAGTTCTAAATGAAATTAATAACTGTACTCAAAGAGATGGTAACGTATTGGAGCTTGCTACTAAAATAGAAAACCTCATTGCTGAATTAAATACGATACAAATAGGAGAAGAAGGAGAACATAACAGAAATGCTATATGCAGTACAAACGGTAAAATAGCATTTAATGCGTTCACGAAAGGATCCACAGATAATAACTACAATATACGCAAGCCAAGTAAAAACTTTCTCTGAGGCTGTTAAAATTGCAGAACATTTTGCAGAAAGAACAACGCAGAAACAAGTATTTCATCAGAGATCACATAACAATAAGGAACAATATGTCAATACTAGGCAACAAGTAAAATGCAAAAAAGTGGTGGCAATCATGGTAGTCGATGCCTCGCTGAAGGAAAGAAATGTAATAATTGTGGGAAATTTAACCATTTTTCAAACCGATGTCTTTCAGAAATGCATAATAATACCAGAAGTAACAATAATAATAATAGATCAAATAATACCAACAATAATTATTATAGACCAAACAACAATAACCGAAGCATTAACAACCAAAGCCGATGGAACGATAATCAAAGAAGACAGAATTACGGTAATATAAACCGCAATATTAACTAAATACAAAATCAGGGAAACTCACTGATCCCGGAGACCACACAGATGGACTCTCCAGTGGGAACATATTAGAAACTAAAAATGTATATTGCATTTCATCCAACATCAGAAATTATGTAAAATTAAAAATAGTAAATGAAGAAAAGGAATTAACATTTTTGATAGACACAGGAGCAGATGTTTCGCTCTGCAAAGCAAAATTCCTTAATAAATATGAATTGAATGTAAATGATTATTGCAATTTGACTGGTATATCGGATAATGTTATTAGATCCTTGGGCTCCACAGTTATTGATATTAACATAAATAACGAAATTATTAGACACAAAACACAATTGGTAGAAGATAATTTTCCAATAAACACAGACGGAATTCTTGGACGAGATTTTTTAACAAGGTATAGATGCAACATAGACTACAACACATATATACTTACATTTAACCACAACAATGAAACAATAGCTATTCCAATATATGACAACACTTTTAGAATAAATCAAATAACAGTTCCGTAGAGAAGCGAAATAATTATCCCATTTAGTATCGAACTGCAAGAAGATGCACTGGTGTTAAACAGAGAAATTGTTAAGGGTGTATACTTAGTAAACGTGATAGTACCACGAGCGGGATATCAGCATATAAGATTGCTAAACGCTACAGACAAAATAGCAACTATCCAAAATTTAAAAATAGAAACAGTTCCATTACAAAATTATGAAATTTGTTCGATTAATACACAGAAACACGAAAATCATTATACATCAGAAAGATTTGAAAAATTGTTAAAAACTTTGACCTAAGAGACTTAAGTGATGAGAATAAAGAAAATCTTATGGCGATTCTGAAGACATATCAAAATATATTCCACCTGGAAGATGAACATTTAACAACTAATAATTTTTATAAACAGATTATAGAATTAGATGACAATAGCCCCATGTACATAAAAAACTACCGTCGTCCACATGCACAATCAGCAGAAATAAATTCGCAAGTACAAAAACTTTTGGAAGACAACATTATTGAACCATCCATTAGTCCATATAATGCACCACTATTGTTAGTACCAAAAAAGGGTCATACAGACTTGAAAATATGGAGATTAGTCGTAGATTTTAGAACACTAAACGACAAAATTGTCAATCAGATCGAACTTGAACAGCAATCTCGCCCATACACAGCATTTTCAACACCTAACGGACATTACCAATATACACGATTACCATTTGGTTTAAAGATATCATCAAACAGTTTTCAACGAATGTTAACAGTACCTTTATCGGTTCTAGAATGTGAAGCTTTCTAGTATGTGGACGATGTAATAGTCTTTGGATGTAGTCTTAAACATCATAACACAAATCTAATTAAAGTTTTCAATAGACTCCAACGATATAACCTAAAACTCAATGCTAGTAAATGCTGCTTTTTAAAATCAGAAGTAGTATATCTTGGACACTTGATAACAACAGAAGGAATAAAACCCAAACCAGAAAAATTTGAAGCAACAACCAAATATCCGGTACCAAAGAAAGCAGATGATGTTAGAAGATTTGTTGCATTATGTAATTATTATAGACGTTTCATAGAAAATTTTGCAGAGATAACAAATTGTTTAAATGCTTTCTTGAAGAAAGATAAATAGTTCAATTGGACAGAACAATGTCAAACCGCTTTTGAAACACTAAAACTAAACTAATAAATCCACCGATTTTACAATACCCGAATTTCGATAAAACTTTCATTTTCACATAAAAATCTAAATTCCAAATTAACAAGAATTCGTATGGAACTATCGGATTATGGCTTTGAAATAATTTACAAAAAAGGAAGTAGCAATACCAACGCAGACGCATTGTCAAGAATACAATTGGACTCAGACATATTAAAAGAAATTATTCCGAATAAGATTGATGAAACTATAATGAAATCGCTGGTGACAACAAGAAATATGAATAAAAAGAGGATACAAAATGAGGAAACCAAAAATCTAGGTAGATACAAGAAAAATTAAGAAAACAACATCAAAAGTGCACTTAAGAAAAATAAAAATGGTAATACAAATCCTAATGAGTCTAATCAACTCAAAGTTTGGGATTGTACATCTATAAATGATATAAAGCATGCAAGAAATTTTAAATTTATATTAGAAAAATCAAATAAAGAAATAAAAGTTGATAACGATTCTGTTCTAAATGAAATGCGCATCAGATGTAGCGATAATACCGATTATCTAGATAATATGTTGGAGAAACTACCTTCTGTTTTAGGCAGAACAAATTGTGGAAAATTCGCACTAGAAGAAGGTGACGAAATATTTAAAAAGATATATATATAGAATGTTGGAGAAACTACCTTCTGTTTTAGGCAGAACAGATTGTGGAAAATTCGCACTAGAAGAAGGTGACGAAATATTTAAAAAGATATATATATATATATATATATATATATATATATATATATATATTAAATTTTTTTATTTAACACATTGTTGTCACAATACTATTATATATAAATGAAATTTATTTGTTGGTGGTTAAGCAATGTCTATATGCATTTCATTGGTGCTTTACCAAATCGTCAGTAGACTTTAACCACAGTTTTGAAAAGCTAAAAACCTCTTATCTTATGCATATACTTCCGAAAACCATCTGAGAATTCACAGCTTGTAAATTACAAACTATTTTCAAAAATAACAACAGAACAAGAACATAGGCTTGCAACTCATACAAAACTAAACCAACAAATAAAGTATGTTCGATACGAATCTATTTTATTTTTCTACACCTCTATTGTATAGAGGTGTAGAAAAATAAAATAGATTCGTATCGAACATACTTTATTTGTTGGTTTAGTTTTGTATGAGTTGCAAGCCTATGTTCTTGTTCTGTTGTTATTTTTGAAAATAGTTTGTAATTTACAAGTTGTGAATTCTCAGATGGTTTTCGGAAGTATATGCATAAGATAAGAGGTTTTTAGCTTTTCAAAACTGTGGTTAAAGTCTACTGACGATTTGGTAAAGCACCAATGAAATGCATATAGACATTGATTAACCACCAACAAATAAATTTCATTTATATATAATATATATATATATATATATATATATATATATATATATATATATATATATATATATATATATATATATATATAAAAGTTAAACACGTGTAAAGAAAATGATATAAAAATAATGTTGTATAATAATATTCACAGAATAACAGAAGAAAATAAAAATCGTGAATTAATAAAATTATATCACAGCACACCATGCGAAGGACATTTCGCAGTTAGAAAAATTTTAATCAAATTGAAACAGAAATACATATGGAAGAACATGTATAAAATGGTGAAAAAATACGTTTTGGAGTGTGATCTATGTCAAAGAAACAAACAAGTCAGACACACCAGAGAACCATTATGCGTTACAGACACGCCAAAAGATAGTTTTTCCACTGTAGTTATAGATACAGTTGGACCTTTAAGAGCCTCTGGAAACTATCGCTATATATTGACAATCACAGTTGCCATAGGTTGTAATAATGGAAAAACTTTAAAGGTCACTTTATCGTTCACGTTAGCTAATGTTAAGGTTAACTATTGGGAACTTTATCGTTAAGTTGTAACAATACACTAAACAGTATATTTTACTAGTGGTATTAGGTGAGGCTATTTGTAACGGCACGGTACATTCCATTCCCTCTTTGGAAAAAATGCGATTTAGGTACCGTGGTTAAGAACAATATATAAGCAATCAAAGATAACTCTTAGATTTATTTATGTGTTTTTTTTTTGTAAATTAACCATAACAAAATATAATTCCTGGTATACAAAAAAAAAAGCAAATAAATTCCCGGTAAAAATAATATAACAATAACTTTTCTATAAAATTAAACATAACTTTAAGTGCCATAACAGATAAACTTAATGAGTATGTGAGAACTACCGTCGTCTTAACCGTCCAGGATCTTGCCCTGGCTCGTTAAGTGAACCATCTCTCCTTTTATCTTAACGGCCACTTTTGGGGTAGATAGTCCGGTGACAGTTTCTGGCAGTTTTCGGCGAGCTGATATTTGTTCCTCTAAATGGATCATCGTCGGACTCGTCCTTGCTAAGTCTGGAGGATATAAGCTGAGGACGTCATTTTGCCAATTCATTTCGCGCGTGGATTGGAGTAGACTTTCTCATCTGTTGCCACACTCGTTGGGCCAGAATATTGCCTTCCTGATTGGAGCGTCATGCAATCGGGAATCTTTCTACTGATAAGATTTCCGGTCGGACTTCTGGTGGTGCCACATATCCAGCCACGCGCTTGGGCAATCAGGTCGTTCGTAAGTACTGCATTATTTTTCCTCGTTGTATCAGTCCTGCCTGCTTGCGCTCCGTCTTGATACTGATCATTTGACGTTGTGATGGTGGTCCTTTATAGATTAATGTTTATTATGACCTTCTGGCCATGGCTAACGTGCCTTCCTCTTGTCGACTTGTTAAGTTGTCCCTCTGCAACGTACGAAGGGCAGTTTCTTGGGGGGATGCGAAAGTTTTTATTTCTATGCCTTCAAGTGATAGGGTGGTCTTGCGACATCGTAGAAAAGCCATACCTAGGATAACGAGTTCGGCTACATTTTCCATTGCGGATGCTAAGAGTTGGGTGGTTGATCCATTAACGCTAATAGCGATAGAATAAACCTTAACGCCTGAGATGCAGCAGCTATCAGCAAGTTGTATCGTTCGCTGGTAGTTTCTAGCTCGGACTTTGTGAGTTTCCAATAATATCCGTACTGTTTAGCCTATGTAAGTTAGCGTAGAGCCGGTGTCTATAAGGGCTTGTATCGAAGTATCGCATATTTTTATGGTAATAAAGTAGCAACTGCCAATGCTTGTTTCGGGTGATATACAGCGGCAATTCCGTGACATAACGTTGTCCTGGCCACAGTTCGAACAAAATAATCGAGGAGTATTAGTACAGTTTCGTCTACGATGGCCAGGTTTTTTGCAACACCAGCAGCGTGTTTCGCGCTTGCCGGTTCCTGAACGTGTCGTTCGGTCCACGTAGTGGCTCGGTTGTGGTCTTCCCTGTTTCCCCTCTTCTCTTTGGAATTGGTCATACTCTTCAGTGAGCGCGTCTAGGTCATATACAGTGATAGTCTTTTCGGCGAACATATAACGTGTGATCATATCGTAATCGATCATAGAAGCGATCAATATTGTCACGTTTCTCGAGACCGGAATGTTGCCGGATTAGAGCTTGTAACTACAGAATGTAGTCTTTTGCTTTCTCACGAGGTCCTTGTTTTCGATGATAGATATTCTCCTCTAATTGGGCAAGGTATCGCCTGGGTAGGAAGAACTGTGTGGCTTGTTCCTTAAAGTATTTCCAAGACGCAACTTGCTCCCTTTTCTTAGATTTCTAGCAGTGAGAAAAGTAGCTGTCGATGGTGATATCCATAACACTCTGCCAGCTCCTCGAGGTGTTCGAGAAACTCCATTAAATTATTACCTTCACTGTAACGACGACGATTGAGAGATAGAACTATTATTGCTGTTTGGCTATCTGTAACGTACTGGCAATCTTCATCCAATACCTCAGCCTCCAGTGTGCGCAAAATGTTCTCCGACGATTTACGTTGCAGTTTCGCTCGTATTAGTTCGCTTAATTGTTTCCGAAGCTGGTTCACAGTCGCCGCTTCGGTGATCGCAATGCTACGTTCCCGGCAGACTTTCAATAATTAATCTTTCCGATGAAAATAAACCCGGCTAAGTGAATCGGACGACAATTCAAAAATATTCTTCTTGTAATTATCGGTAATTTGTACGGTATCGGTAATTACCCCCCACCTGGGTGGAGTTATTCCTTGCATAATGTTAAGTGTCTACTTATTTCTTGCATAATATGAAGCTATTGAGAATTTTTAGTAATGTTATATTTTGTTTCTTTTGAGCTTGCTATGCTATAAGTGCATATGTTCTTGTGCATGCAGTATTACTAAGCAATGTATTTTATTGCTGTTACATACTACAAATACATTAAACAGTACACCTTACTAGTGGTATTGGACGAGAGTATTTGTAACGGCACGTTACAAACATATATAAAATTTTTGAAAGACGTTCATTGCTACATATTAGAAATAAAAAAAGCCGAAATACAGCTTCCAAGCTGAAAATTTTAGCTTTTTCTTAAATATTAAAATAAAAAAATAACAAAATTCTGTTTTTTTATACCTTTCACAAAAAAGTGAAAGCTTATATAAAAATTTGCCATGCCGTGTGTAATTTCTTCAATATTAACATGGGACACCATAAAATACATATATTCTGGATTCGTATAAATAGCGATGACGATTGAGCGATTTCCGTCTGTCTGTACGTGAAATCGGTTCTCGCAAACCCCAGAGAAGTTAGAGACTTCTCTCTTGGACTATTGGACTGGAAATGAACTTGAATAGAGTGGTATTGAAATTCAGAAAAATCCGAAATATGGTTCTAAAGCTGGGAAGCTTACACCTAATTCTCGACACAAAATTAACTACCAAAAACCAATTATTATACCCTTCGCAAAAAAGTGAGAGGGTATATATAGGTTTGTCATTAAAGTATATAAGTACATATATTCTGGATCCTTATGAATAGCGAAGACGATTTTACGTTTTCCCAATCCCCCAGAAGAGCTAGAGGCTTCGTTCTTGGACCGTTGGATTGGAAATGAACTTAAATAGAGTGGTATTAAAATTTAGAAAGATCCGAAGTATAGTTCCAGAGCTGGGAAGCTTACACCGGTTTCTCGACGCAAAATTTATACCAAAAATCATTTTTTTTTAATGTTTATAAATTAATCCTATTTCGTGCTTTGGGGTCTATTAAAAAGTAAAAATATAAAAAAATGTTTCCAGGGTTGGAAAATTAAAATTTTTTATACATAAAAGTAACCAAAAAAAAAATTGACGTTGTGTTTTTTTTTTTTTTTTTGCTAAAACTATTTTATATTTTAGGAAGATCAAAAAATTGGTATCAAAAATCAAAATTTCGAATCTAGTGTTGGACAAGTGCAATATTTTAGAGTTCATGAAGGTGACCAAAATGGTTCAAAATTGTAAATTTTTCTTAAGTAATACTACTTTGTACCTCATGAAGATTTGCATTGGTAAAAACAAAAATAAAAATTTCTCTTCCAGGGTTGGGAAGTTTAAAGTTTTTTTTTGGTACATGCAATATTTTATAGTACATGAAATTGACCAAAATGGTTACAAATGGTTTTTCTTAAATAAAACCACTTAGTACCTAATGAAGATTTGCATCAGTAAAAATAGAAAAAAAAAATAATTAAAATTTCGCTTCCAGGGTTGGAAAATTGAAATTTTTCAGTTTATAAAAGCAGCCACAAAACTTCTTAATGATGTTTTTTTCAGTGAATTTATTTTGTACCTCAAGAAAAATTATGTTCGTGTAATAAATAAATAAAATTATAAATTCTTATCCTGGGTTCGAAAATCGAAAGTTGTTTGTTATATAAAATAGCCATATAAGTTCCTAATATAAATTTACTAAAGTTATTTTGTACTTCAGAAAGAACTAAATTGGTACTAGAAACCAAACAAATCAGATATTTCATTTCAGGGTTGGAAAGTCGACATTTTCTGTTATGTAAAAGTGGCCATAAACGTGCCCAATTTTCTTTATTTTAGTGAATTACAGCTATTACTTATATTTTTTTTTATCTCAGGGGATGACCTCTACATATGCAGTGCAAGAAAGAAGGGGATAGTATTATGGGGATATATGAAGAAAGATGAGAAGTTAGAGAATTTGTTGTAGCTATATCAACCTTTTTACTTCGCCGGCTAATTATTGCTACTGAACCAACGAAGGAGAGTGCTGCTGTTACCCTGCTTTTTAGTACATGATCGTGTCAGTTGCTACCAATTATGTGTGTCACACAGGTTGGCAACAACTAACACAACCATGCACTAATGCTGATCAGAAGTATTCATCACAATATTCATGACTCAGCTCGGGGTTGAACTCAGGACCCTCCTAGTTCATAGTCTGGTGTTCTACCACTTCAGCCAACAGCACCCTCAGGAAGAACTAAATTTATATTAAAAACCAAAACTATATAAATAAAAATTAAAAATGAAAGTAACCAAATAAGTTACTAATATATATATATATATATATATATATATATATATATATATATATATATATATATATGTATACTTATATATATATATATATATATATATATATATATATACTTATATATATATATATATATATATATATATATATATATATATATATATATATATATATATATATATATATATATCAATATATATTGTTTCAAAGTTTAAAAGTAGAATCAAATATAACTACAATGTGGCTATATGTACTTGGCAGCACTGCCAACTCATCTCTAGTTGTCAAAATGTTACAACCCTGGTCAACACATTGCAGATAATATTTGAATTAACGGAAATGGAATATTCCGGATACATCGTCGAGAGTATACAAGATCATTTGAGGCTGTGCAATAATAAGTGTAAATAACAACAACGAAAAACCTAGCAACATCAATGCTAAGAGATGAAGTTATTCTTACAGCCTGGTCCACGATGTCGATCGACAACTTAAGCGAGCGACAGCAAGTCACTCACTATCGCTCGCTTAAATATCGACTTGTCGGTCATCTGGCTTTACGTGTTAACGTAATCATTGTCAAATGACTATATTGCCACATCAAATATTCCATGTAAGTTGAGCCATAAATATGGCCATTTGAACGTGGCACAACTACCAGGTATGCACACTTCGATTGCAAGTGCAACAAACAAAAAACAACTAGTATATTCTTGGTATAAAACACTCGCTTTTTTATCGAAACAGACAAATAAATTTTACAATTTCTTAAAAATGCTTTACAAACTGTAACAATTATTTGTGTATGCTGTAAAACTGTATCAGTTAGTAAGAAAATTTGATCTAAAGCTATCTGAGTCAGCTTTGCTAGTCAGATCACCTCTTGAATATGCCTTGCTTCAAATGTAAACACAAAACATATGTTTTCAATAAATCCATTTTGTGAAAAATAATTTTAGCAAAGATTTTGTGGTGACAAATAAATAATTAAAAATTAAATAGTGTTTGTGTTTCATTTTAGAGTAATATTCAAGACAAAAGTAAACGTATTGAATATTGCTGAAATATGTTGTTGTCGGTGGCTGTTCACTTTTTGGAAGACGATGCAGAGGAAGAGCAGGGGGGTTATTCTGAATTGCGATGCGAAAATCAATGCGATGCGAAAATACATAAATGCGAACAATTGCTATTCTGTATTGCGATATTCGCAAAGTTATTTTTTAATCGCATTTCAAATGCGAAAAGGTGGCAAGTCGGTATTCTACATTGCGAAAACAAATGTCAAACACATATCAAATTCGCAAAATTTATTCGACAACAAAATAGCATTCGCAAAGTACAAACATGTAAGTGAAAGATAATATGTTATTTATTTCTTCATCATATATTTATTATTTAATTCAGGGAAGCAAGCAATAAGACCACCAAACCACGTCAATTTGAAATAATGACAGAATTTATGAATAAGCACAGCCAATTGGCAAGAGGCCATTTGAAAACACCAAATGCACGTCAGTCGGCAAATACTCTGTGGCAAACGTTAACTGAAGAACTAAATATCAATGGACCACCTATTAGAGAAGCTGCAGGATGGAAAAAAGTATGAAATATATAAACCAGTTCAAAAATATTTGACTTCAACTTTAATTTTAATAGGTTTGGGCCGATTTTAAAGTGCACACCAAACAGAAGCTTAGACGAAATAAAACCGACATCGGCAGCACTGGCGGTGGCCCATCAAGATATAATCCACTGTCTCCCTTAGAGGAGCAAGTGGTGAAATTATTAAACTTGACGGATTCCGTAAATGGATTACCGGGCGCAGTTTCCTTCGGGGCAACAACTCCTTCCAATGTTGAAAAGAATGGTGAAGATATGGCTGTGATGGAACAGTTGGACGAAGTGCCGTTACAAGAATTAGTCACGGAAGTAATAGTTGATTCGGAGGTGGCAACAAATGTACGTTCCCAAAGCTGTGAACGTAATCCCAGAAAACGTTCACGCTCAGTAAGCTTCTGTGATAGAGATAGTCTGCTTAAAACAGCAAGTTGAAAATCAAATTGCATACCAAAAAGAATGTATGGCTTCATTGAAGCAAATAAATGAAAATTTGAAAAGTTTAAGTCGATATCAGAGAAAGGACTTCGATATAAGAGAAAAAGAATTGGATCTGGCAAGACAAAAGTTTGAATTTGAAAAAGAAAATGCAATCGAAAACAGAAATTTGCTGAAACAAAAACTTGAGTTAAAGAAAATGATGATAGATATTGAAGAGCAAAAAATGAAACTAATGTGATATATGTACCTGTATGTAGTATTTTTGTACTTTTTTAGTTATACAATTAGTTAATATTAATATGCAACGAACTGCCAAGTGATGAGATATGCAATGAAGAGCGTTTTTATTTTTTATATTAGCCTGTAAATTTTTTTTTTTAACAGTGAAGTGATTTTGTGTTTTGAAATATTAAAGACTGTTTTATCTAGTAGTTAAAAATAATGAAAAAGGTTTTTTAAATAAAAAATTTACATAAATTTAAATCATATTGTTTTTTATTTCATCTCTAATATTTCTAGCGATGTTTGTATAATTGTTGCTACTACTATTATAATTGCTTGAGTTTGGTATATTATTATTCGATTGCGGCAGATCTTCCACAATTTCCTCCGTTGGCAGTTCAACGTTAAACTTGCAGCAAATATTGTGCAACGCGCAACAAACATTCATAATGCGTACCACCTTTGGTGGATCGTAATGTAGCTCTCGGGCCGCTAGCAAACACCGAAATCTTCCTTTCATTACACCAAACACTCTTTCAATTATTGATCTGGCCTTGCTGAACGTTTCATTGAAAAGTGCTTCAGTGGAAGCGTCTGCAGCGTTTCGATATGGCGCTAAGATCCATGGTTCTAATGGATAGCCTGAGTCGCCTAAAAGTTGTTAAATTGTAAAAGAATTACAATAAAAAATAAAATACTTACCAAGATCCAAGTTCCGTTCCTTCCGCTGTCGAACTTTGTTTTCAGTATTTGTCTTTCATTTGAGAGATTCCACACATGGGAATCGTGACTTGCCCCTCCATACCTACAATCGATAGCTCTAATTATCATTTTATGATCACATATCTGAAATAAACCATTATTAAAAATGTTATCTGTAAAAAAACAAAAGATTACTTACAACCATAGCATTCATGCTATGCTTAAGCTTCCTATTAAAATATAAATGTTCATTTTCACTGGGTCGTATCATCTGAATGTGTGTAGCATCTACTATTCCAATCACACCAGGAATATTACTTTTTCTAAAAAAAAGTTTTTGCTTTTTTCTTTTCGTCTTCGGACATTTCAAATTGAATATGCTTAGGACATAGAATCTTTTCAATAGCTATGCACACTTCCGCCAAACATCGCGACGTAGCTGGCTGAGATATTCCGAGGAAATGATCTTGACCAATTTGGTGCTGGTAGCCACCTTGACCAAGAAATTTTAACGCAGCCGCTAATTTGATAATTGGCGGAATTACACTTGATTTCGTAGTACTGCATTCCGAGCTAATATTATTTAAGACATATAGAAATGCTTCTTTATTTAATCTAAAATTTTTTATAAAGCTGAAAAAGAAATATTCTGCATAAGTAAACGTATATTTTTCGCAAGCATCAAAATAAATTACCTGTTTTCATTCAAGCTTAGAATATCGGATTTGCTTCTAAGCAATCTTCTCTGTATCCTTTCATTTTGCTCATGCCCTTCTCCGTCGTCGAACCACAGTGCCACAGAGTCCATTTTTAAAATATTTTTTTTCTAACAGAATTTCCTAAATAAATTTTATAAACAATTTTCACAGCCAAACACAAACAATTTATGTATTTTTAATTTGACGTTTGTTGATACTGACGTTTATTTGAGCAGCGTTGCCACGATTTGAAAAAAAATTGCGATTGCGAAAGTCTAACAGAATACCAATTTTCTTTCGCATCGTATTTAATTTGCGCATCGCATTGATTTTCGCATCGCAATTCAGAATAACCCCCCAGGTTTCTCGCAGATAATTGCGAGATATTTATAATGTTTTAGACATGCCATCAAAGCAGTAAGTATTATATTAATATAATTATATAAGTACGAATAAGTATTTATACTTGTGCGCACAAATGTAATGCATCTATGCACATAAATACATACACAAATAATCTTTTTCAAGTTTGTGTCAAATTTTCGCTTGTCCTAAGATGTTTTTGTCCACTTGTTGGAGCTGTTAGAGGGCAAATGGTCACCCACATTCCGTAGCACACTAATAAGGCCGGACATCAAAATAGCAACAGCACGGGGGGTTATCAACGTGGAATCGGAAACGAAACCATATCCTCAACAGCTAAGACAAGTGTTCAAAGAATCATTGCGGAATGTTTGGAGCTGTTTGAAAATTATGTTTGTCCGCAATGGATTCAAATGCCACAACCGGAAGAAGAAGCAGCAATAATGGAAATTTTTTTTTACCGCACGGGATTCCCTGGTGTAATAGGATGTGTTGATGGGACCCACGTTCGCATTAAATCACCTAGCGACGAAGTTAAGCGACTATATTATAAGAGAAAGGGCTACTGTAGTATAAACGCTATGATGGTAAGTATATTTTTATCTATGTATGTAAACATGTATGTTATTTTATAATTTTATTACTTATTTTAATTTTAGATGTGTGACCACAAAATGACCATTATGTTTGTTGACGCCAGGCACCCCGGCTCCAATCATGATGCGTTCATATGGGAACATAGCCTGGCAAACCAAAAGTTGCAGGAAAATTTTGAAAGTGGTGAACGTAATGCTTGGGTACTAGGTAAGTAAATATACACTTTTATATACATACATAAACATAAGTTTTCATATAAGCAATGAAAATTCAGTATTTAATTTTATTATAGGGGATGGCGGATACAAGCTAAAACCTTTTTTGTTGACACCGTTCAGGAATCCAAGGGACGTATACGAAAACCGTTTCAATAGAAAACATGTAAGTACTCGAAACGTAGTGGAGCGGTGCTTTGGTGTACTTAAAAACAGATTTCGCTGCATTCAACAAAAATTGTTAATGCATGTTGCGCGCTCCACAATATGTGCATTAAATACAAATGTGCACAAGAAATGGGAGAAGAAACGGAAGTTGGAGACGAGACTGTCAGTAACGATGCCAGTGAGGTCGGAGAAGAAGTGCCTACTGAAGCAGCAATTAGAAGAAACTGCAATAAATTTATAAAAAAAATTATTTTTCTAAAGGCCCTTCTCAGTGCCACCAAAAATAATCAAGAGATGGAATTTGTTTAACAATATAATCTATTTATTTATATTAAAAAAAGAAAGCCTTCATGGCCAATATAAAATATGTATTTGTGATTTATTTTAGTTTTATTTTTCCGCCAGTGCATTCGCAATTGTTTTCAATGATAATAAAATTTTTGAATTTGTCTCGGCATTGGTTTTAGCAGCTGCAGCTTGGATTTTGGCAGCTTCAGCAATTTTTTTTGGCCGCATCGGCAATAGCTTTTGTAGCTTCAGCCAGGAGAACTGCAGCATCCGAATACTGTTTTGCTACAGCAGCTGACTTCTCGCCAAGCTGTAATTGGCGCCGAATAATAAATATTTGCTCTTCAGTCAATGTTTTCTTTTTTTTTGTGGAGGAACAGCCTTCGTCGCCTTCGTGTTGACGTTTTTGACCTCGCTGCAGTAGTGGTGAAAAGTAACTTAATTGTGGGCCTTTCCTCTATTTTTTCCTTACTTTCCGCCTGCCTGGAAGGTGTTACAATCGCTGTTGCTTTACTACTTCTGGGTGGTGTATCCGCTATCGGTATGAAACAACTTTCTATCGAATCAATGTTTTTCGGACTTGCCTTGTCGTTGTAACCAAAAACTTTACCACTTGTTGCTGCAGCTTTTGACAAAAACAAAGTCCGGTCCACGATTTGCTCTAATTCTGTAAGTGAGTTCACCCGATAGAGGCCACCACCAGTTTCGTTCAAACTTTTATTGTTTTCTGCAATTTTTTTTTTGCTCGCGATTTTAAGTCAGTCCAAGTCTGAAAATACACAAATTTTTCAGTGTTATAGAAATAATGTCAATGTTCTTGCAACTAATTCCTTACCTTTTTCCACTCAACAATGGTACGAACAGGTGGCCCAAACGCATTTAATTTTTTTGTTAGCTTAATCCACTACCGAACTCCGGGTTGGCTTCCATATATTCAACTAGAAGCTGCAGCTGCTTCAGATTTGATTTTTTAATGCTAAACAATGTTTTGGTATCAGAGAATTATTTATTGTGCAACTACATTTATTATAAATACATATGTATATATTTAAAATACTTACCACTTTTCCATAATGAAATTTCTAAAATAAAATTTTTTTATATATTTTGCAAAACAACTTCTCTGTCGACAAACAAAAAGCAAGTGACTGATTTTGACAGTTCTTGTCTTGTTTCTACCAAAATTGTCCGAAAATGTTACCAAAAAGTTACCAAAAATTTTTTTTTATAAAAACAAAAATTTCTATTTTTATTATAATAAAAACAACAACTTTTATTAATAAAAAACCATAACATAAAACGTTTTAATTCATTTTAGAACGTAAATAAATATTTCAATTCATTATGCCTACGAATTCCGTAATTAATTTAAATAAATAATTAATATTGCAGTCATTTAAAATAATCTTTTGCTGACCAAACATAATGACATTTGCATATTACGCCGTTGAACAATTTAGCGCACATTCACACAGTTCTTTTTAATGATTTTTTTTCTCAGTGTTGAGTAATGAGGAAAAATGATAAAAGAAAAGCAATAATTTGATAGTTTGTCAAGCCTTAAAAACAAAGTTACCAAGTTACCAACCCTAAAAAAAATTACCAATTTTGGTAGAATGTTACCAACTATAGCAACTGTGACAGCAACATACACACAAATATACACAGCATCATACCCACATAGCACAAGAAGAAACAAAACTACGAAACACACGGAACACTCATACATACAACCACACATAGTTACAATAAACAACACACAAGACAGCATTGTCATATAAACACACACGTATATAGCTACATGTTAAGTAAAGCGCAACCAACAACAACCATAACCAGATGCTTCACGAAGTTACCAGACGACGTCATTTTGCTATATAAAGGCGCTACCAGTGACGTGTTAACATCACTAAGTGTTTAGTAGTACAAATACCCGTGTTAATTAAGAAGTAAATAAAGTGTTGCAGCATTATATATCTAAAATTAATTGTCTGTGTTTTTAATTTGATCCAATTAAACGAATCCTTGAAGGATAAGTAAAAAGCATTTTTACGAAAAGGTCTAAAAACGTAACAATATATATATATATATATATATATATATATATATATATATATATATATATATATATACTTTATTATTTTTTTTTTTAATTAAACGTTTTGTATATTTCAAGAAGAGTTGCCTTTGTGTAAAAAGCCAAAAAATTCGATTCCAGGGTTGGAGAATTGAAAGTAAAAACAAGTAAAAACGTTATATTCGACCGGGTCGAATCTTAAATACCCTCCAAATATTTAGTAAGTGAATTTGATATGTTTAACTTGGTGGGACAGAGTTCCTTTATATAATAACGTACGTCAACGCCCACTAAAGGGGGCGGGGTTAAAAAACAGACAATATCATGTTGTCCACAGACGAACGTATGGGCATTGCTAGACCGCCTTAAACTTCATCACAATTCTCTTTGGTGGCTATAAAAACTGTATTTTGGCGGGGTCGCTCTGGCAAGGGCTGTGGGGGAAACATTTCACCTTTGTCATAAAACTCTAAAAATAAATGCTTGGTATAATTATATACAAAATTAAAATTTCTTTTTTTTGATAGGGTCATTTAAAGGGAAAAGGGGGAGAGGGGGTAGGGCAGAAACAGATACACATAAAACTGTAAAAATTAATGCTTGGGATGATTATACACAAAATAAAAAAAAATTTTTATTCATTTAGCGGTCAAAGGGGGGAGGAGGGGGTAGGGCAGCATCAGGCAGTCATAAAACTCTAAAGATAAATGCTTGGGATGATTATATACAAAATTTAAAATAACATTTTTTTTTGGTAGGGTCATTTTGGGGGCAAAGGAAGAGGGGGGGGGGGGGTAGGGCAGAAATCGGCAGTCATAAAACTCTAAAGATAAATGCTTGGGATGATTATATACAAAATTTAAAAAAATTTTTTTTTTGGTAGGGTCATTTAGGGGGCAAAGGAAGAGGGGGGGGGGGGGAGTAGGGCAGAAATCGGCAGTCATAAAACTCTAAAGATAAATGCTTGGGATGATTATATACAAAATTTAAAAAAACATTTTTTTTTTGGTAGGGTCATTTTGGGGGCAAAGGAAGAGGGGGGGGGGGGGGGGTAGGGCAGAAATCGGCAGTCATAAAACTCTAAAGATAAATGCTTGGGATGATTATATATAAAATTTAAAGAAAAAATTTATTTTTAAGGAATGTAGGCTTAAGTAAAACAATTTGTTAAATTTTTATGTTATTTTTGCCTATAATAACGCCCACTGAAGTGGGCGGGGTCAAAAAATATTTTTATTTTATTTAATGGCTCCAAGTTTAAGGCGTTGGACCGTATTTGACATAAAAATATATCATTTGCTTAACAAAATAACCAAAAAAGTTTAACTGCCTATTTCTCATTGTCGAATGAATTCTTTCTTTCGTATAAATATACTTAAAACAAAAACAAAATTTTATAAATTGTTTTTGTTTCAAATGTATTTATACGAAAGAAAGAATTCATTCGACAATGAGAAATAGGCAGTAAAAATTATGTTGTTTTTTCTGGGTTGGTTTAGTTCTTCTTAGGGGAACTTTTTTCCCTCTTGCCCGATTTAGCCCATCTTCAAATTTAACCTGCTCTAAGTTTTAAAATATATTTGTGCTAAATTTCAAGAGTCTAGCTCTTTTCGTTTGGACTGAATCGTGATTTCCACAGACGGACGGACGGACGGACATGCTCAGTTCGTCTTAGATTTCATCACTGATCAAGAATGTATATACTTTATGGGGTCTGAGATGGATATTTCGATGCGTTACAAACGGAATGACAAAGTGAATATACCCTCCAAATTCTTTTTTGGAGTGTATAAAAAAAGTAACAAAACTAGTGGGTAGTTTTGATTTTATTCAGTGAGCTATGTCTTTTTTGTATATGAGGAAAATTTCCATAGGTATTAACAACAACAAAAATTAAAAACCTAATTCCAGGATTGGAAAATCGAAGCTTTTTCGTAAAAAAAAGGTTGTTAATTTTGGGTTTTTAGTGAATTAAACCTTTATATACTTGAGGAGGAAATATATTTCCGTAAAAACTAAAAAATATTAAAAATTCTATTCCAGGGCTGGAATTTCGAATAGTTTTGTTACACGAAAATAGTCATATAAGTTCCTAATTTTGTTTCTTAGTGAGCAAAACCTATTTTATATTTCAGAAAGAATTAAATTGGTATTAAAAACCAAAAAGTTATGTATTCACTTCCAGGGTTGTAAAACGAAAATTTTTTGCCACATAAAATAATCAAGAGTGGGTGATGTTGGCTGAAGTAGTAGAGCACGAGACTATGAAGCGGAGGGTCGTGAGATCGAGCCCGCGCTGAGTCATGAAATATTGTGTTGAATTCTTCTGATCAGCATTAGTGCGTGGTTGTGTCAGCTGTTGCCAGCCTGTTTCAATGATGAAGGCATAGTCACTGGTCACTGAACATAATTGGCAACGACTGACACTATCATGTACTAAAAGCAGAGTAACAGCAGCACCCACCTTCGTTGGCCCTGTAGCAAAAATTAGCCGGCGAAGTAAAAAGTTGAAATAGCTACAAAAAAAAAACTGTCTATCTTCTCATCTTTCCTAATCTGTCCCCTCAATACAATCCCCTCGTTTTCAGTTCCTGCGCAATGCATTGCATATATAGGGGTCATCCCCTGAGTGCTGGTCCAAGATTAAAAAAAAAAAAGAGTCACTACGTTTGTTTATTTTTGCATTAAGTCGTTTTTACGCTCGAGCAAGAAAACTTTTTGGTACGTAAAAGTAACCGAATAAGTTTCTTATTTTTATTGTCGAATTAAACGTTTTTATAATTCAGGAAGAGTATATTCGTGTGAAAAACTTAAAATTAGATTCCAGAGTTAGAAATTCGACATTTTTTGGTACAAACAAGTAACCAAATTAGTTTATTATTTTGGGTTTTTTGGTGAATGAAATCTATTTTCTGTTTTAGAAAGGAGAAATACATCTGCGAAGGCACAGCCGAATAAGACACTCTTGTTTCTGTTGTTTGTTTTGATAATTTGGTAAACAGTTTATAGAGAACACACTGCATTTGCCCCTTGTTATTGACAGAATCAACTGTTTGTTTCATCTTTCTTTTTTTATACAATGAATGAAAATGAGCAGTCACTGGAACAAACGACTTGGCACAGCTGTAATCTGAATCGAATTATGTGAAGACACACCTGATAAAACCAAATAAGTTGTTGAGAATATTAAAAAATCAAATTAAATTATTTTCTTCATCTACTCATATAACCCAGCGGCGAACATTGCTTACCGAATTACATCTCTTCAATAATGCATGCAACCCCGTAACATTTAGAAATAGGGCCAAGACGGACTGGTCAAGATTTAGGTCTAGTTTACAAAACAAACTCGAGAACTATCCACCACCAGTAGGGCGCATAAATTCAGAGATAGATAGACTTAGTGCTGATATTAGGGAATCCTTTGAGGACAGTTGTTCACTCAGAAATAGGGGAAACCCAGAGGAAAAGCCCTGGATGACGGGTCAACTTATAAATCTCAGGAGAGAAACCAGAAGGCTGTAGTGTATTAATGAAAAACGTTTTTTAATTTTATTTTACTGAGCAACTAATAATGTCGGTCAAGTAAATGCTTTATTGTTCTGTGACTAGTTTGGGAAAATCCTCTTCTTATATACAAGAGTTGAGAAGAAAGATTAACCCACCAAAGTCTATTGCTTAAATACTACTTACATTAGGGGTTTATAATTACTTAAAATTAGTGTAGCGGGGAGACAAAAAAATTTGTTTCCCAAAGATGAAGTGTGAGGCGAGCATTATGCGCACAAACCTGTAGTGTATTTCAAGTGCCGTGGCGGTGACCAAGTAAAACACGGATTATTTGTGGGACGTCACATGTTCACCTCAGTGAACAATATGGTGCAGCTAGCCCGAACCCTGACAACTAAGTCAACAATACCCCCAACACAAAGAGCTGCAGCCAACGTCGATCGCTATAAATTTTGGTCAACACATTAGTTCGTGATACCCTCGTCCCTAAAGTCGATCGATTACAAGTTTAAAAGTTATAATTACCATAGTGTAAAGAAAATTGGAAACAACATAAAATTGCTAAGCAAAGAAAAAAAAGAAGTTCAAGCCAAATTTGAATTAAAGTTAATTAGAAAATAAAACTTGTGCAAAAATAAAAACAAAACAATTTTAATAGACTTCTAAAAGAAAGGAAATCTAAAGGTGCTAAAACTAATTAAATTAAGAAAACAATAAAATTTATATTAACTCACACTTAAAAGTAAAGTGCTGGAATTTAAAAATAAATAAAAAGAGATTAAAAGAAAAAAAAGAATTTATTTTCTAAAGCGAAAATTCCTTGTTTTGTAAGAGTTTTACACTAGCAAATTTAAAGTCGTTTTATCTCGAACCATATGTAAATATCTAAGTAACCATCACTAAGCAAGTTTTTTCATTTTGCTACACTGTTTCTGCAAACATACATATAATAACTCGTGGTAATAAAGAAAAAAAGTTTAAGAAATTACTGTTCACAAAATCAGGTGATGATTTATACTCGTTTGTTCGGGCAGATTATTAAGCGCCAAATTTTATCTTGCCAGATTATGTGTAATTACAGAGGTATATAAGGCAAGGAACATGTGCTGAACGTTCATTTTCAATCTAACAAATAAAACGTGCAGTTATCCAATTAGTTATTCTATTAAATTGTATTGATTATAATTGTGAATATATTATATGTACAAGATATTACAATTTCGGAGAAGTCTAATTGTGCTGCAAAAATTTCATGTTTTGGTGCTATAATCCACGGGTAAATTTTATCAAAGAAAGCAATTATTTCCAATACCACATTTTTAGAAAGAGATAAAAAGCAGAAATTTATAAATCATAACTTTCAGATTTGGCACCAAATCCTGCTTATCTTATTTTAGAAAAATTTACTAAAATCCTATAAATGGGAAAATGCGTACGCCAGATTTTGATTTTTTTTCTATGATCCAGTTTGGAAACTAACTACTGCCAAACGTTATCGTCACATATGCATGTCACCGAAATATATGGGATAACATTGAAATCTTAGTGCAGTTGTACCTGAAAGCCACCATCTCTATATACAAACTTCATCCCTTAGGAAGAGTTGTTGCTGATTGCAGATTGTATCACCAAAATTCTGTTGGGTTCACTTGCTAGCTACGATGTTGCTACATATCATGAAACATTGTTACTGAACTTTATATATATTTTTTTGTATATTGGCATCAAAAAGTATCATCACGAAAACAAAGTCAAAAGCATATCACGATCACATCAGAAAATGTTAATTACAACTATCTCTTTCTAACACATATAGCGACACATTGCTGAATGGCCATTCATCGATGGAGACCAATGAAACAACCATATGTAAGTCACAAGTTCATTTTCATTAACTACCTGTTTGTCTCAGAATATGTATAAAATTTGTCACAGTTAAATCGGAACAAGTTAAGTAATTAAAATCAGTAACAAAGTTATTCAATCATAAAATTTTTTTTGATGTGAAGTAAAATTAGAGGAAAAAAAATGGAAAAAATTAGGTGCTTATAAAAGAAAAATAAGTATATAAAGAGCAACACAAGAGATTAATGATATATTAGCACTCCCGACTATAAGGAAAGAGAATTCATAAGTGATACAAATAAAAGCAACCGAATTTGGAAATTATTAGTTATTACACCACAAGAAAAAGAAAACAAGAAGACATATCTAAATTATTTCGCTGTAAGTTAAGGTCGAACCAAATTAGTATCAAAATTTTAAAACATCATATGCTGTTCATATGTATATTTATTCCACTTCATTGTTTTCTTCGTATATCTTCTTCTTTAAGCCTCTATATATTCAACATTATTGGGGAAAAAAACAACTTACGTCACTGACCTAGTTTCGGTTACGTGGTACATATTTGATAATATATACTTATACATACTTTATAATATTAATACTGGGTGTGGAATTCAAACTTAATCACTTTATAATTTCAACTTGTTAGTCATATTTAAGTTAGCTTATCGGTTAAAGCTATGTCTATAATATTTTTATATAATTTACGTTAAGAACCTAAAAATTATATTTGAGTTAATAAAACTTCGCAAATGAATTGTTAAGTATTTTAATTTTGTTACTTGCCACAGAAGAAATTAGTTATTGATTGACGTGTGGGATCATCTATAATTTATTTTCGGTGGATTTAACAGATGATCATGGTTGGGTTGGGCTACGTGTTGCATCTTCCACCTATTGGCAACATAATATATAACTGCAATAGTACTAACATCTTCCTCTTCACTACCATTATTATTCGTCCTGTCATATTGGTTCAAACTCTTCCAGTTTAATCAAGTCTATCTTAAAGGTATATATTTTGTTATGAACTCTTTATGCATGCAGTTAAAATAATTGTTCTATGTAGCCATTTAATTCCAACATGAGGTATGTTCTGAACCCCGCCTAATTGCCGACGAGCTAGTGCCGGAAAACAAATGCATGCATGAACTTAACCTGAAACCAATAAAATATGTCATTCTTTGGTTGTATACTACAATCCAAGTTAAATTAAACAATATAAAAAACCCTAATAAATAAGACTAGTTAAAATAAAAAGTGAGACAGATCACAATTTCAATACATATGAAATATGAACTGAGAAAATATTGATATACATCATATTTTGAAATTACTATATAATAAACTGAAAAAGGTCAATAAACATATAATTAAATATTATAACGTTTCTGAAAAAAATATGCATTTCATTTAAAAATTCCTGGAAGTTGAGAATAGCATAAGTATATCTAACCCTTTTTAACCCGTTTAAATATGGTCCTTAAGAGTGAAGAGTGAACAAACAGTATACAGTCCACACAAAAACATATAGAAAATAATAAATGTACATACACAAAGTGATTATAGGTACTATATAATAATTTTAAAAGACAAATAAAGAATATAATAACACAATACCAAATATTAAATACAAACTAATAAAAATAAAAAAGAAACCATAAGTGTAACAACATACAAATCTACATACTCAACTACTATTTATATGCATAAACGAAGAATAAAGTGCAAAGGAACATAAATAAAAGAAAGAATTTATTTTAACGAACTACTAGCGTTACATTAAACATCACAAATAAAAAGCAAATATAATCATTAAACAATACAAGTAATTAAGCAAACTCACCCAAAAAATAAAAAGTGCAAAAAACTCGCACAACATTACAAACAAGTACTATAACCAGTAGCTCGTTTCTGTATATATTGGTGAGAAATTTTCACGTCGAAAAGTGTGAAACAAATAATTCCACTGTTTCTCGATTTGTGAGAAAAAAGTGTTTCTGTAACTCTATGCGAAAACAGGCATCACTGTTCAGTTGTTATTGGAAGATTTCCAGTCATCAGCTGTCAAATAAAAAACTTTTCAAAGTGTGTATGGATTGAAATAATTATGTAAGAAGAAAATTTGGTGTTGTTTTAAAAATATTAAATAAAAAGTAAGTGCTTATAAGTGATAATGTATTCTGTAGCAATTGTAACATCAGAAGAGATTGATCGTCGAAATATGATGCGATTGCAACGCCGAAAATTAAGGGATGCAACTGACCCAATTGCTATCCCGGAGCAGCGGCTTAGAGATCTTTATCGTTTAAGCAGAAGTGCAGCAATTGATTTGCTTAACGAAATAAGTCCTCATATGTCCCAAGGAAAACACATATACCACAACCACTTCGTATGTGTTCAGCCTTGCATTTTTTTGCGACAGGTTCCTTCTATAGGGACATCGGGCAAGACTTTAATGCTTCTGTAAGCAAAAGTGTAGTATGTCGATGTATCCATGAAGTAGCCGATATTTTGGAACGGAAGCTAATGGCCAAATGGATTAAGTTTCCAGCAGTTTCGGAATATGAAGCTATAAAACAAAAGTAAGTATATTTCTAAATATGGTGACGTAAAACAGCTGTTACTGAAAATTAAATAAATATCTCAGATTTTATGAAGAGACCCGCTTTTCCGCAGTGATAGGTGCTATAGACTGTACTCATGTGCCATTAAGAAGCCAAAGCGAGACGTTGAAGGATGTTATCTTAATAGAAAAGGTTATCATTCAAAAAATGTTCAGCTGGTAAGTTTTTTCCAGATACTGTGACCTTTTCTACCAATTATAATATGCGCTTATTTTTAGATATGTGACTACAATCTGAGAATACTTGGAGGATTTGCGAGGTTTGGTGGTTCTACACACGACTCTTACATTTGGGAAGCCTCTCGCATTAACGTTTTAATGCAACGCAGATACGAAAGTGATAGAAAAAATCATTCCTGGTTGCTAGGTATGTATTTGTATTTTTTGGTATTTTTAATATTTTAATATTTTTCAATATATTCAGGTGATTCCGGCTACCCTTTACGTCCTTGGCTAATAACTCCATACAGGTCATCAACTGAAGATGAAAAAAAATTTAACACCGTCCATGCTCGAGCCAGAAACTGAGTGGAACGACTAAATGGTGTCCTTAAAGGTGTTTTCAGATGCTTACAAGTTGGGTTACATACCACACCTCAAACAGCAGGCAAGATAATAAATGCTTGCACAGTACTTCATAATTTTAGAAAGGACGATGAAGAGGAATTTGCAGAACCTCTTCGTGAAGCCTGCCGCATTCGCAATAGGTTAAAAGCAAGAATTTGCAATTAATTATTTTAATGAATAAGCATGGATATTAAATCAAAATGATTAATCATGTATATTAAAAAAAATTTTGGAAATAGTCTTACAAACTAACTATTTAAATTTTTCCAGATATAAAATATCTTTATGGAAAATTTTGCAATTAATTAATTCTACTGATATGTTAGCACTATGAAATTCAGACATGTAGAATAATAACACATAAATATGTATAATAAAATAGATTCCATAAAACATTGTATGTTCTTTATAAAATAATAAAAACGAATTTGTTATTAAAAAATATAAAAGGAACAATTTTTTTACTTTCAAAAATTCAATTTCTTACAAAACATTGTTTCTGCACTCAAAACATTATTTAAAATCAACAACGAAAAAGATTAAAATAGAACTGAATTTGTTTATGTTTATATTAAAAATGTTCATTCTCATTTCTAGATCGAAGAATTTTTAAGACCAACATGTACTCTTTTATTTCAAAAATATTTTTTTGTTTGTATTAAAAACAATAATTCGTTATATTTCAAAGTTGTTTTTATGTCAAAAATAAGAATTGTTAATTTTTCAACGGGCTTAAGTTCGAATCTGCATGACTGCAAATTATTATTTTTTTGTTATTTTATTAATAAATGAATTTGTTTAAATTCTATTTATTATTTTATATTAAGATTGGAATATTAAGAATATTTTCAATAATCATCAAAGCAGCAGAACGGATCAGTACTGATTTCGAGGCCGCTACGCCATCTCATCAGCATTCTTTGTTCAATTTTTCCACTTTTTGCAAGTGGTGCTAGTTAGTAGGAATATCAACTATTTAACCAATATTTTAACGAAAATTGAATATGAGAAGTTATCACATTCATATTATTAAGTTATTACATTTTGGTTAGTACGAAATTCCCCAACCCTGACGATTAATATTCCCAATATTCCAATATCTCTTTTTGCTTTTTCCGGAGCCTTCGGCTGCTGATAGGTAAAGCTTCTTTGTTATTTATGTTCAAGTAATTGAATTTAGTTGTCAATTTACTTTGAACAAGTGCGCGTGTCCCGCAATGTTTTAAATTATGTATGAATTTTTATTAGCCGAACTTTTTCTTATGTAAATTGTTAATTTTTCAACGGGCTTAAGTTCGAATCTGCATGACTGCAAATTATTTTTTTTTTGTTATTTTATTAATAAATGAATTTGTTTAAATTCTATTTATTATTTTATATTAAGATTGGAATATTAAGAATATTTTCAATAATCATCAAAGCAGCAGAACGGATCAGTACTGATTTCGAGGCCGCTACGCCATCTCATCAGCATTCTTTGTTCAATTTTTCCACTTTTTGCAAGTGGTGCTAGTTAGTAGGAATATCAACTATTTAACCAATATTTTAACGAAAATTGAATATGAGAAGTTATCACATTCATATTATTAAGTTATTACATTTTGGTTAGTACGAAATTCCCCAACCCTGACGATTAATATTCCCAATATTCCAATATCTCTTTTTGCTTTTTCCGGAGCCTTCGGCTGCTGATAGGTAAAGCTTCTTTGTTATTTATGTTCAAGTAATTGAATTTAGTTGTCAATTTACTTTGAACAAGTGCGCGTGTCCCGCAATGTTTTAAATTATGTATGAATTTTTATTAGCCGAACTTTTTCTTATGTAAATTGTTAATTTTTCAACGGGCTTAAGTTCGAATCTGCATGACTGCAAATTATTTTTTTTTTGTTATTTTATTAATAAATGAATTTGTTTAAATTCTATTTATTATTTTATATTAAGATTGGAATATTAAGAATATTTTCAATAATCATCAAAGCAGCAGAACGGATCAGTACTGATTTCGAGGCCGCTACGCCATCTCATCAGCATTCTTTGTTCAATTTTTCCACTTTTTGCAAGTGGTGCTAGTTAGTAGGAATATCAACTATTTAACCAATATTTTAACGAAAATTAAATATGAGAAGTTATCACATTCATATTATTAAGTTATTACATTTTGGTTAGTACGAAATTCCCCAACCCTGACGATTAATATTCCCAATATTCCAATATCTCTTTTTGCTTTTTCCATAGCCATCGGCTGCTGATAGGTAAAGCTTCTTTGTTATTTATGTTCAAGTAATTGAATTTAGTTGTCAATTTATTTTGAACAAGTGCGCGTGCCCCCGCAATGTTTTAAATTATGTATGAATTTTTATTAGTCGAACTTTTTCTTATGTAAATTGTTAATTTTTCAACGGGCTTAAGTTCGAATCTGCATGACTGCAAATTATTTTTTTTTGTTATTTTATTAATAAATGAATTTGTTTAAATTCTATTTATTATTTTATATTGAGATTGGAATATTAAGAATATTTTCAATGATCATCAAAGCAGCAGAACGGATCAGTACTGATTTCGAGGCCGCTACGCCATCTCATCAGCATTCTTTGTTCAATTTTTCCACTTTTTGCAAGTGGTGCTAGTTAGTAGGAATATCAACTATTTAACCAATATTTTAACGAAAATTGAATATGAGAAGTTATCACATTCATATTATTAAGTTATTACATTTTGGTTAGTACGAAATTCCCCAACCCTGACGATTAATATTCCCAATATTCCAATATCTCTTTTTGCTTTTTCCAGAGCCATCGGCTGCTGATAGGTAAAGCTTCTTTGTTATTTATGTTCAAGTAATTGAATTTAGTTGTCAATATACTTTGAACAAGTGCGCGTGCCCCCGCAATGTTTTAAATTATGTATGAATTTTTATTAGTCGAACTTTTTCTTATGTAAATTGTTAATTTTTCAACAGGCTTAAGTTCGAATCTGCATGACTGCAAATTATTATTTTTTTGTTATTTTATTAATAAATGAATTTGTTTAAATTCTATTTATTATTTTATATTAAGATTGGAATATTAAGAATATTTTCAATAAACATCAAAGCAGCAGAACGGATCAGTACTGATTTCGAGGCCGCTACGCCATCTCATCAGCATTCTTTGTTCAATTTTTCCACTTTTTGCAAGTGGTGCTAGTTAGTAGGAATATCAACTATTTAACCAATATTTTAACGAAAATTGAATATGAGAAGTTATCACATTCATATTATTAAGTTATTACATATTGGTTAGTACGAAATTCCCCAACCCTGACGATTAATATTCCCAATATTCCAATATCTCTTTTTGCTTTTTCCAGAGCCATCGGCTGCTGATAGGTAAAGCTTCTTTGTTATTTATGTTCAAGTAATTGAATTTAAATGTCAATATACTTTGAACAAGTGCGCGTGCCCCCGCAATGTTTTAAATTATGTATGAATTTTTATTACTCGAACTTTTTCTTATGTAAATAGTTAATTTTTCAACGGGCTTAAGTTCGAATCTGCATGACTGCAAATTATTTTTTTTTTTTTTTGTTATTTTATTAATAAATGAATTTGTTTAAATTCTATTTATTATTTTATATTAAGATTGGAATATTAAGAATATTTTCAATAATCATCAAAGCAGCAGAACGGATCAGTACTGATTTCGAGGCCGCTACGCCATCTCATCAGCATTCTTTGTTCAATTTTTCCACTTTTTGCAAGTGGTGCTAGTTAGTAGTAATATCAACTATTTAACCAATATTTTAACGAAAATTGAATATGAGAAGTTATCACATTCATATTATTAAGTTATTACATTTTGGTTAGTACGAAATTCCCCAACCCTGACGATTAATATTCCCAATATTCCAATATCTCTTTTTGCTTTTTTCAGAGCCATCGGCTGCTGATAGGTAAAGCTTCTTTGTTATTTATGTTCAAGTAATTGAATTTAGTTGTCAATATACTTTGAACAAGTGCGCGTGCCCCCGCAATGTTTTAAATTATGTATGAATTTTTATTAGTCGAACTTTTTCTTATGTAAATTGTTAATTTTTCAACGGGCTTAAGTTCGAATCTGCATGACTGCAAATTATTTTTTTTGTTATTTTATTAATAAATGAATTTGTTTAAATTCTATTTATTATTTTATATTAAGATTGGAATATTAAGAATATTTTCAATAATCATCAAAGCAGCAGAACGGATCAGTACTGATTTCGAGGCCGCTACGCCATCTCATCAGCATTCTTAATATTCCAATCTTAATATAAAATAATAAATAGAATTTAAACAAATTCATTTATTAATAAAATAACAAAAAAAAATAATTTGCAGTCATGCAGATTCGAACTTAAGCCCGTTGAAAAATTAACAATTTACATAAGAAAAAGTTCGACTAATAAAAATTCATACATAATTTAAAACATTGCGGGGGCACGCGCACTTGTTCAAAATAAATTGACAACTAAATTCAATTACTTGAACATAAATAACAAAGAAGCTTTACCTATCAGCAGCCGATGGCTCTGGAAAAAGCAAAAAGAGATATTGGAATATTGGGAATATTAATCGTCAGGGTTGGGGAATTTCGTACTAACCAAAATGTAATAACTTAATAATATGAATGTGATAACTTCTCATATTCAATTTTCGTTAAAATATTGGTTAAATAGTTGATATTCCTACTAACTAGCACCACTTGCAAAAAGTGGAAAAATTGAACAAAGAATGCTGATGAGATGGCGTAGCGGCCTCGAAATCAGTACTGAAACGTTCTGCTGCTTTGATGATTATTGAAAATATTCTTAATATTCCAATCTTAATATAAAATAATAAATAGAATTTAAACAAATTCATTTATTAATAAAATAACAAAAAAAAATAATAATTTGCAGTCATGCAGATTCGAACTTAAGCCCGTTGAAAAATTAACAATTTACATAAGAAAAAGTTCGACTAATAAAAATTCATACATAATTTAAAACATTGCGGGGGCACGCGCACTTGTTCAAAGTAAATTGACAACTAAATTCAATTACTTGAACATAAATAACAAAGAAGCTTTACCTATCAGCAGCCGATGGCTCTGGAAAAAGCAAAAAGAGATATTGGAATATTGGGAATATTAATCGTCAGGGTTGGGGAATTTCGTACTAACCAAAATGTAATAACTGAATAATATGAATGTGATAACTTCTCATATTCAATTTTCGTTAAAATATTGGTTAAATAGTTGATATTCCTACTAACTAGCACCACTTGCAAAAAGTGGAAAAATTGAACAAAGAATGCTGATGAGATGGCGTAGCGGCCTCGAAATCAGTACTGATCCGTTCTGCTGCTTTGATGATTATTGAAAATATTCTTAATATTCCAATCTTAATATAAAATAATAAATAGAATTTAAACAAATTCATTTATTAATAAAATAACAAAAAAAAAAAATAATTTGCAGTCATGCAGATTCGAACTTAAGCCCGTTGAAAAATTAACAATTTACATAAGAAAAAGTTCGACTAATAAAAATTCATACATAATTTAAAACATTGCGGGGGCACGCGCACTTGTTCAAAGTAAATTGACAACTAAATTCAATTACTTGAACATAAATAACAAAGAAGCTTTACCTATCAGCAGCCGATGGCTCTGGAAAAAGCAAAAAGAGATATTGGAATATTGGGAATATTAATCGTCAGGGTTGGGGAATTTCGTACTAACCAAAATGTAATAACTTAATAATATGAATGTGATAACTTCTCATATTCAATTTTCGTTAAAATATTGGTTAAATAGTTGATATTCCTACTAACTAGCACCACTTGCAAAAAGTGGAAAAATTGAACAAAGAATGCTGATGAGATGGCGTAGCGGCCTCGAAATCAGTACTGATCCGTTCTGCTGCTTTGATGATTATTGAAAATATTCTTAATATTCCAATCTTAATATAAAATAATAAATAGAATTTAAACAAATTCATTTATTAATAAAATAACAAAAAAAAAAAATAATAATTTGCAGTCATGCAGATTCGAACTTAAGCCCGTTAAAAAATTAACAATTTACATAAGAAAAAGTTCGACTAATAAAAATTCATACATAATTTAAAAATAAGAATTTTCATTCTTATTTTTGATATATCATCTTACAAATTATTTTTGAAATAAAGGAGTACATGTTGGTCTTAAAAATACTTCGATCTAAAAATGAGAATGAAAATTTTTAAAATTAACAAACAAATTCAGTTCTAATTTAATTTTGTTAGTTATTGATTATAAAATGTAATTTTTGGGTGCAGATGTCAGTCATTAAAATTTTTTATTTAGTTATAAAATAAAAATTTTATTTTATTATTTTGATTAACAATTTGAACGCTTAAAAAATAAGTAACTATTACAGAAAAAAAAACTTAAAATTTGCTTCAGGTACTTCAAACACTATATCACTTTATTAATATTTAATTGTTAAATAAAATTTCTAAATAAAGTTTAATGTTTGATTAAATAATTGCGAATGAAATAGAGGTATCTATAAAATTTGAGTGCATGTACAATCCCTATTCAAAATTTTTTCTAGTTTATCTAAAATAGTTTGGTTTTGTTTTTCTATTCTATTTAACTTGGCCATTATAACTTTTTGCATTGCCTTTGCTTCATCTAAGGCGTTGATGTATTTTGAAGATGATGTCAGCATTTTGGCTTGCGAAGATTTGGATTGGGTTTCTTTTGCTTTTTTGGGTGGCGGATTGTACAACTCTTCGCACTCCAAAAATTCCTACATTTTTATTAGTAAGGACATTAGTATTTATCTATAGACTTACATTTAAAAACGAATATTTACCTCAAATGACTATTCAATTAAAATTCCAGATTCCGGTGTACACGAATCACCATTAACAGCATCAGTAGTTATAATTTGAAGAATTTCTTCTTCTAGTGGATTTAGATCACGTGGTGCTTCGAGCCAGCTACCACCACCGGTTTTATTCATAAATGTTCTTCTAGTATTTATAGTCTTCTTGACTCCACATTTTAAATCTATCCAACACTAAAAATAACAACGTTTAATACACAACGGGAATAAGTATATAATAAAATCTTACTTTTTTCCACTGCTCCACGGTCTTTTCGCTTCCACCCAAAAAATTTAGAAGCACTCTGAGTGAATCCCACTGCTCTTTAAAACTTGCATTAAAGTTAATGCCGGTAAATTGCCCTCTAGCGAACTCCAAATGAGAGGACATGTTCTCCACCAGCTTCTGTTTCTGCATTTTGGAGATTCTTTCTACTTTCTAGAATAAGGCAATGAAAATACAATCATAAATGGTTGGAAAATGTATTATATACATTTTCTGTTGATTTAGGCTCCATATTTTTATACAAATTATAACACATGAACACAAATAAAATTTATTTTCGCGCCGATTTTAAATGCGAATTGTTTTGACAGCTCAAGTGCAAAGTTTTTCACATAATATTCATACAGAAACACATTGACTCCCATCTTTCCAATAATTGTTGGAAAATATCTCAAATGACAGGTAGTTTTCACAAAGTAAAGTTTCAGAAACATCTGAGTGAGAAAATGTAATAATTGGTTCAACTCTCATCGTTTCTGTTGCAATTCTGACCGTTTATGTGAAAAAATTGTCGATGGGAGAATTATAGAAACGAGGTACCGGTTACAGTGTCATGCAAAACTACACAAACATATAACAACTGTGGCATAAATATAATATTTTTACTTACACTAAAATATTAAGAAAAAATTAAGTTGGTTTAACTAAAAATAAATAAAAAACAAATAAAAATAAGAACCCAAATACAAAATACACAAAATACACAGTAAATAAACGACCAGAGTTACATCGACTTAAAGGACGTATACAACAGCAACACAACCCAACCTAAAGAAAAAAAAAAACAAGAGATAGTTAAACTCTTCTGAAGGTTTCTCTTCACTGGTCTATTAGTCTTATTAATTTCATTACACCTAGTGTGCACATTTCAAACAATTAACCCTTACTTACCCAAATTTAAGAAATTAAAACATAGCCATCTCCACATTAAAATCTTTGGCAAGGAATTTAGAAAATTATATTGAATCCGTTTTAAGAGACTTTGAGGAGGATTATAAGAATACCCAAGAATACTCCCAATCTTTACCCGCTCTAAACTTAAAAAAAACGAGTTGGAAACTTTATGGTCAGATATTGACAAAAACTTTAAGCAGATTAGGGAATCCGCTGAATTAAATGATCCAAAACAGGCGGAGGTATACAATTTACTCAAATTACCCGAAGTATCAGAGCGGCTAAGAAATTTTATAGAAGCTCGATGATAGAGATTGATGAGTCCATTGATAGACTCAATAAGGCGGATGAGACTCTTAACTCCTCTAAAGATCACATACTTACACAACCCAAGGATTCAGTATCATTTAATGTTCCCTCTTGTGACATGCCAATATTCAGTGGAGATTTTAAAAATTGGGCATCATTCCGGGACCTTTTTAAGGCCATGTATGGAAATAATACCCGTTTAAGTGGCGTTGAGAAACTATTCCACTTGAAGCAAAAAACTACTGGAGAGGCTAAAGAAATATTAAAAAACGCACCCTTCACAAATGAAGGTTTTCTTATTGCATGGAACCAATTGGTTTCTCAATATGAGAACAAAAGAATGCAAATTAATGTGCAATTGAAAACACTTTTAAATTTGCCCGCAGTAAATACCATGTGTAGTGCATCAATAAGAAAGCTGCAAAGAAAGATAAACTGTTGCATTTCAAATTTAAATACCCTAGATGTTGACACAGATAATTGGGATCCAATTCTCGTTTATCTGTATTCAACAAAGTTACTCACAGAAGTAAGAAGAGAATTTGAAAAGACTCTCACTAATTGTGCAGAAATGCCGTCGTGGACGGATCTAGATTTATTTTTAACCAACACATATAAGGAATTGACATCGATGAATGATATTCTAGATCAAGGCACATACCATAACAGCAACTCTAAACCCAAAAATTTTCAAGAAAATAAGATCAGTTTTGATAGAAGGGGGAAAACATTTTACAATGTAACCTACCCAAACAAAGATAACCACCCAAAAATCAAACCTCAAAATGAACGAAGATTCTCACAATCAACCCACCCTAAAACCCAAAGTACTACAAGTTTACAAAATAACCCAATTCAACCCAATAAACCCGATGGGTCAATTTGTAAGCTGTGCAAAAGCAATCACACCATCAGAGAATGTTCAGAGTTTACGTCTATGGGAGTAAACGAGAGGATTGAATTTGTTAAGAATAATGGAATATGTTACAATTGTTTGGCCACCGCACACATTATAAAGGATTGTCGTAGTACATTCAGTTGCAGATATTGCGGTGGAAGACATAATACCCTGCTGCACAAACCCAACTCAAACACAAACACACAGCTTGATGATAATCAACCATCAACTTCTAGAAATGCAGCACAATCTTTCTCAACATACACCCAATCAAGCATACCCGTATTAGATGACAGAGCGAAACTATTAGGAACTGCTATTTTGAATGTTGAAGTGCATGGCGAAAATTTTTCAGCTAGAGCGCTAATTGACCCAGCTTCAGACTTTTCATTTATTTCAGATAAACTTAGACGCAAGTTGCAATTACCCACTACCCCAATTGTTGAGGTTGTCTCAGCGCGATCAAACAAACTATGTAATGTTTTGTTAAGATCAAACACCCAAAGCAATTTCAAGTTGAATATTCAAGCAATTGTTGTTAAAACGCTTACTAAGAACTTACGAACTCAGAATTTAAACCCAATTGCATAACATTCAATTGGCAGATCCAAAATTTTATGAAAGCAGGCCAATAGATTTTCTAATTGGCAGTGATGTTTACCCACAGATTATAAAATCTGGTGTTAGGAAAGATTTTCTTAACACATTAGTCGCTCAAGAAACTGAGTGTGGATGGATTTTGACTCGACCCATTCAAAATTCACATAGCACACAACCCATAGTTTCATACTTTAGTTCTGTAGCGCTTGATAAGGTTTTAACAAGGTTTTGGGAAATTGAAGACATACCTAAGACACCCAATAATTGTGAAGAATACATCGATTGTGAGGAAAATTATGTCACAACCACTTGTAAATTACCTAATGGTCGTTATCAGGTAAATCTTCCGTTTCGCTATCCTCCCGTCACATTAGGCAACTCTCGCCATATAGCAAATTCACAGTTTTTGCGAAATGAGAAGAATTTATTAAAGAAACCTGAATTAAATTTTGAATATGATAATGTATTACAAGAATATATTGACTTAGGTCATATGAAACCCGTTAAATACAACCCGACCACGTCTTCAAACAACCACTTCTATCTCCCCCATCATGCAGTTGTTAAACTACATCGTGTTACAACCAAAGTCAGAGTTGTTTTCAATGCGTCTAGCAAAACGTCTAACAGCAATAGCTTGAATGATGCTTTATACACTTGTAGTGTACCCCTATAGTCGTTAAGTATCATAAGTTAGTATATTATTTAATCTAAGCATACATCTGCTTATTTTTTCAAAAAAGGCATAAAACTGCCTCAAGAGCAGTTATAGGCCAGTGGCGTTATTAAGCGCTGGCAACTAAAATTATAAAAATTTGTGCTAAAGTAACTGCGGCATATTTGCGCATATTACATGGCGATCCTGCCCAACGACCAGCACAAAATCCAATTGGAAGAATACCAGCCTGTTGGTGGAACAGTATACGCACCAAAATATACGGCCGCGTCAATACAATCTGGCCCCAGACCCCTCTCAGTGGAAGAATACAGGAGAAGACAAAATAAGAGAATTGAAGAAAGACTAACCTCCATCCCGGTTACGACAAAACCAAAACATAAAAGAGGTGGCAAACTGGTCAAAATACCCGCAAATTGGCAGCATTAAGAGCTACAGTGAATGCTGATCCTCCTCCATCGTGGGATATAGCCTCAGAATTATGGTTACAAATTGAAGCGTACGAGTCACTGCTAGATTCCCGACGCAACAAACATAAAAACAGCAATTAAATTGTATTATAAAAATGTTATTGAATATAAACACAGCAAATTTATTTTAACACATGTATTTATTTATAACAAAAAAAAACACAAATATGAAATACACTATAATATACATTTAAAAAAAATATTACAAAAATTTTACAAATACTTAATCTACTCTTATAAACAATTGAAAAAAAAAAACTAAAAAGAACAAAACGCGAAGAAGCAAACTAGGCGAATTAATGTCAGCTGTGAATGATTGACGGCACAACATCCCTGTCTTAGTGAAACAAAAAATTTTTTACTCGTAATTTTAACAATAGATGGCACCACTACTTTTGTTTAAATTAGGTGTTGCCAAGAAGAGAAATTTTTGTGAAAAATTGTTTTTATAATTAATATATTATTTTTTTTAATGGAACAAGTTAGAGGTTATTATATTGAAATAGAAAAATTAGAAAAGAACATAAAAAAGAGCAAAGACAGAATTTACTCCTCTAGCTATAAAATTGAAAAATTATCGCGCTTAATTGAAATTAAATTAGAAATTGACAGTATTTGTAGTCGTTTGCAGGAAGAAGAGACCAAATCATTTATAACCAAATAAAATGAATGAAAATATGGCCTTAAATGTGTTTACAAAAGGTGTTAATGTGGAATATAAAAATATATTGGTAGCAAGTAGTCCAAAAACTCTCAGTGAAGCTGTAGAGAAATGTATTACAGTGGAAAGGAACATGCAAACAAATGATAATAGTATTTTTAGAATTAATAGGCGTGAGAATGAACGTATGTATAATTCGCAAAGAACGTATGGGGATTATACAGGGTACAGAGGTCAGGGATATCCAAACCAAAATAGTAACAGAAATAGCAACAATTATAATAATGGATTCTACAATAATAATACTAATTACAATCGCAATGGATATGGCAACAGCAATAGTAACAGTAGCAATAATAGGTACAGAAATAGTGGTAATAATGCGAATAGAAATTTTGCAACAAGAAGTAGTGATAATAATATGAATTCCTCATATAAAAATGGTAATAGCAGGAACAATTCGTCATATAGACCCAGTAATAGCAGACATAACCAGGGAAACTAATAGCGCCGGATAGCAAAGATTGTTATCCAAGAGGGCAAAAATTTTTCAAAATTTCAAATAACACTGATAATTCGATAACAATAACTTGCAGTACCATAAATAAAGAGCTTAAATTTTTAGTAGACACTGGAGCAGATATTTCTATTTGCAAGCGAGGTAATATAGAAAACATAAATGAACGTAACATGTCATCACTAAGTGGTATTACTTTAGATACGATTGAAAGTCTTGGCACCGCATATTTAACTTTAGAATTCGATAATAAGCCGATAACACAAAAATTTCACATAGTTGAAGATAATTTTCCAATCAATACTAATGGAATCATTGGTAGGTACTTTTTATAAAAGTATAAATGCAAAATTGATTTTGAAACATACACGTTAACCATCAATATAGCTGATGAAGAAGTTATTTTACCAATTACCCCAAAACGCGTTTATAAAACTGAAATATGTATACCAGCACGCTCAGAACAGATAGCACCAGTCAACATATGTACGAATCAGGAAAGCGTTGTTTTGAACATAGAATTATGTCCGGGAATTTTTGTAGGAAATAGCATTATACCATCAATAGGTCTACAACACATAAAATTGTTGAATACAACTGACAAAGATGTAGTTTTGAATGATTTGAAGTTAGAAACGAAGCCATTATCAAATTACAATATATATAATTGCGGCAACAAAATGAGTACAAGTAAAAACAGAGCACAAAAAGTTTTAGAAGATTTAAATATCGAATCTATAGATCCGTTAGCTAGGCAGTCCTTAAAACACATAGTTACAGAATATAATGATGTATTCCACCTTGATAGTGACAAATTAACAACAAATAATTTTTATAGTCAAAACATTCAGATTGGAGATTCTTCACCTGTTTACATAAAACCTTACAGATTACCTGAGTCACAAATGGGCGAAATAAACAAACAGGTAAATAAATTGTTAGAAGATGGTATCATTGAACCATCTGTGAGTCCTTATAATTCTCCATTATTGGTGGTACCGAAAAAATCAGCAAATGACACAAAGAAATGGAGATTAGTAGTTGATTTCCGGAAAGTAAATGAAAAAATAGTAAGCGACAAGTTTCCTTTAACAAGAATCGAAGATGTCCTAGACAAGTTAGGTAGGGCTACACATTTTTCTACACTGGATATGACCAGTTCATTTCATCAAATCGGTTTGGATAAAGAATCGAGACCGATTACTTCGTTTTCTACCAGGAATGGTCATTTTCAATTTACTCGGTTACCCTTTGGACTGAAGATATCGTCGACTAGTTTTCAAAGGATGCTTACAATTGCATTGAGTGGCTTGGATGCGGAAGCGTTTTTGTATGTCGACGACGTTATTGTTTTTGGTTGTAGTATTCAACACCATCACGAAAACTTGATAAAAGTCTTTGAAAAATTGAGGCAGTATAATTTAAAACTGAATACGTGTAAATGCTGTTTTTTGAAAACAGAAGTAGTTTACCTAGGTCACCTTATAACTGATAAGGGTATACGTACCGATCCTGCCAAACACGAAGTGATAGAAAACTATCCAGTTCCCAAAAATGTAGATGAAGTCAGACGTTTTGTAGCGTTCTGTAATTACTACAGGCGTTTCGTTAAAAACTTTGCTGAAATAGCTAGAAATTTAAATAAACTGTTAAAAAAAATACTGTTTTTAGGTGGGACGAAGGTTGTCAAAATTCTTTTGAAACATTAAAATCAAAATTAATTAACCCACCAATACTCCAATATCCTGAGTTTAGGAAACCGTTTATATTAACTACCGATGCATCTAATTATGCACTTGGAGCAGTCTTATCACAAGGTGAAATTGGGTCAGATATGCCCATATCGTATGCGAGCAAATCGTTGAGTAAGCATGATATAAACAAGCCAGTTATAGAAAAGGAGCTGTTAGCTATACATTGGGCTATAAACTTTTTCCGTCCGTATCTTTATGGTAGAAAATTCTACGTAGTGACAGACCATAGACCCTTGGTATCGTTATTTTCTCACAAAAATCCATCGTCAAAAATGACTAGAATTAGGTTGGATTTATGTGACTACGATTTCGAAATATCGTATAAGAAAGGCAAGATGAATAGCAATGCAGATGCGTTGTCAAGGATAGTATTGGACAGCGAAACATTAAAAACGTTAATCCCTACCGAAAATGTACAAATGCGTAATGATATATTAGTGATGACTCGAAACATGAAAACTAAACAGGATACACAAAAAGATGTTGAGCATAGAGGTGTCGTCTCCAGTAAAGAGCCTGATCAACTTTTTATTTGGGAATGTTCCTCAATCTCAGACATTAAATCGATGAAGAAACTTAGGTTTGAAGTAATGAATAAAATTAAAATACATCAAGTTGTAGCAAATGATTTAGAGGTTGTAGTAAGATGTGGTGATAATCCAATAAACACAAAGCTGTATTTGGAGAAGCTACTATCGAAATTACTATCAATAAATGAAAAAGAGCTAGCATTAAATGCTCATGATGAAATTTTCAAATTAGTAACAAAGGAACAGTTTAAAGATACGTTCAACGCATTAAGAAGTAAAAATAAAGCAAATTTAAGAATATTAATATATAAAGAACCGTTAAGGGTATATGATAGGAAAATACAGGATACACTCATTAATGAGTACCATAGTTCAGCTATAGGAGGACACTTAGGTGTCAGGAAAACGACGCTAAAAATTAAACAAAAATACATATGGAAGAATATGGGTAGGATGATTAAGCAGCATATATTGAATTGTAAAGAATGCAAAATCAATAAGCAAACGAAACACACTAAAGAAAAGATAACACTAACCGATACGCCAGGGACTAGTTTCGAAATAGTGTCAATAGACACGGTGGGTCCCCTTAGATTCACAAATAATTTTAGGTACATACTAACAATACAGTCCGATTTAACAAAGTACATTATTGCATGCCCCATTGAGACGAAGGATGCTAAGATGTTGCAAAGGCTCTTGTAGAGAACTTGATTTTAAGATACGGGCACTTCAAAATTTGTAAGTCAGATAGAGGTACTGAGTTCGTAAACGAGTTATTGGCGGAAGTATGTAAGCTACTGGAAATAAAACAGATTTTCAGCACTCCATACCACCATGAAACTCTTGGATCAGTTGAAAGAAGTCATAGAGTACTGAATGAATTTCTCTTAGGCTTCTGTAAAGATAATGAATGGGACCATTGGATATCTTATGCGTATAATACCACACCGCATATAGACACAAACTACACTCCATACGAGTTAATATTCGGTAGATTACCAAACTTGCCTAATGATAACTTATTAAATTTTGAACAAATCTATAATATAGATAATTCAAAAGAATTAAAAGCTAGATTAAAATTTTCTTTGCAAAAAGCAAAAGAGTTACTGGAGATATCAAAAAAGAAACGCATTGAACAATGTGTAAAATTTAATCCGTTATATTTGAATGTAGGAGATATGGTCTTAATAAAAACCTTTAATAGGAAAAAGAATCAACCACCATACCATGGTCCATATAGAATAGTACAAACTAAAGGAGTAAACTCTGTCATAGATCTAGGAAGTAAGTTAAAAGAAATACATAATAATAATTTAAAAAAATATTAGTAATATGTTATAATTGTAAAAATTATATAAAACAAAAATTTAATTTTAACAAACATAAAATTGCAAAAATTTTTCTTAAGGGGTAGGGTGTAGTGTACCCCTACAGTCGTTAAGTATCATAAGCTAGTATATGCACTTTTCGATAGGAATGTCACTCAAATTTTATTTCAAAACAATAATAATAATAAATAATACTTATTACAACAAATAATTTTCCGTTTTTGTAAAACAACAATTATTAAATATTATTGTATTGTTGTAGTTTTAAGGATACCGTTAGTTAGGTATAAAAAGAAGAAATATATTGAATAAAGGATCAATCATTAAACAGCCTTAAATCGGCATTATTTACTCTAGGCATACATCTGCTTATTTTTTCAAAAAAGGCATAAAACTGCCTCAGCACCAATTATAGGCCAGTGGCGTTATTAAGCGCCGGCAACTAAAATTATTAAAATTTGTGCTAAAGTAACTGCGGCATATTTGCGCATATTACACACTGGTCCCACCCTACAACAAGATTTAGTTGTACTTATCTTGAAATGGCGCTTTTATCAGTTTGTTTTTAACGCCGACATTACAAAAATGTACAGGCAAATTATGTTAAACCCTACCCACACACCCTTTCAATGCATACTCTTTCGTAAAAGCGTCAATGAACCCATTCAAGATTATGAACTTCAAACAGTAACATTTGGAATTAACTGCGCTCCATATTTGGCTATAAGAACCCTACACGAATTAGCCAAAGACATTCAACACACCCATCCGATTGCTTCCAAAATTCTGAAGAGTAATATGTATGTTGACGATGTTTTATCTGGAGGTCACACAATAGAAGAAGCCAAAATTGCTCAGAACCAACTGATCTCAGCTCTTGACACTGCTGGATTTCCACTACGTAAATGGACGGCCAACACAAAGGAGTTATTGAATAGTTTACCCGAAACACATTTACTTGATGTTGAGCTGCTCACGCTACCCGACTCAAATAATGCAAAGACATTAGGCATGAGATGGAATGCTAGGGGGGATACGTTTTTCTTTAGTGTTCCAATTATTGAGAGGAAATCTTCATATACAAAGCGGACTGTTCTATCGCATATAGCACGTCTATTTGACCCAGCTGGCTGGTTAGCACCAATTGTGATTTCTGCTAAAATTATTATGCAGCAAACATGGCAAGATGGTACAGCTTGGGATGAAAGTCTAACCCCACACACCCTAATCAGATGGAATAAATTTTTACAGTTCTATGATGATATTGATCAAATTCGTATTCCGAGATGGATTCATTTTACGCCGTCAGAAAAATTGAGCTTCATGGCTTTTCAGATGCGTCTGAAAAGGCATATTCAGCTGTGGTATATGCCCGAATTACACTCCCAGATGAATCTTGTATCGTAACCCTACTACTCGCTAAAACGAGTGTGGCGCCAATTAAGGTTGTCTCTCTAACAAAATTGGAGCTCTGTGGTGCCGTGTTATTAGCTAATATTACCCATAATTTTATAATACAGCTGAGCCTCCAACAACTTTAAACATATTTTTGGACAGTTTCATCTATAGTTTTAGCTTGGCTGAGTAAAACACCCAACTCATGGAAAACGTTTGTGGCAAACAGAGTTTCTACCATTCTTGAAACAGTATGAGTGGATAACTGGAATCATGTGGCTTCACACGAAAATCCTGCTGATGTTGCTAGCCGAGGATGTAATGCTGAGGAGTTGAAAGAGCATAAGCTATGGTGGAACGGTCCAGTCTGGTTAAAAGACCCCCCCTTCAAGATGGCCGAAAACACAAAGACAATTTGAAGCTCAAACTGATGCAAAAATAGTCCAATCGTTCCCCACTTTGGCTAATACTAATAACCCTTTAGAAAACAAAAATGATACTTACCCAGACATTTTGTTAAGATAATCGAAAGCCTTGAGGGTAATGTCGTATGTATATCTATTTATTGATCGAACTTCATGCACTCGAAATCAGACAAGCCAAATTGAAAGAATCATATTGGACAGAAATGAGGTTCCATCAAATAAAGAAAGAATTGAGATATTGTTAACCCACCCTAGTATGGAACTTGATGCGATAGAAATAAAATCAACACAAGATAGAATCATTAATTTATGTCAGTCCACATACTTCAAACAAGAGTACAATTTGCTTAAAAAACAGCACCCACTCTAAAAAAAGAGCCATTTACTCACCCTAAACCCCTTTTTAGATTCTTCCAATATCATGCGTGTAAACGGCAGACTGACTAGTTCCAATAGTTTGTCGTATTCAGAAAGACACCCAATCATATTACCCTATTCAAGTCAATTCGCAAAATAACTAACCCAACATGTTCATATGGTAACACTACATGGTGGAAATAAGCTTATGTTAAGAATATTGAGGTCTGGCTATTGGATTCCGAAGCTTCAGAATCTCATAAGCTCAGTAGTACACAAATGCATACCATGCACAAGGTATAAAAACCGACAAACTACTCAATTTATGGCAGCTTTGCCGCCAGAACGCACCCAAATTACAAGACCATTTTATAATGTTGGAGTTGACTTTACCGGGCCATTTGATATTAAGGTTTACAATGGCAGAAATTGTAAAATACATAAGGGTTATGTATGTGTTTTTGTTTGTTTTGCAACAAAAGCAATACATTTGGAGCCTACATCGGACCTATCAACCCAGGCTTTTATGGCAGCATTCGCTCGATTTTTTTCGAGGCGGGGATGCCCTGTCGCCATCTACTCTGACAATGGGACAAACTTTGTTGGAGCAGAAAAATTGTTGAAGAAAGAACGACAGGAATTTTTGAAACAATTGAAGGGGTCTGTGGTATCGTATACTAGCTTCCAAAATTTGACGTGGCATTTCATACCCCCAGGAGCTCCACATATGGGAGGTCTATGGAAAGCTGGCGTAAAAAGTTTCAAAGCACACTTGAAGAAACTAAACACACTAAAATATACATTCGAAGAATTGGCTACACTCTTAGCCAGAGTTGAGGGATGCCTCAACTCAAGACCTTTAAGCCCGTCAAGTGAAAACCCACAAGATCCTAACCCTTTAACTCCAGGTCATTTTTTAATAGGTTCACCCATACTCACCCCTGCAGAACTCGACTGTAGTAATGAAAATATTACGCTAGTCAATAGATGGCAAAGACTAAAGATTCAATATCATAATTTTGCCGACGATGGAAAGGTGAATATCTTAAAGAGTTACAGAAGAGGTACAAGTGGAAATACCCTCAGCGACAAGTTGAAGTTGATGATGTTGTTATTATTCGACAAGACAACTTACCTCCTAATGAATGGTTACTGGGACGCATTACTAATACCTACCCGGGCGTTGACGGACACAATCGAGTTGTTGACATACGCACAGCTACTGGGACTTTAAAACGTCCAATAACCAAAGTTGTAGTTTTACCCACACAATAAACTAACCCAATATATATATATATATATATATATATATATATATATATATATATATATATATATATATATATATATTCACCCGTAACAATAATAACTAACACTATTCATACCCACACAAGTTTCCTGCATAACGGTCTGATTATTGTTTCTTCATAAAGATCAATGTCACTTTAATTGAAAAAAGGGACTTAAATAAAAGTTCCATTTTTTAATACAATAATTTATCCCTTATGTAACAAACTTATCACATTTCATTGCTTCCTAATTCATCTCCATACATTTCACATAACAGTATATAGATCATGGCATCTAACCAAAACAAAAAATGCACGTTCTAAACGCAACAACGCCCCAAAACCCCATGGAAAACTACTTAAAGTCGCAGCGTCAACAGCCGCGGCGACATTTTGGTTGTGGATTGTGTCGAGCAGACCACAAGTTACCCACCTGTAAAAGGTTCATGGCTCTGAATCTATCAGAAAAATACAAAACCGCGATCCGTTTACACTATTGCGTGAATTGTTTGGCCAGAAACCATCTAATTGCGAACTGCACGAGTAAAGCCCGATGCCATAAATGTAGTGGAAAGCATCACTCATGCATGGTTCAGATCGTCTATTGAAAAATATTCTTGATGGTCCAAGTACTTCTCCCCAGGGAAGGAACAAACACCCCGTCCCTACACCTCGACGGTCTCTAAGTACCAAAGAAATAACCACGACCTTTGGTCTACCCGCGTCGCTGCAAAGGGTCCTGGTGCCGGCTGCACAAGTTTGTATAATGACCGACGACGGCTACGTTTCCCTTAGGGCCATCGTAAATGCGAGCTCTACTTCATTCCGAATATCCAACGAATTAGTTGAGCGGATACATCTAAACACCTTTAAAGTAGAAGGGAAAAAATACACGAAAGCCATTATTACTCCCAACATGTCATCCACAAATAAATACGAAATGTACTTTTTGGTCAGTAGGGAGCTACCAAAAAACCCATATTCCGGGCCCTTTAAAGAGTCCATAAAGGAGAAGGTGGAGAATCTGGCACTAGCACTTGCAACGATGCGGTTGAAATTGAATTAGGTGGAGATTTGTATAGTAGCATACTTAAAGCCAACATCATTCGCATAGATGGTGGATCACTATTAGCCCAGGACTCCTCGTTGGGCTGGCTCATTATGGGCTCATATTCCGGCTAAACCATTACCCAACCAAATCCTAAGTATATTACTTACCCCTTAACCCATTAAACTTATACAACTTTCTTTAATTTGAATATCAATTAAAGTCCACTCTTTTCTTTCAGATATCGAGGCGGGGAGAATGTTCACCTCAGTGAACAATATGGTGCAGCTAGCCCCAACCCTGACAACTAAGTCAACAATACCCTCAACACAAAGAGCTGCAGCCAACGTCGATCGCTATAAATTTTGGTCAACACATTAGTTCGTGATACCCTCGTTCCTAAAGTCGATCGATTACAAGTTTAAAAGTTATAATTACCATAGTGTAAAGAAAAAAAAAAGAAGTTCAAGCCAAATTTGAATTAAAGTTAATTAGAAAATAAAACTTGCGCAAAAATAAAAACAAAACAATTTTAATAGACTTCTAAAAGAAAGAAAATCTAAAGGTGCTAAAATTAATTAAATTAAGAAAACAACAAAAACCTAAATTTATATTAACTCACACTTAAATTCCTTAATTTGTACATTTGTATTTATACAAGTTAAATTAAACAATATAAAAAACCCTAATAAATAAGATTAGTTAAAATAAAAAGCGAGACAGATCACAATTTCAATACATATGAAATATGAACTGAGAAAATATTGATATACATCATATTTTGAAATTACTATATAATAAACTGAAAAAGGTCAATAAACACATAATTAAATATTATAACGTTTCTGAAAAAAATATGCATTTCATTTAAAAATTCCTGGAAGTTGAGAATAGCATAAGTATATCTAACCCTTTTTAACCCGTTTAAATATCACACATTTGGCTGAATAAACAAGTGCACATTGCAAGTGCAATGACGCGAGGTGTCAAATGATATGGGATCTCTGTGTTAGCACTTGATTTTTAGATATTTTGTATTCATGCCGTGCAAGGAATTCAATCATGCTACAAGGCTCTTTAATAGGGCCCGTAGGAAGGAACTCAATATGTACTGGGAAGAATATAAAAGTAAACTTAACGTCTACGATAAGAAAATAAGGGACGCCAAACGCGAATCCTGGAAGCTTTTCTGCGAACAGGTAGACAGCTTTGTGAAGCTTCCAAAATAAAGACTCTTCTGTCGAACGCCCACACTCAACCTGAGACACTTGTCGACTCGGAGGGGCAGGAGGGCAGAGACGATGGAGGAGTAATTACGGGGGCAGGAGAGCCGTCCGGAAGTGGCATACCCCCCGAGAAATATGGACAATCCAAAGATAATAATTGATATTCAAATGGTATGTAGAGCGGTATGTTGGCATGGTATGTTTTCGCCCTATAAAGCAGCAGCGCCTGATGGTATTTTCCCAGCTCTTCTTCAGAGAAGTATGAACCTATCAGAGGATAGGTTGGCTAATATCTTCACAATCTGTCATACTAATGCATATACTCCCCTGGCATGGAGGGAGGCTAAAGTTGTTTTCATTTCAAAACCAAGCAGGAAAAGCTATGCAGATCCGAAGGCTTACAGACCGATTAGCCTAACTTCATTCTTACCGAAGGCATTTGAACAAATTGTGCACACAATGTTGAAGGAGAGGATACCGCACAATATACTGAAATTTAAACAACATGCTTATATTAGGGGCAGGTGTGTTGAGACAGCCCTACAAGAGGTTGTATATCATATAGAGAGAACCTTCGATTTGGGTATGTACACCATGGCTGTATTTATCGATATAGAGGGAGCTTTCAATAATATATCGACCTCGAGCATAATTGACTCGCTAGGTAACTTTGACTTGGACCAGAGATTGACTGCATGGATCAGTCATATGCTAATGAACAGGAAGAAAAGTTGCGAGGTTAACGACACAAGAGTAGAGGGGAACGTATGTTGCGGAACGCCACAAGGGGGAATATTATCTCCCTTGCTGTAGGTGGTGGCCATAAATACTCTACTGAAGACATTATCCCAGGAAGGATTTGCTCCCGTTGTAACGTTAAACATGTTTACATGAAGTTAGTTTCCACGGCGTAACTCAGTACTGCAGGGCAGTGTGTATGCTGAGAACTGCAGGGCAGAAGGAATGCGTAATAATTAAATGCTCGCTGCTTGTGTACAACAATAAACACAACATACAGAATCTGCTGAATGCATGGTAGCAAACCAATAGCAACAATCTCGCTGCTTGTGCACAACCATGCACACACACTCATACGACATACACACTGCTCATAGTAAATTTGCAGTATACGCAAGCCATATAAAACTTTAAATAAAGAAGATTGTTAATTTTGCCCAACAAAGGGAAAATATTGGTGTTATTATTTAAGGTTTGTGGATCCGTAAGTCGACCTTGGACCAGTCTCCACCCACTAACAGAACCCTCTAAACACCGCCTACCAGATATTGACATCGTGAATATTGTCCAGCGATGGGAGATGAAGTATTCCGATTTAATGGAATTTTTAGAGCGACTCGAAGATTTAGCCGAGTGTTACCACATCGATCTAGACCATCTATTACCGGCGATGCGAAGCATGCTGACAGGAAATACGCTCAAATGGTTCCGCGTCAAAAGGGCGGCAATATAGGACTGGTGGACGTTTAGGAGCGAAATGGAGAATTTTTTTCTCCCTACGCCAAACCTGTCACAATTGGAACAGAGTTTTTACAATCGAAGACAATACACACGAGAACGAGCCAAAGATTACATCCTTACCATGCTCACGATCGCGAGACAACATCCTACGCTTTGGAAATTATCACACCTCAACCGTATCTACGATGGCCTTCGCACAGAATACCGACATTACGTCCGTCGCAGTGATTTTAACGACTTGGACGACCTGATCAGTATGACGGATGAATACGAAGCCTTGAAAAAAGAGGAACGTCCACAGAGCGCGCATATGATTTCAAGCCTGGCTTACGTAAGATAAGCAGCTTGCTGGAGGTGCAAGGGAATTGGACATAAGAGATACGCATGCCATTTTCCATCTCGGCTATTTTGCTCACACTGCGGTGAAGATGGTAGATACTCACGGTCGTGCTCCTGTCGTCAGGTCATTTCCGAAGTACCCACCCAACCACAATCATCTAATGATGGGCGATATTACGTCATGATAACGACCCACGGCAAACGAATCCGGGCGCTGATCGATACCGGATCCTCCCGCACGGATATTGGCCAGGCCCTAAAACGACACCTGCTGAGATTAAACATTAACCCTGTCGTACCCAGGGCCAAGTTCAGATGGCCAACCAGTCGCTCGCAGCCTTCTTGGAGGAATTCCATTTAGACGTCCAACATGAGGGGAAAACGGTTCCTCTGCGGATACCAGTAATCACCTCCCTAGCGGAGGAAATGATACTGTGAATGGATTTTCTAGCAACACAGAACCTCGAACCACGACTAAATGGCCAGATGATACGGTCAATCAGAGAAACCCACCGAAATAATGAATCGCACCGTTAAAACCATGATCGCTCAACAGATGGGAACCGACCATCGACACTGGGACAAACGGAAACCCGAAATAGCGTTCGTCATCAATAACTCCACTAACGAAGTTTCCACTTTTTCACCGGCCGAAATAATCTATGAAAGGAACCCCACTAGCCACCGTGCAAGATATACCGAAATGGACATACGCAAGGTTTGGTCAAAAGTATCCAAACGTAGAACACGGGGCAGCAAGCGCCAGGGCAAGTATTACAAACAAAAAACAAATGAAGCAGTCTGGAAAAGAGAGAGACCCTTGTCAGCAGTAGCCGAAAATTTTAACCAAAAACTCGCCGAGAAATACTCAGGACCGTTTACAGTAAAACGCAAAATTGCGCCCAATATCGTGGAACTCGCACAAAACAGCAATCAACCGGGCCGAGCGAATGTGCAGGATCTCAGGTCCTACAAGAAAGCATCCACCAAGCTCATATTGAAACAAAAATAATCCCAAACCTAACACCGCCTGAGCATCGCTCTCCAAAGCAGGGAGGGAATGTAACGTGAAACACGTTTACATGCACACACACACACATATACGATATACACACAGTACATTTGCAGTATACGCAAGCCACTGCTTGTACACAATAATTCTCAGAGTCGTCATAAGTGGTACGGCATAAGATTCGATCCGAACACGAACACGCCTTATTCTTCGCCTCAGCACGAAGGGAAGCGATAATACACCGAGGGATTTACGAAAGGAAACGAATCCCACCAACACCGAGGTCGAGACTACTCTGATTAGAGATTCCGTAGTGGAAAGCTAGCCAGGGACCCCTCACTACTTTAATAAATTTGCACAGCGGCTTTGGCTGACTGTTTTCCACAGCGGCTACGGCTGACTGTTTTCCACAGTGGCTTCGGCTGACTGTTTTCCACAGCGGCTCCGGCTGACTGTTTTCCACAGCGGCTTCGACTGACTGTTTACCGTTGGAGAGCGTTGTCCGACTAGCGGAAGTAGATCACCGTAGTTAGCTTTTAGTGATAACTAGCTGTAAGGTTTATTGTACTTTTTTTACGATTAATTATAAGACGCCTCCGACCTTCAACGATTTCAAACCGGATACCGTCGTCACCGAACTTAAGCCGACAAGAAACGAACCGGGGCCGATAAGCCAAACTTCCGAACCTGAACCGATGAGAAATATTACTGAGCCTACGCCGAAGAGCTAAGCTACCGATTCTGCGCTTTCATCGCACCTGATCATCGCCTCTGCTGCTATTATATTTTGATATAAAACTTTAAATAAAGAAGATTGTTAATTTTGCCCATGAAAGGGAAAATATTGGTTTTACTTACTTAAGGTTTGTGGATCCGTAAGTCGACCTTGGAATGGATGAACTACCTCAGCCGACGACAAAACCACGTTACACAAGGTCATCTGAAATTGCATTGCCATTGAACAAACTATTAAGAAAAAACGCAAAATTTGAATGGACAAAGGAGTGTCAACAAGCAATGGAGAAATTAAAAGCTACAGTAACAAGTCCTCCACTGTTGCGGTACCCTGATTTCACAAAACCATTTATTCTGACTACGGATGCTAGCAATGAGGCATTAGGAGCCATACTTTCTCAAGGAGAGCCAGGTTGTGATTTATTCATATACTTCGCAAGTAGAGTGCTAAGTGATACGGAGAAACGATACTCTACCATATATAAGGAGTTCCTTGCCATCGTGTAGGCGTCTAAGATTTTTAGGCCCTATTTGCTTGGTAGACATTTTCATTTTACCACTTTTACAGATCATAAGCCTCTAAAAGGCATAGCCAATTTGAAGGATCAAGAAAGCAGATTGGGTCGACTGAGACTCAAACTTTTAGTCGAGAGACTTAGTCGTCTCCTAGTGGAAAAAATGAGTGTAGGAGCAATTACCAGAGCAAAGACACGAGAGGCAAACGCTTATAAAAAGAGAAATAATGAAGAGATTGGAGATAAAGTGAATAGGAGTGAAGACGTGGAACAAGAGGATACTGCAGTCTATTTGACAAATGTGGAAGATATTAAGAAGGTAATGAAAACGTTTCATGATACACCTTTGGGTGGACACCATGGAACATACATAATTTACTCCCGCATTGTGGGCCGGTATGTACCAAGAAATCAAAACGTAGTATGTTGCAACGTACACTCTATGCTAGAAAAACAAATGCTCAAAAGTCGAAAAGATGCCATTCGTTATAACAAGCGCTTCCAATTGAATTTGAAAAAATTTTTTTGGACCTTGTAGGACCGTTGCCAGAACCCGCCAGAGGAAACAAGTATATTGTCACCTTTCAGGACGATTTTTGAAAATTTTTCGCATGCGCCGCAGTAGCTGATGCAGAGGCCTCAACAATAGCTCGAGTTTTTTTAATGAAATAATTTCGAGATACTTTATTCCCAAGGTGTTAGTAACGGATAACGGGTCTAACCTCACATCGAAATTGTTCAAAGAAACATGTAAGCTCCTGGGAATAAAGCAACTGCAAACCACTCCTTACCACCCACAAGCAAATGGTGCCTTGGAAAGAGCTCACCGACCTTTAACCGAATCGTTGAGACATTTTGTCAATCTAGATGGTACCAACTGGGACGAATGGCTCAAACACGCAGTGCATGTATACAACAACAGCAAACATACAACGACAAAGCAAACGCCGACAAGAGTTCTATTCGGGTTCGAGATACCGATGAAATTGAAAACGCCCCCTGTTGCTCTATACAACACGGAGGATTATAACAAGATTCTAAAATACCAGATCCAACGTTTACACGAAATTGTGAAAAGAAATCAAGAGAAGGCAAAATTAAAGGTAAAACAATATTATGACAAGAGTGCAAAATACAGAGAGTATGAAATAGGACAAAGGGTTTGGTTAAAGAACCAATCCCGTAAAAATAAATTTTCACCTCTATGGTTAGGACCATATGAGATTATAGATGTACCGACAGCAGTAAACATAAAACTGAAAATAAGAAATAAAGCATTGATATATCATAAATATTTAGTAAGGCCACACAGAGACCGAGAAATAGGGAACAGGCAGTTTAATAAGACGTTCTGTAGAAGATAAACAAAAAATATAATAAATACGTTTGCTCCATATATCAGAGTGCAATAACCTTTAATGTTTACCTAATTTTCCATAAATTGTTCGAATATGGGACACTAATTTGCAACTATAGCGAATTTATATTACGAATACTCCAATGAATATAGCTACTGAAAACAAAATGTTTACAGGCAGAGTAAACAAGAAAAAGAAAATATAATAACAATTAATACATGTACACATAATATTTTTCCGTAATATGATTCCGTCAATCTCTTTCTTGTGAAAGACATTGAAGCAACAAATGCAATTAAGCGGTTGTAAGCTATTCACAAAGGACAAAAACTAAGTCAAGTATTTTTATACCCTCCAAAAAAGAATTTGGAGGGTATATTCACTTTGTCATTCCGTTTGTAACGCATCGAAATATCCATCTCAGACCCCATAAAGTATATATATTCTTGATCAGTGATGAAATCTAAGACGAACTGAGCATGTCCGTCCGTCCGCCCGTCTGTGGAAATCACGATTCAGTCCAAGCGAAAAGAGCTAGACTCTTGAAATTTGGCATAAATATATTTTAAAACTTAGAGCAGGTTAAGTTCGAAGATGGGCTAAATCGGGCAAGAGGGAAAAAAGTTCCCCTAAGAAGAACTAAACCAACCCAGAAAAAACAACATAATTTTTAAAGTTTTTTGGTTATTTTGTTAAGCAAATGATATATTTTTATGTCAAATACGGTCCAACGCCTTAAACTTGGAGCCATTAAATAAAATAAAAATATTTTTGACCCCGCCCACTTCAGTGGGCGTTATTATAGGCAAAAATAGCATAAAAATTTAACAAATTGTTTTACTTAAGCCTACATTCCTTAAAAATAACACTTTTAAGCTTTAATGACGAAGCTGATACGAAACCTGGTACTACTCTGCCCTACCCCCTCCTTCCCCTTCGCCCCCTAAATGACCCTACCATAAAAAAAATGTTTCTTTAAATTTTGTATGTAATCATCCCAAACATTTATCTTTAGAGTTTTATGACTGCCGATTTCTGCCCTACCCCCCGCCCCCCTCTTCCTTTGCCACCAAAATGACCCTACCAAAAAAAAAATGTTTTTTTAAATTTTGTATATAATCATCCCAAGCATTTATCTTTAGAGTTATATGACTGCCGATTTCTGCCCTACCCCCCCCCCCCCCCACCTCTTCCTTTGCCCCCAAAATGACCCTAACAAAAAAAAATGTTTTTTTAAATTTTGTATATAATCATCCCAAGCATTTATCTTTAGAGTTTTGTGACTGCCGATTTCTGCCCTACCCCCCCCCCCCCTCTTCCTTTGCCCCCTAAATGACCCTACAAAAAAAAATTTTTTTATTAAATTTTGTATATAGTCATCCCAAGCATTTATCTTTAGAGTTTTATGACTGCTGTTGCTGCCCTACCCCCTCCTCCCCCTTTGCCCGCTAAATGACCTGTAGTGTATTTTAATAATATGTAGTGTATGTTAAAAATATCGTTTAAGGTTTAAAAAAGGGGATAAGTATTTCTTAGCACTTCTGCCGCTTTGGTCCAGCGTTCGCACGCCGTTTTATTTCGAGAATTAATAAAACACTTGTTTGTTTTGTGTTAAGACTAATTCTGATTTTATTAAACTTATTTCTGCGCTTATATACTAAACTTATGTCTGTTCAGCATAATTGAATCAAAATCAATTCTTGTATTGATTTTGCATACTGGAATAAAATTTGCCAAAAAAATATCTAAATGTGGCAACTAAGTATTTTTACGACTTTGTGTACGTCAATGAACTTCATGGTGTTGGAAGAACTTTTTGAAACCAAATTGCAACTAAGCATTTTTGTGTTCATGGTCAAGTTGTATTTAAAATGTGCCAAGTTCATTGACGTAGTTATGTTGTAATTTAATATGAACAATATTATTATGAAATGTGTTTTTGTATTGTGTTAAAAGGGTGGTGCATAAGTATGTGTACACTACACCCTTACCCTTTCAGATTTGGGTTTTATTAAAAATAGACATTTTTTTTTTTTGTTAAATTTAAATTTTAGATAAAACTTGTTTAGTAATTTTTACATTATATTTTAATAAATTTTGTGTTGGCTTAAATGTAAGTATAAAGTAAGAGATTAAGGTCTTAATATTAATTTTCTTTTATTCTTATGTGGTTAGTGGATATATATTTTTTTAATAAATTTTTATGTATTAATTTTTCTTTATTATTTTCAATTTCTATTAGTACATTTACCTCTTTTATATCTAATATCTTGTATGGACCTTTGTAAGGTGGTTCATTTTTTCTCCTATTTACTACTTTAACCAATACTAAATCTCCTATTTTAATGTCTATGCTATTCTGCTTATTAACTGACTTTAATTTTCTTTTCGTTTTAACTTCTAAAATTATATCTCTTGCTCTTTTTAGTGAGTAATTAAGTCTAGCTTTCAATTCATTTGTATAATTATCAAGATCGTAAAGTTTTTCATGCTTTCTGAATTCATCATTTGGTAGTCGAGGTAGTTTTCCAAATACCAATTCAAATGGTGAATAGTCTGTGTCACTATTGGGTGTTGTGTTAAAGGCAAACGTAAAGTATGGTATCCATTCGTGCCAATTTGTATCTTCCACAAAATTTATAAAGTACTCGTTTAGAACTTTATGGTTTCGTTCTACGGTACCTAGAGTCTCGTGGTGGTACGGGGTTGAGAAATGTTGGTTTATTTTTAATAAATCACAAATCTCTTTCATTAATTCATTTGTAAATTCTGTACCTTTATCAGTTTTTAAAATGTTAAATAGTCCATACTTTAGAACTACTTGTTCTACTAAAGTTTTAGCTACTGACTTTGCATCTTTTGTTACTATAGGGTACGCTATCACATATTTTGTTAATTCGCATTGCATTGTAAGTATATATCTATAATTGTCCGATGGTCGCAGAGGACCTACTGTGTCTACTACTACTGTGTCGAAACTCTGTGTAGGTGTGTCTGTAATAGTAAAAGGTTCTTTTGTATGTTTATATTGTTTATTTTTCTGACATGAATCGCAAGTTGTTATGTAATATTTTACCATTCTGTTCATATTTTTCCATATGTATCTTTGTTTTAATTTGGAAATAGTTTTTCTAATTCCGAAATGTCCACTATATGGTTTATTGTGGAATTCTTCAATCAATCTATACTGTTTTATATTCTCATTTATTCTCTTTGGCATTTTATAAATTATTATTTCAATTTCGTTATTCTGCAGATTATTATATTCTTTTTTCAATTTCTCGGCCGTTATATATTTAAATATTTCATCATTATTATATAGTACGTACTTTTTAATTTTTAAATTCTTTAATTTTAATAAAAGTTTCTCCATAAATGTTTCGGAAAACATAGGATTTTCGCTTTTATTACATATTATACTTGTAATATTTTTATTCAATGCATTGGTTTCTTTATCTTTCATATCTTTTAATTCGTGCTGCAGCTTTTTATCATATATAAATTTTATTCTTTGAAGCTTCTTAATATCATTAATTGACGTGCATTCCCACATACGGAGGTGATCAGTCTCTTTTGGAGATATGCCGTTCTTTTCTTTATTTTTCTCTAATATTTTGTTCTTATTTTGGTTAACCATTCCGCGCGTTATTGCCAATGTTTTCTTTTCTTTTTCATCAATATAGATTGGAATCATGTCTTTTAATATTTGCGAATTTATTTCAATTCTTGATAATGCATCTGCGTTTGTATTATTTGAACCTTTTTTGTATACAATATCAAAGTCATAGTCTGATAGTTCTAGTCTAATTCTAGTTAATTTGGAGGATGGATTTTTATGTGAAAATAGAGCAATGAGTGGTCTGTGATCTGTAACAACCGTAAATTTTCTGCCGTATAGGTAAGGTCGGAAAAATTGTATGCCCCAGTGTATTCCTAGCAATTCTTTTTCGATTACAGATTTATTTCTTTCATGTTTGTTAAAGGATTTACTAGCGTAAGAAATGGGTAAGTCACTTCCAATGTTGCCTTGTGAAAGTATTGCACCTAACGCAACATTTGATGCGTCTGTAGTTAGTATGAACCGTTTATTGAAATCTGGATATTGTAGTATAGGTGGGTTTTTTAGGCTGTCTCTTAAAGTATCAAATGCCTTTTGGCAATCTTCTGTCCAGTTGAAAGTTATCTTTTTTTTTAGTAAATTATTCAAACTGTTAGCCGTTTTGGCAAAGTCTGGTATAAACCGTCTATAGTAATTGCAAAAAGCAATAAATCTTCTAACGTCATCAGCGTTTCTGGGTACAGGATATTTTTCGATTACTTCATATTTTGTCGGATCGGTTTTGATACCGTCCTTTGTGATTAAGTGTCCTAGGTATAAAACTTCTGGTTTTAGGAAACAACATTTTTCAGCATTAAGTTTCAAATTATAATGTTTAAGTCTTTCAAATACTTTAATGAGATTCTTATTGTGGTGTTTTAGACTGCAACCGAAAACAATTATGTCGTCAACATATAAAAACGCTTCTGTTTCTAACCCTGATAATGCTATAGTTAACATTCTCTGGAAGCTGTTTGATGATATTTTTAATCCGAAGGGTAACCTATTAAATTGATAATGTCCACTATTGGTGGAAAATGCTGTTAGAGGTCGTGACTCATGGTCTAGTTCGATTTGATGGAAAGAACTTGTCATGTCTAGGGTAGAAAAATATTTAGCTCTTCCTAATTTGTCTAATATATCATCTAGTCTTGTTAAAGGAAATTTGTCATTTACTATTTTATTATTTAAACGTCTGTAGTCTACGACCAAACGCCATTTCTTTACATCGTCTTGTCCTTTTTTGGGCACTAGAAGTAATGGTGAGTTATATGGGCTAGTTGATGGTTCAATAATGTCTTCTTTCAGTAGTCCTTGTACTTGTTTGTCTATTTCACTTAGTTGTGTTTGTGGTAGACGGTAATTTTTTATATATACTGGTGTATTATCTGTAAGTTCAATGTTCTGTTTGTAGAAATTATTGGTTGTTAATTTTTCATCTTCAAGGTGAAATATTTCTTGGTATTGTCGCAAAATTTTGTATAGTATGTGTTTATTTTCTTGATTAAAATCTTGAAAGTTCACTGCTTTAAGGAGTTTTTGGAATCTTTCTTCCGAAAAATATGAAAATGTATAAGTGGTATTGTAGATATATTTACGCTTGAAATTTTTGTCGGTAATTCTGTAGTGTTTAAGATTTTGACGTGCCTGTAGCCCTCTTTTGGTACAATTGTATTTGCTACGAAAATGCCCTTTTGTATTTCTTTATTACATACTACGCTATCCTCATTAATGTTAATATTTATTCTTACAATTTTTTCCGATCTTGGCGGTATAATGATAGTTTTTAAATGTTCGGTATTAATTTCGATTGGAATCGTTATTTTTTCTCCATTAATAAACGCATTTATTTTGTATGTATCATAATCTATTTTGCAACTGTATCTGTAGAAGAAATCTATTCCTAAAATTCCATCGGTTCTAATTGGAAAGTCATTATTAACTATATAAAATTTATGTGTTATTTCCTGTTCATTTAATTTGAAATCTAGGTTTGTTGATCCGAGAGTATATATCGAATCTTGTGTTATACCATTAAGTTTACAAATGTCTTCGTTGAATATGTTATAGCCATACAGGACATTTCCTTTACATAGAGATATGTCTGAACCAGTGTCTATTAAGAAAGTTAAATTGTAGTTTATGTTTTTAACTGATAAGTAGATAAAATTTGATGTGTCTGTTTTTATGGTAAATATTCTTAGTTTTCCCTTATTGGAGTATCGTTCCGAAACTCCAGGGTATGGTCGTTTCCCTGTTGTATAGTGTTGACATTAGTTTGGCTGTATCTTTGGTTATATCTAGGATTGTTGTGGAGATTTTGGTCTCTATATCTGGAATTGTTGTAGTCGTTTTGATAATTTCTCCTATTGTTATTTCGGTTAAAGTTCACATTGTTATACGTGCTTCTTTGGTTTTTATTAAAATTGTTATGTTGTTGAGTGGTATTATAATTTATTCTGTTTCTGTTTGGTATATATCTAAAGTTTGGATTATTTCTTTTAGTGTTCCTAAATCCTGAATTATTCGCGTTTGTACCATTATAACTACCTCTTGTATTGTTATTTATTCGCAAAGTTTTAAATGTATCGGATAGTTCTAATGACCTTTCTTGTGCACTTGCAATGTCATAAGCTTGTGATATTGTTTTAGGCTGAGCTGCTATCACAGCGGTTCTTATGTCACTGTATAAACCTTCTTGAAAAGTTTCCAATGCTAATTTTTCATTCAAAGCCCTAATCGTAGAGCGAGCTACTTCGTTTGGACTTTCTCCTAATTCAGATATTTGTATTAATGTCAATTCTGCAATTAGTGTGCTAATTTTTTCTTTGTAATTTAGTACATTGCCTTTTTGTCTGGTATTTTTTAATGCGAAATGTATGCTACTAGCTGTTGTAGTTGTTCTAAAATTTCTGGTAAGGCATGTTTTTAGTTGTTCAAAAGTTTCGGGTATATTTTCTATCATTAAAATGTCTCTGACTTTATCTGTTAATTTTATTGCTACAATATATTTAATTAGATTTTTCTTCCCTTGATCATTAAGTTCAGAGTAGACAATTTCAATCATTGAAAAAAATATATTAAGATGTTTTGCTTTTCCGTCAAAGACTGGAATTGTATCAGAAGCTTTTTTGCTATCGAAATTCGACATGATTATAGAATTTTCAATTTCTGATGAAAGTTTCAATTCTTCTCCTTTATGTACCGTTAACAGTTCAATTGCTGTTAATTTTAATTTTTTAAATTCCTCAATTTTCTTTTCTCTTAAAGTTTTAGGTAGATATCCTGCTAGTTTGCCAAATTTCTTACATAGTTGGTTAATCAAATTGTATTTTTCTTTTATAGTATCTTCTGTGTATTTTCTGTTTCTTGATTTCTTAGCATTTGTTATTAATTGTTGAATTTCTTGAAAAATTTGATCCATATGATTTACTTATTTATACAATATACATATATATATATATATATATATATATATATATATATATTTTTTTTTTTTTTTTGTAAGTCTAAAAAAAATCTTATTGTCTATTAAACATTTTGGACATTAGTCCGTACAATTTGTTTTTTCACATATTGTTTTGCAAAATGCCATAATGCTATTAAAATAAAAACTACTAAAAAAATTATTACGATGTCTTGGCTTATTGCGATCTTGTTGTCATTTATGGCGTAGGCATTGGCCTGTCCTTCGATTAATTTCTTCCAAAATTAAATATTTTTTGTCTTCTTCTGTTACTTCAAATGTATGTAGTTGGTTCATTAAGTTGTTTTCCAGCCTTCGTCTTTTAAATTTTTGAGTTCCGCAATTAAGATTTTCTTTTGAGCGCCTTCACTTATGTTTATTACTCTTTGCAGGTCTTTGCAGGCTTGTTGGAATCTATGTTTCCTCCCTCCTTTCTTTTTCTTTTTTGGGGCTGTTGTCAGTCTAAATTGCTGCAGTTGATTTTTATAGTTTTGTTGCCTCTTTTTGTATTGTTCCAAAGTTATAGGCTTTGGACCTGCCGTTAATGGTGTTGGTATGTATTCTTGTGGTGGTGGAGATTCGTTAGTGTTTCTGGGCACATATTCTTCTGGCACCAGTAACTCTTCCCATTTTTTGAAAATATTGTCAATCTCCTCTTGACTTGACATTCGAAAAAACAATATATATTTTGCGGGATTTAAAAAAAATTTTTTTTCTTTTATTTTTTTTTTTTTTTTTTTTTTTTTTTTTAAATTTGTTAGGATCTCAAAGGTTTATTTTCAAAAATTTATTAGTTCCAAAGTTTGAAAAATTTAGCATTAGTTTAAGAGTTTGGCAGGATCGCCATGTAGTGTATTTTAATAATATGTAGTGTATGTTAAAAATATCGTTTAAGGTTTAAAAAAGGGGATAAGTATTTCTTAGCACTTCTGCCGCTTTGGTCCAGCGTTCGCACGCCGTTTTATTTCGAGAATTAATAAAACACTTGTTTGTTTTGTGTTAAGACTAATTCTGATTTTATTAAACTTATTTCTGCGCTTATATACTAAACTTATGTCTGTTCAGCATAATTGAATCAAAATCAATTCTTGTATTGATTTTGCATAATGGAATAAAATTTGCCAAAAAAATATCTAAATGTGGCAACTAAGTATTTTTACGACTTTGTGTACGTCAATGAACTTCATGGTGTTGGAAGAACTTTTTGAAACCAAATTGCAACTAAGCATTTTTGTGTTCATGGTCAAGTTGTATTTAAAATGTGCCAAGTTCATTGACGTAGTTATGTTGTAATTTAATATGAACAATATTATTATGAAATGTGTTTTTGTATTGTGTTAAAAGGGTGGTGCATAAGTATGTGTACACTACAGACCCTATCAAAAAAAAGAAATTTTAATTTTGTATATAATTATCCCAAGCATTTATTTTTAGAGTTTTATGACAAATGTGAAATGTTTCCCCCACAGCCCTTGCCAGAGCGACCCCGCCAAAATACAGTTTTTATAGCCACCAAAGAGAATTGTGATGAAGTTTAAGGCGGTCTAGCAATGCCCATACGTTCGTCTGTGGAAAACATGATATTGAATATTTTTGAGCCCCGCCCCCTTTAGTGGGCGTTGACGTACGATATTATATAAAGGAACTCTGTCCAACCAAGTTAAACATTTCAAATTCACTTACTAAATATTTGGAGGGTATTTAAGATTCGACCCGGTCGAATATAACGTTTTTACTTGTTTTATTTAATTTCTACAAACACATTTAAGTATGTAGTGTCGTTTTGCATATTAATAATGAAATAGTAATGTTTTGTTTTAAGGAATATATTAATAGATGTTTATTTTTATATTTTGAATTTACTCATAAAATGTATGCAAGTTTTTATTTTAAATGTTGTTTTTTATTGCAACTTTAATAAAAACAAGTAAAAACGTTATATTCGACCGGGTCGAATCTTAAATACCCTCCAAATATTTAGTAAGTGAATTTGAAATGTTTAACTTGGTGGGACAGAGTTCCTTTATATAATATCGTACGTCAACGCCCACTAAAGGGGCCGGGGTTCAAAAATATACAATATCATGTTTTCCACAGACGAACGTATGAGCATTGCTAGACCGCCTTAAACTTCATCACAATTCTCTTTGGTGGCTATAAAAACTGTATTTTGACGGGGTCGCTCTGGCAAGGGCTCTGGGGGAAACATTTCACCTTTGTCATAAAACTCTAAAAATAAATGCTTGGAATAATTATATACAAAATTAAAATTTCTTTTTTTTTATAGGGTTATTTAGCGGGCAAAGGGGGAGGAGGGGGTAGGGCAGCAACAGGCGGTCATAAAACTCTAAAGATAAATGCTTGGGATGATTATATACAAAATTAAAAAAAAAAATTTTTTGGTAGGGTCATTTAGGGGGCAAAGGAAGAGGGGGGGTGGGGGTAGGGCAGAAATCGGCAGTCACAAAACTCTAAAGATAAATGCTTGGGATGACTATATATACAAAATTTAAAAAAACATTTTTTTTTGTTGGGGTCATTTTGGGGGCAAAGGAAGAGGGGGGGGGGCTAGGGCAGAAATCGGCAGTCATAAAACTCTAAAGATAAATGCTTGGGATGATTATAAACAAAATTTAAAAAAAACATTTTTTTTTGGTAGAGTCATTTTGGTGGCTAAGGAAAAGGGGGGGGGGGAGGTAAGGCAGACATCGGCAGTCATAAAACTCTAAAGATAAATGCTTGGGATGATTATATACAAAATTTAAAGAAAAAAATTTTTTTTGGTAGGGTCATTTAGGGGGCGAAGGGGAAGGAGGGGGTAGGGCAGAGTAGTACCAGGTTTCGTATCAGCTTCGTCATTAAAGCTTAAAAGTGTTATTTTTAAGGAATGTAGGCTTAAGTAAAACAATTTGTTAAATTTTTATGCTATTTTTGCCTATAATAACGCCCACTGAAGTGGGCGGGGTCAAAAATATTTTTATTTTATTTAATGCCTCCAAGTTTAAGGCGTTGGACCGTATTGGACATAAAAATATATCATTTGCTTAACAAAATAACCAAAAAACTTTAAAAATTATGTTGTTTTTTCTGGGTTGGTTTAGTTCTTCTTAGGGGAACTTTTTTCCCTCTTGCCCGATTTAGCCCATCTTCGAACTTAACCTGCTCTAAGTTTTAAAATATATTTATGCCAAATTTCAAGAGTCTAGCTCTTTTCGTTTGGACTGAATCGTGATTTCCACAGACGGACGGACGGACATGCTCAGTTCGTCTTAGATTTCATCACTGATCAAGAATATATATACTTTATGGGGTCTGAGATGGATATTTCGATGCGTTACAAACGGAATGACAAAGTGAATATACCCTCCAAATTATTTTTTGGAGGGTATAAAAATATACATATATAACTAGTAGAGCTCCTTCTTTATTAATAGAAACAAAACTCAAATAGATGGGGATGAAAAAACTGGAATCCCCTGATGGATACTCGGAGATACATATGGGATCGGTCGAGATGGCATCGAAGTTTCAGTATATTCTGCACTATAGCAAAATATAGCAGACTCTGTAAACGATGTTCATCGTAACTTGCCGACAGTCCCTATCGGGAACTAATTTTGAAGGATATAAAAGAGATTGAAGACGGTCTACACACACTTTAGCCGGGCCGCGTAAAACGGGGAATGCTGAATATTAGAGGAAAGGTGATGAAGTGGCTGTATGGAACATTGGATGATGAGGACCGAGAGCAGATAGATCAGCATGTCAAGGTAGTTGATGCAAACGGTCAGCAAATCATCGAACAGTCGAACCATCAGATATCTATAAACAACAGATTCAATTCCTCCATCAACAGAATGGTTGAGGCAATAAATGACAACAGAAGGACGCTGCACGACTTGACACAGATCAAGTTGCACTCAGAAATTCAACACTACCGAGACGTCGCGATTTGCCAACTTTTCATATTAGTGTATATGAAAAGTCTAGTGAAGATCATACAAGAATCCGTGGCTTTGGCAAGGATGAAAATATTCAACCCCGCCCTACTGACAATTGAGGAAATTGAAGAGAATAAAATAAATATTGAGACCATACAACATATGCAGATGGGAGAGGCATTACACAAGCACAACACGCTAATGTTCGTAATCAAGTTGCCCATCGAAACAGTCAGTCTAAAGAGGTCATTGATAATACCCGTTTCAAACGACACTCACCATCAAATTGATTCCCCCAGAGAGTACGTTGTAAAACTAGATAAAATAGTCTTCAGCTACACCGGAGAGAAAGATTTCAAGAGCGCAAAAACACCACAAAGCTGCATTTTCCGTGGTAAGTGTAGCTTCATTTCGCACGAAGAGGAAACCGTGGAATTGATAGAAGAGGGTACAATGGTGGTAATAAATGCGAATAGAACCACAATGTCGACCACCTGTGACGATCGACGGGCCAATCTCACGGCCAACTACCTTTTCTCATTCTGCAACTGCAGTATAACAATAGGTGGGCAGGTTTACTTCAGCAAAATAGTGGATGTAACCCAGAAATTCCTCTTAGTGGGGAACAACAGGAATATCACAACAAAAATTAAACCCACTCTGGAGAAAATACAAGTAGCCCAGATACACAATATCGAAACCATTAAGGACATTCAATTCCATCAACACGTTACAAGTAGCACCGGAAACTCCTTGACAGCAATTGTTGTGGTAGTGACAATAGTAGCGATATTAGAGTTATGCAGAAACCGGCGTCAACTAAAGGTCACGATAAATAACGAGTTCCCAATTCGCAGCGAGAACTTGAACCAGATTGTGGAAAGCCATCTCCAAGAACAGAGAACCCCACCACCGAGAACTCCAGCACAACGAATTTAAGAGTTAATCAATAGGAAAAGAAAAGTAAATAATACATATATACATATATATATATATATATATATATATATATATATATATATATATATAAATGAAATTTATTTGTTGGTTTTTAAGCAATTACTATATGCATTTCATTGGTGCTTTACCAAATCGTCAGTAGACTTTAACCACAGTTTTTAACTTTTCAAAACAGTGGTTAAAGTCTACTGACGATTTGGTAAAGCACCAATGAAATGCATATAGACATTGCTGAACCACCAACAAATAAATTTCATTTATATATAGTAGTATTGTGACAACAATGTGTCAAATAAAAAGATTTCATATATATATATATATATATATATATATATATATATATATATATATATATATATATATATTAGGGTGCGCCTTATATGTATGGGACAATTTTTTTTAACAGATTAGATCGTAACTCCACCCAAGAATGTTCTACGTATTAAAAAAATGCATTGTGTAAAATTATAAGCAGATTGTAATACAGGAAGGCGTGCCGCATCCGCCCACAAGTTGGCTATATATGCTAAATTCATATGAAATAAGTTAAGATGTTAATTTGCGGGTCATTTAATAAAACACTGGTAAATTTGATATAAACTATAATTAATTTATTCGACCTGAATCTTTTTCCGTTTACAAATTAATAATAATGAGGAAAAATGTTTAGCAATACTTTTAAAATATATATTATGATTTTAAGAATATTGTGATTTTAACAGCAAATGTAATATATCGTTTGTGAGCTCAGACAACAACTGAAAAATATGTGGTCAGTTAAGTCCGGGTGAATTCCCGAATAAAAGCAAACGCACTTCAATTATATAATATTTGTATCGAATGGGTGTAAGTACATATACAAGTGAAAAAATAAGTCTTATTAAAAGAAATAAAGCGATAAAACAATCAAGTTTGTAAAATAATATCAAAAATAAATATGAACACAAGACGACAGGAGCAGTTGTACCTTCTCGGCTATGATGCCTGCCAAATAATCGGTGCCAAATTGCCTTCAAATGGTCAAGTTTTGCGTGTTTTATATTACAATATGCGAAAAGTAAAACTAGACTTGCGTGCTAGTGCTTCCCTTGTAGTGAAAGAGGTAGAAGTTTTATGGAATAAAGCACGAATACCACTTAGAGCTTTTGACAAATGTGTCTCAAAAGTTGAAGGTTTGTATTTAGAATGGAGAAACTTGCAAAAAAGTTCGAAACGGCGAACATTACTCCAGGAAAAACGCGAAAAAGACTTCGTAAATAAATTTGATGATTTGTTTGATGTCGCACATGCCGATGCATTGGATATTATCACTCTGGCAGAAGATAAGCTTTTTTTAACAAATCAAAGAAAACAGGGAAGACCTGGTGCAATGATAGGTTGTGATTGCAACTTGGCGAAAAAAGAAAAGGCAAAATCGCTTAGGGAAGAGAAAAAACAACGTTTCCACGAGAAACATACAGTCGTATTGCAAGCTAAATATTGAAGGTGTAGTACGATTTCAGTCATGTCTTCACTTGCAAGTCCTCAGTTTGAATCTATTATATTATTAAGCAATATTTCTTATAAAATTTTATAGATCAATGTGAAGCCGTCCAATGGCAATCAAGTGATGAAGAGACTATTGAAGATTGTGAAGTGCAACAAATTCCAGAGTCAGCATATGAAGTAGGTCCTAGTACTTCAAGAAAAAAACGAGGTAGACATAATTTTATCACATCAAAGCTTGTGTCAGTATTAGATAGGTGTAAAGGAAGTGACCGTGACGCCGTTCGAATCCTTATAGCAACTGCGCAAGCGTTGCAACATAACGTTAGCGATTTAATTATAAATTGCACTTCAATTCGCCGATCGCGTACAAAGTTTCGATTTGATGCAGGAAAAAAAATCCGCGAAACATTTAAAAACAAAGAAATTAAGGCGGTGACTGTTCACTGGGGTGGTAAAATGTGGCCATCATTGATGGGTAGTGAACACGTCGAACGTCTACCTGTAGTTATATCTTTTAATGGAACAGATCAGCTACTCGGCATCCCAGCGATAACTTCAGGTACGGGAAGACAGCAACCAACGACTGTCTTTTACTTACTCAAAGAATGGGATCTCGATGAAAAAGTGGAAGCCCTGTGCTGCGATACCACCGCATCAAACACAGGACGAATACAAGGCGCATGTGTGCTTTTAAAACAAACACTAAACAAAGATCTTCTGTATTATCCATATCGTCATCACATATTTGAAATACTTTTACGGAGTGTATTTGATGCAAAAATATCAACATCTTCGGGTCCTAGTGTCAAAATATTTCATAGATTTAGAGATGCCTAGACTAAAATAGGCAAAAGTAATTTTAAGTCTGGAGTTGAAGACTTACATGTGAAAAATGTTATTGGGGATACAAGGGAGATACAAGAGTTTACATTAAAGAGTTTAAAATATATGCAACCACGGGAAGATTACAAAGAGCTTCTCCAATTGGCGGTAATTTTCGTAGGCGGGTCACTTCCAAATTTTTCATTTCGAATGCCTGGAGCGTTCCACCATGCACGTTGGATGTCCAAAGCAATATATAGTTTAAAAATTTACTTATTTCGGAACCAGTTCATTGTGGCTGACTGTGAGTTGAATGGAATTAGAGATATATGTGTTTTTATTATAAAAATATATTTAAAAGTTTGGATCAAAGCTGCCATTGCCGCAGAAGCTCCTAACCAAGATTTGACATTGCTAAAAATTTTATATCGTTACAATTTAGTTGATGAAAATTTAAGTCGGGAGTTAATTCGAAAATTCTACAATCATTTATGGTACCTATCGCCAGAAATAGTAGCACTTTCATTTTATGATACTCAAATTTCAAACAAGTCAAAACGACTCATAGTTGCAGCGCTAGATTGAGCCCATGAAGATGACAACAAAAAAATTACAATTCTTCCTCATTACATAGAGCAGTACTTTAATAAAAATATTGAAGATTTTATCTCGCAAAAAACTTTAAATTTTTTCAACCGATATTGTATCCCAACGGATTTTTTGAAGAAAGATCCTAGGGAATGGGAAAACGATAAATCGTATAAAATTGGCTTGGAAATGGTTTGTAAATTGAAAGTTGTCAATGATACTTTAGAAAGGGCTGTAAAGCTTATGGAAGAATACAATCAAGTTTTGTCGCGTGATGAAGAGGAGAAACAGTTCATAATGCAAATTGTAGCTGATTATAGAAAACAATATCCAAATGCAAACAAATCGGTTTTATTAAGCATATGAAATAACTTAAATTAATATATTTAAGTACGACATTAAATTAAAAAAACAAATAATTTTCTATGAATGTTAAAGTGTAATAAAAAAGTTGGTAAAAACTAAATTAAACTACTTATTCATTTTTTATAAGTTTAGTGAATCTTGAAAATACATTAATGCTTACTTTATAACAATTTATAAAATTTTTACAACTTGTGGGTGGATGCGGCACGCCTTCCCCTGATGCAATCTACCTAAAATTTTTTATAACACACTTTTTTGTTACGGAGAACATTTATGAAGGGAGTTAAGGTGCTATTTCGCTTTTTTTAAAATAAGGTGCACCCTAATATATATATATATATATATATATATATATATATATATATATATATATAAATTTATATATCATAAAAAATGTCTATAAGAATTGTACATAGAATTATGAATCATTATCGAACATCCCTCCTACATATACATTGCACTAATTTGTTGGTGCAGCAGTAATGTAGATTCCACTTAAATACTGTTTGCGTTAACGAATGGTGCAATACTGTTGTATTAATTAGGTCAGTAGAAAATAGCTTAATCGCAACATATTATTTTTATGAAATCTTTTTATTTGACACATTGTTGTCACAATACTACTATATATAAATGAAATTTATTTGTTGGTGGTTAAGCAATGTCTATATGCATTTCATTGGTGCTTTACCAAATCGTCAGTAGACTTTAACCACAGTTTTGTAAAGCTAAAAACCCCTTATCTCATGCGTATACTTCCGAAAACCATCTGAGAATTCACAACTTGTAAATTACAAACTATTTTCAAAAATAACAACAGAACAAGAACATAGGCTTGCAACTCATACAAAACTAAACCAACAAATAAAGGATGTTCGATATGAGTCTATTTTATTTTTCTACACCTTTATACAATCAGAAATCCATTGGATAACAAGAAAAGTATTTATAAGGCAAAATGAAAAATAAAATCTAAATTAACCCGCCAATGGTGACGTACTGGTCTGTGAGACCGGTTGTGTTAAAAATTTCGTATAACTTTATTCTCCGTTATTGTTTTTTGTAGCGATTTCGAGTAGCTGCAGCATTGCACATCCCCTACCATAAGTTCATCAGGAAACTACTTAGTGAGCACAACTTCTGTATTTTTTTTCTAACCTGGTGTGTGAGTCACCGTGTATGTAAATAAAATTATCAAGAATGAATTTTTTATTATTCGCTTATTTTATTTAGTTTATTATAATTTTTTGTTGTTATATTGTATTATATTCATATATATGTGTATTTGTGTGTGTATGTATGTGTTTCATATTATAAGCATTTTGTCGAAACGTAAAATCCAATATGATTGGGTTTCGTGACAACACGGCTTTGGTAGCACATGTTCCAAGGAAAGCAAAAGATGCTCTTCTTATAAGTACGTACAATGCACAATGATGTTAAAGTCGACGCCGAACCCCAAAAGCCCGATATAATTTTGAGCTACAATGACACCAAGGGCAGTGTCGATGTCGTAGATCGTTTATGTGCGAATTATAATTGTGCTCGAGCAACAAGGCGGTGGCCTATGGTTATCTTCTACGCTATGCTCAATGTCAGTACCATAAACAGTCAGGTGATACATACAGCCAACAATCAAAACACAAAATGACCACGTTGTAACTTTATTGAGAATTTGGCTATGAAATTAATTGAGCCTCACATAAGATATCGGCAAACCCACTCGAACTTGCCACGATAAATAACACTAAGACTGTCGGAGATTTTACATATATGTATATTCACCTGGGACATCTGGTCCTTCAAGAATTGGTCGGTGCTATGACTGTGGCTGAAAAAAAACACAAAAACCAAGTACTCTTGCCAAAAATGCCAAAACTATTTGTGTCTTGAACACGTAGTACCGTATTACAGCAGCTGTTTGCCAGAAGAAATTTAGTTTTTGAGATGTATTTTTTTATATATTTTTTTTTTGGAAGGATACCAATTTTTGTTCATTTTATAAAAGTTCCTATTGTCGAAAGACTAATTAACAATATTTTCCTTAATGAATAAGTGATTTTTTTATTTTATATTAATTTTAAAAAATGTATTGTTAAAACATTGTTATTTTTGATGCTCTGTTTAAAAACATTTGTGAATTTTAGTATTGAAATAAAAGAGCATAAAATTATTAAATATCTTTGTTATATTATCAAATTGCGTAAATAACAAAAAAAAACATTAACTATTAGTAACACGTTTCGAAATATCTTCAGTTGAAAACCCCGGTGCATGAGACCGGCATCACCATTAATCAAAGCCAAATTTGCATCACCACTGGCGGGTTAAACTGTTATGAAATCTTTTTATTTGACACATTGTTGCCACAATACTACTATATATAAATGAAATTTATTTGTTGGTGGTTAAGCAATGTCTATATGCATTTCATTGGTGCTTTACCAAATCGTCAGTAGACTTTAACCACAGTTTTGAAAAGCTAAAAACCCCTTATCTTATGCATATACTTCCGAAAACCATCTGAGAATTCACAACTTGTAAATTACAAACTATTTTCAAAAATAACAACAGAACAAGAACATAGGCTTGCAACTCATACAAAACTAAACCAACAAATAAAGTATGTTCGATATGAATCTATTTTATTTTTCTACACCTTTATAAAATCAGAAATCCATTGGATAACAAGAAAAAAAAAAATAATGAAATGCATATAGACATTGCTTAACCACCAACAAATAAATTTCATTTATATATAGTAGTATTGTGACCACAATGTGTCAAATAAAAAGATTTCATAACAGTTTAATTTAGATTTTATTTTTCATTTTTATTATAATTATTTTATAATTAATTTTAAGAAAGTATAAATAGCTAGTTCTGTTAGTTAAGTGACCGTTGCAGTAAACCAAGTTCCAATAAAGAACCCGCGATTCCCACGGCACCCTCCAGGTAAAAGGAAATTACTATTGCCTTTTAAAAACTGCACTACAACAACACTACCGTCACGTTAGGCCGCAAGGTAGGTACTGACGTTAAACACAGACACATTTGTACATACATAGTTTTTAAACAACATACATACATAGTTTTTAAACAAAAAAGCCTTGTTTAAACATATGTACATTAGTGTGTCCCAAAAAAATAGTTTTTTGCTCCACCTTTTTTTTAAAGCTTATAGTGTAAAGTATTCTTGAGATTTTTTCAGATTTTTCGGAAGTCGTTTAGAGGTCGCTAAAATCGAACTTAAACCAAAAATCGGGGTTTTGTTGACTTTTTTGAATTTTGCGCATTACTCGGCCCAGTAGCACGATTTTCTTTCTTACAAAATAAATTTTTTGAAAGAAAACTCTTTAAACTTTACTTCTCTGTGCAGATATTATAAGTTTCGGTAATTTTTTGCTCATTTGGGTACCTCTTATGACATTTTTTTTCTGCATAAATTTTAAAAACAATGCTTTATAACTTTTAAAATTTCTATTGCAGTTAAAAAAACTAATGATTGAGTTTAAAAGGTGGATAAATTCTGAGTTATTTAAAAAAAATTATTGAATTTGCTCCTACCGTTCCAAAGTCACAAAATGGGTACAAAATTTAAAAAGGGTATAACTTTAGAACGGTAAAAACAAATTCAATATTTTTTTTGTAAATGACTCAGAATTTATCCACCTTTTAAACCAGTAATGTGCACTACCACATAAACACAGTTGCGCTTGTGTGTGGCGCAGAGAAAAACCTCTGCTTACTTTTAACAGATGTGGAAATGTTTCTGGAATTACTTTCTGTTTATCAAAAAAACTGAAGACAGGAATCTACAAATTGTATTCAATGTTTGGTACCACATCTTCTTCCCCGAAGGAGATGCTTGAGATCCTTAAGGACTGTAACCCGGATCTACCCACCCTTGACTGGAGGGTAGCTAAGCTGAGTGCACCCGAGAGGTCTAGAAGGGAGGTGCACCCGAGAGGTCTAGAATGGCAAGGTGCGTGGCATTGTGTCAAGGGCGATAAGCACGAGGACGCCTATAATAATAAGTGCTGACGACAACTCACACCACATCTCCTGGGGTAGTAGCGATACTAACGAGCGGGGTGAGTGTCTCTTCGATTTCATTTTAAACAATAATCTTGAAATTGTCAACAGGGGTTCAGAACCCACTTTTATTGTGTCTAACCGTAGAGAGGTTTTAGATGTAACATTGGTTAGTGCAGAGCACACCAATCTGGTTAGCGGTTGGAGGGTTGCGGATGACTGCTCCCTATCCGATCATCGCTATATTGACTTTAACATAGGGTTAGGTGTAAGTAGATTCAATCCTATAGTTAACAGAAAGAAGACTGACTGGGAGCTACAGAACAGTGTACTCTCCAACTCCTTATCGACGTCTCCAACTATTAGAAATATTGGGGACATCGACTCTGCTGTGGAGATTCTAAGTGAATCGTTCCGCTGTGCTACTAATGTGGCTTGCAAACCAACGGTTTGCAGGGGAAGGGCCAGACCACCATGGTGGAGCCCGGAAATTGCACATTCACGAAAGGAATGTCGTAGGCTATTCAACGAGGCTAAACGATCAGGCGACTGGTCGGCATATAAAACCTCCGTGAATCGCTTCAAGAATCTTGTCAGGAACGCAAAAAGGAGGTCTTGGAGGGCTCTCTGCAGTAATGTGGAGGGTTCATCTGAAACCAACAGGCTGCGTAAGATGCTATCAACCGCACCGGTTGTACCCAGCTACATACAGAAACCCTGTGGTAACTGGACCATGAGTAGTCAAGAGACGCTAAGCGTACTACTCGACACTCATTTTCCTGGCAGCCAGGCGGCACCTTTAACAGGCACTGCCGATGGCAGCTTGGCGACAGGCGCAGTCACAACTCCATTGGATATGGATAGGCTCCGCTGGGCTGTACACAGCTTCGATCCGTTCAAGTCTCCGGGACCAGATGGAATAATTCCAGCGGATCTACAGAGAAATGCGGACATTGTCCTACCTTGGCTCACGGTAATTTACAGTGAATGCCTTAGGAGGGCTTATATACCTATATTTTGGCGTACGTGCAAGGTTGTCTTTATCCCGAAAGGGGGTAAGACGTCACACACTAAGCCTAAAGACTTCAGACCGATAAGTCTTACTTCTTTTTTACTCAAAACTTTAGAAAGAGTAATTGATATTCATCTGAGAATGACCATTCCGAATGAGCTTCTCTCCAAATCACAGCACGCCTACACTAAAGGCAAATCTGGGGAAACGGCACTACATTCTCTAGTGGGCCACATAGAAAAATCTCTTGAGTATAGGGAATTTACTATGGGGGCTTTTCTGGACATAGAGGGTGCTTTCAACTATGTCAACCCCGATTCCATTATCAATGGGATGGCAGCGGTAGGGATTGATGACAATTTTTGCCGGTTTGTTAGAAACTTACTAACTTTCAGGGTAGTCAGGGCCTCGATTGGGGATGTCACTGAGTATAGGGCAGTCTATCGGGGCACTCCACAGGGAGGTGTTCTGTCATCTCTGTTGTGGAACCTGACCATTAATTCGCTTTTGCTAAGTCTAGAACGCAGACAGATTATGACTGTCGCGTACGCGGATGACGTAGCGGTGGCGATATCGGGTAAGCACTTGGATACCATATCTCAGTGTATGGAGTCTGCGCTGGCTCTGCTGAGTAGGTGGAGCGTCAGCTGTGGGGTCGGCATCAATCCAGCCAAGACTGAGTTGGTGCTCTTCACTAGGAGGTACAAGACCGATAGCTCTATACACCCAAAGCTTAACGGCACCTCCTTGGAACTATCTAAAACCGCCAAGTACCTGGGTGTGATTCTGGATAGTAAGCTATCATGGAATCAGAACATACAGGCGAGAGAGGAAAGGGCCTTAGTGGCTATTTATACATGCAAAATGGCAGTAGGCCTCAAATGGGGTATCAACCCTAAGGGGATCAATTGGATCCTTGAGGCTGTTATTAAACCAGTATTCTTTTACGGGGTATTGGTTTGGTGGAATGCGATGGACAAGCAGGCTCATCGCAGGACCTTTAAAAAAGTCTTTCGGGTCGTAGCGAGACTGATGACAGGCGCACTACGATCTACACCAACGGGAGCAATTTTTGCAATGCTAAACTGGCTCCCGGTTAACATTCTGGCCAGACAACTGGCTCTATTCTCAGCGGTCAGGTTGAATACAGTATGTCCATGGACTAGGACTGACTATGGACATGCTAGGATTTTAAGAGAGCACTCGGAAATCCATGCCAACATTGACTACTGTGTACCAAGACCCTTCTTTGGTGGACTTTTCCGTTCCATTGTCGTTGACAGGGAACAGGTGGACAGGCTTTCCTTTCCCGAGGATTCAGTTAGAGTTTTCACTGACGGATCCAAAAGGGGAATAAGAACGGGCGGAGGCTTCTATGTGGAGAACTTCAATGTTAGATCTCCATTCCGGCTCCAGGACGGTTGTACTGTCATACAAGCCGAAATCTCTGCTATTACTCGGGCAGCGAGGTGACTAAGGTACTATAGGATATCGAATGATATCTTCATTGTTACCGATAGCAAGGCAGCCATCTCTGCTATTAGTGGTGTGTACAGTACATCAAAAACTGTGGTCGAATGCCGACTGTCTATCAACGAGATAGCGAGACATTCGAGGGTGACACTGGTTTGGGTGCCAGGGCATTCTGGATGTCCAGGCAACCATACTGCGGATGAGATTGCCAGACAAGGGACTGAATTGAACAGTTCAATGATCAGTCACTTCACTGGCATTCCATTAGCGCGATGCAAGTCTCTGATTCAAAGCGAATCATACAAATTAGCTCAACTTAGGTGGGATAGTGTGGCTAACTGTCTCGTGGCAAGAGCCACGTGGCCCCATTACGATTTTCGCAAAACGCGCGACCTTCTCAAATTTGACAAGGCGCGTATGCGTCAACTGGTGACTGTTCTGACAGGACACTGTAGCTTTGGGACTCATGCTAGGAGGATGGGTCTAATATACAACGACTATTGCAGAAGCTGCAATGATGAGGAGGAGGAAGAAACTGTCCTCCATCTTCTGTGTCAGTGTCCTGCCCTCGCTAATGCAAGGGCAGCGGCGCTGGGCTCCCGATTCCTGTCAGACTTAGACAGCCTGGCAAACATGGAGCTTTCAGGGATATCATCCTTCCTCAGGGGTACAGGATGGTTTGAAACGGCGGAGGACATCCCTTAAGAGGTCCTCTGCTTAAGGGCATCACAAAGGGACCGAATTGACGGACCCAAGTGGATTGTCCCGCCAGGGACAACGGCTCTCTAACCTAACCTAACCTTGGTACCACATATAATTGTGAAACAGCATTTTCTACCATGAAAATAGTTCTAAGCAAAGCAAGAACAAAAGAGTACCTAGGCCAGTAAATCTGGGTGAGCTAATATATATTTATTTGAAATAGACATTTGTTATAAACGAGTTTACAAAATAAATACTATTTTCATCAGTCAGATGCTAATAAAAATAAATACAATTATAAATGCAAAACATACGAATAGTATCAAGAAGCCTGTTAATTCCTTTGAGTTTTTTTTTTGTTTCGTATTAAAAATAAAAATAAAAAAACTCTCAATAGAATTAATAATATTTGAACAAAATCCGTACCTCTTTTTACGTTTTTATTTTCCCACACTTTGCCGTGAGAATTACCGCGTTTGCACAATTCAGTTCTAAATTAAAACAAAATATTTATTTACTCGTACACGGGCTAAAGCAAAGAACAAGTCAGATATTGGAGAAATATAATATATGTTTGGCTTTTACTGGGAAAATAATTCGTTTACTTAATTCACCAGCCATACGGTTATGAAATCCAATATCTGTTTTCTGCCAACGGTGGGAAAGTAATTAGTGCAGCAGAAGAGTGAACGGTCTCTGGCCTAAAAAATTTTTTGTATCATTTTACATTTTAACACTTTAAAATGTTATTGATTACATTGCAATTTTTTTTATTTATTATGAAACCAATTTTTTTACTTCTTAATTTTATTTTGTATTGTAAATTTTATATTCTGTTATTATTTGTATTTGTAATTTTTCTTTAAATACAATAAGGTTTTAATAAAATGTGTGATTGAACTATTGTCATTCATCCAGTCAACATTAACTTGTTACTTAATTTCAACAAGCCAATTTATGTTATTCTTGTGTACCACTTGAACAACTGAATTGGACATTGCATTATCCTGGTGAACTACTAGGATAATAAACCACTAAACATCCTAATAACTTGGTGAATCACCAAGTTATCCCATTTTATAAGGTTAAGCAAGGCAAACGAGCCCGCGCTTAACATTTTGGCGACCGTGACAGGACTTGGCGACCGTGACAGGACACGAGGTTAGGAAAACCAAAAAGTCCTTCAAGTGAACAATTCACAACCATTACATCAGCGACCAACCACAAACTACAGGCGCCCAATCACAGACAACGTTGCATCACAAGCAACAAGCAGCCTACTACAACTCTTAAATAACCTCCCAAAAGGCATCAACAAAGCAATATGGAATCCGCAGAGCAGCTTCTTCACCAACTGAAGGAGACCGGCGAGCATATCGCCACAATCATCCGCAACTGTACCAAGGACTCAGCTAGCCGCAAAACCCCAACGTACTACAAAGAACGATTGTCGCGGCTGACTACAGCTTGGACAGAATTTGATGAGGCAGATACCAAATTACGGACTCTGAAGGATATTCATATGGAAGATGAATACTTCACTGCAGACCGCTATAATCAAATCCAGTCAATGGCATCCAAATATATAGCTCTAATGGAACACGAGCTCACTTACCAAGGCAATGGAGCAATCGCCAAAAACCCTAATGACCTACCGTCAAAGGTGGGCGACGAGCCCAAAGTCATTAGCAACCCCCCACAACCTACAAGTGGCCACGATGGTTTAATCAGCCGCTCCCTTGGAAAGATGGCAGCTCTGGCTAGACAGCTAGACGGCCTCTAGTTGCAGTCAGGTCAGGATGGGCCTTATTACGATGTTAAAAAGACCACCATCACCAAACTATGGCAGCAGCTAGAACTACTTAATGATGAAGTGTTGGATAAATATCCCGATCCAGACCTCGCTGGTTATGACACAAGCAGATACATCCACCTCGAACAAGCCGCTCAGTTAGCGATCATCCAGCTTACCACGGCTAACAACAACCACCACTCATCCACGGAGACTATGGCTAGACCATCTACCCTACCTTTACCCACAATCACTATCTCTAAATTTGAAGGTGATTATATGAAATGGACATCGTTTTCTGACTTATTTAAGAAAACTGTTCATGAGCAACGGATGTCAGACGCTCACAAAATGTATTATCTAAAGACCAACGTTACTAGTGAAGCAGCGAAGCTTATTAATCATCTCGCTGTTACTGCAGACAATTATAAAGCCGCGTGGCAGTTACTACAGGATCGTTATGATAATAAACGACTAATAGTGGCAACAGCGGTTCAGAGACTGCTAGATCAACCATCGGGTGCGTCGACATTAATGGCCGTTAAGCGATTGCACGATACAACGAAAGAATGTCTGGCAGCTCTTTCTAATATGGGGATCGAAGTCTCAACATGGGATCCACTCCTACTACACCTTCTGGTAAAAAAGTTGGACAAACCTGTCTACACTCAATATGAGCAATCGATCACCAACCCAAAGGAAATGCAACCAGTCAGCCAATTTCTTACCTTTCTGGAGAACTACTTCCATACTCTGGAGGCAATGGGACAGAAAGAGAAGACATTTTCTCCTGCTAGCAAAACATGCACGCTTACGGCGTATCCCCGCCATGAGAACCAACGATGCCTAGTTTGCAAGCAAGAATGCCACCCATTGTATAGATGCAGAGAATTCATCCAGCTAAGCCCCGCAAACAGACTAAATTTGATACAGAAACATAAACTATGTGTTAATTGTTTTAGTCACAGTCATTTGACCAAACAGTGTACAATTTCAGGCCGCTGTCAAAAATGTGGAAAAATGCACAACACCCTGCTACACTTGGAACAGGCCCCGCAAAAGAATTCAATATCCAGGAAGCGTAACAAATCAAAGGGGGAAACAGAGTCAACCAATGAAGCAGTTATCAGGAATAACTCCTCGACACAACACGCGACATCTCTAGTCAGCACACCAACAGAAGTTGAAAGCATGTCGGGAAGTTACATTAACAAAAGACCATATGTTCTACTGGGTACAGCGTTGGTAAAGGTCAAGGCTAATGGTTTGGAAACTGAATGCAAGGCAATCCTTGATTCAGGATCACAAGTCAATTTGATCACAGAACGATTAGTCAACCGTCTTGGACTCCCAGCAAGGACTACTTCTGTTTCAATTAACGGTATTGGAAAAAGCCGCACCAAGGTTCAACACCGAGTCAACATTACGCTACAATCTCGGCTCAACAATTTTTCAACACTGCTTGAAGCATTCGTATTGCCGCAAATTATTTCCCCTCAACCCGCTCAATCGCTTACAATCGACAGGTGGTCAATTCCCAGCAATGTAGCATTAGCGGACCCAACCTTCAACCGTCCAGAAAAAATCGATATTTTGTTAGGGGCGGAATATTATCATCAACTACTCACGATCGGACAAATTAAATTAGGCAAGGACCTTCCACTGCTGCAAAATACAACTTTTGGATGGATCGTATCAGGAAAAGTATCTAGTGAACAACTCTCAACAGCAATTTGCGGAGTATTAACTGAAGAGGATAAAATTAATACAGCTATTGAGCGATTTTGGAAACTCGAGCAGGTTGAAGGAAGAGAGCAAAATTTATCACCGAATGATACACAGTGCGAAGCACATTTCAATCAGCATACCACACGCGACAATGAAGGTCGATTCATAGCACGATTACCGTTTTGTGCTGAAACATCGTTATTAGGGTCCTCACACAGTATTGCATTCAACCGGTTCCTCGCACTAGAACGTCGATTATCTAAAGACGCTTCATTGAAGGAACAATATGCGATATTTATGAAAGACTACGAAACAATGGGGCAATTGTCGAAAATCAATATAGACGAAATAATGGGGCATAAATACTTTATTCCTCACCACTGCGTTTTGCGACCCGAAAGTAGTACAACTAAACTCAGAGTCGTCTTCGATGCGTCAGCAAAAACGTTCTCAGGAAAATCCTTAAATGATATTCTGCACACTGGACCACCACTACAAAATGATCTATTTACGGTTCTATTGCGATTTCGGCTGCCGCGTTTCGTATTCACAACAGATATCGAGAAAATGTACCGTCAAATCTATATCCACCCCAAGGACCGGCAGTACCAGATTGTCCTCTGGCGAAATCACTCCTCTGAGCCCATTAGTTATTTCCAATTAAATACCGTTACCTATGGTACCAGACCAGCACCATATCTGGCAATCAAATGTGTGAAGGAAATAGTCAAGGATAATAAGATGCAAGCTCCTTTAGCAGCCTGTTTCTTGGAAAAGAACTTTTATGTCGATGATGGGCTAGGTGGAGCCGATAGCTTGAATACAGCCCTGGAAACTCAGCGCCAGCTGCGAGACGTCTTGGCTAAGTACGGGTTCCATCTACGAAAATGGTGCGCTAATCATGCCCAGCTGCTCCGGAACATTCCCAGTTATGACCAAGAAGTCAGTCTTGACTTCTCCGACGAAACTGATTACACGAAAACACTGGGATTGGTATGGGTACCTAAAGATGACCTTCTTAAAATCAAGGTCAACATTCAAACAATTAAAGCCGTGACTAAAAGAACAGTCACGTCAGACTTGGCGCGTATCTTTGATCCACTAGGAATACTGTCGCCAGTAATTGCCAGAGCCAAAATGTTCATCCAGGAATTATGGACCTTGAATCTTGCATGGGACGAGGCAGTTCCTTCAGAATTTGACTCACGCTGGCGAACCTTTCGAAGCAACCTAAGTGAACTTGAAAGCTTTCAAGTGCATCGGCATATCTATAAAGGAGTTCTTCCTAACAAGACTCAACTTCATGTTTTTTCCGACGCCTCCGAAAGGGCGTATGGCGCTGCAATTTATGTGAGAACAATACTACCAAACAAAACAATAAGAGTATACTTGTTATGTGCGAAATCACGTATAACTCCACTCAAGCAGCAAACGCTGCCTAGACTGGAGCTATGTGCCGCACAATTGGGTGCTAACTTAGCTGCAAAAGTGAAACTAGACTTAGATATGAATACAACGCCAACTTTCTATTGGTCCGACTCAAAAATAGTATTATCATGGATACATTCAAGATCTTCTTCATTTCACACATTTGTGGCAAATCGAATCGCTTCAATTCAAGAAAACACGCTACCTGAGCAATGGCGACATGTGAGTTCTAAAGATAACCCAGCGGACATCATATCAAGAGGATTGGATCCACAACAGTTACAGCATACACCCCAATGGATGTATGGGCCATTTTTTCTGCATGGAGACGAGAAGCACTGACCTCCCAGATTTGGCCTGGATCCTAATTTGCCCACCCCTGAACAGAAGCAAAGATCCTACAAATCACTCATTGCTGTCAATGGTGAAAACTTTTTGCACAGCATCAACCATCGAAATTCACTAAAAAGGCTCCAACGTATCATAGGATACATTTTAATATTCATCAAAACCGCCAGAACTTGCAAGCCCGAGAGAGAAACCCAACAAACTCTGACGCCTCTTGAACTTCACGAAGCGCTTGCCATCATTGTTCGAACCATCCAACGATGTACGTTCACAGAAGACATTAAACAGCTGCAACAGAAAAAGGAACTTAAAGAATCGAGTCAAATAAAAAGCTTATCCCAATTTTTAGACGAACATAACATACTAAGAGTCGGAGGTAGATTAGAAGCATCCACGTTATCGTTCAATGCCAAACATCCAATGTTGCTTCCTTTTAACGATACAATAAGTAAACTTATATTTGAATCGATACATAGGGAAAACAAACATTGTGGCCCTGGAGCACTTCTAGCAATCGTAAGACAACGTTTTTGGCCCATTAAAGGTAAACATTTGGCTCGGGAAACTGTGCACAAATGTGTGCAATGTGCACGAGCGAAACCAAAACTTCTGCAGCAAGTTATGGGAAACTTGCCAGAAGCAAGAGTAATACCAGCAAGACCCTTTATTAATGCAGGAGTTGACTACTGTGGTCCAATCTGGGTTCACTTCAAAACACGAGGAAAGCGACCCCAAAAGGCGTATATCGCAGTATTCTGTTGCTTCTCGACAAAGGCAGTGCATCTGGAGCTTGTAACAGACCTTACAACTGACGCCTTCATTGGAGCGCTCAAAAGATTCATCGGTCGAAGGGGTCACTGTCAGCATCTCTACTGTGACAACGCAACAAACTTTGTGGGAGCTCGCAATCAATTAGAAGAGTTGTCACCTGCTCTTTTCGCCACAGCTGCTCAAGAAAAAATTCAACAAGAGTGTGTCAGCAAAGGCATCAGTTTTCATTTCATACCTCCACGAGCCCCGCACTTCGGCGGACTATGGGAGGCTGCAGTCAAATCTGCTAAAAGATTACTTGTGAAAGAAATGGCAAACGCGTCTCTGACCTATGAAGAAATGGAAACCGTGATCGTAGAAGTCGAAGCAATCCTTAATTCGAGACCGATTGCACCGTTGCCGGGTAATCCGAATGATGAGGCTGCACTAACACCAGGTCACTTTTTGATTGGTGAACCTCTTACAGCACAAGTGGATGCAACTGCCAGTTCACCTTCAACCACTCTTACAAAGCGATGGGAGTTAGCGTCACAAATAAAACATCAATTTTGGAAACGATGGTCGCAGGAATACCTCAGTGAACTCCAGCAACGGAACAAGTGGCAAACCCGGGCTCAAAATTTGCAACGGGGTACCATAGTTATAATTAAAGACAACACACCAGTTATGAAATGGCGTCTTGGAAAAGTAACTGAAATATACCCCGGTCAAGACGGATTCATCAGAGCAGCTGATGTAAAAACATCTGGTTGTATCGTTAAGCGAGCGATTCACTTGCTGGCTCCTCTTCCTGTGGAGCCACAAGGAACAAATGTTAACGATGAAACAACAGATGAGAAACCAACACGAAAAAGAGACAATTCACCCAAGAGCAAAACCATAAATGAGCTACCCTCAAAACGGTGTACTTTAAACACGACAGGTTTTCTAATGCTCGTAGCGTTAGTTCTCCCTGTAATACTATGTCAACAAGTGACGTACACCCAAATCATCAGTACCCCTGGATTACATTTTGAAAACATTGGCCAAGTTAAACCTGTCATCTCTGAATGGAAGCTCCTCATTTATTTCGAACTGACTCCGTTCTATAACGAATTAAAGCTTTTAAGGAATGGTACATCTGCGCTGAAAAGGGCATGCGATTACTCATCCCTTAATCATCAATGCAACGGACTTCTATCCCATTTTCAAAATCTCAGGGATGAAATGGAGCACGGTTTGGAAAATTTCATAAGAAGGAAGCGACGAGGAGAATAGACGTTGTTGGAAATATAGCAAGCTCCTTGTTTGGCGTTCTAGACTCCAAATATGCAGCAGAAATGACCGATACTATTAATAGTATAAAAAACAACGAAGCCCACTTGCAGAGCCTTCTGCGGAATCAAACATCGTTTCTCGATTCGACCCTCAATCTCATGAAGCAGTCTGAACAACGCACGCAAGATAACTTCGCAAAAATGAACGATAAAATAAACAAACTACTCTACCTCACAAACAATGACAGCTACCATCGATCGGAAATCATCTTATCACTGAGTGTCCAGTTACTTGCAATTGCTAACAATTTGAAAAAATTCATACATCTATGATCACGTTGTTAGCGGACACTTACCATGGTCGAATTAGTCCGGTTCTACTGACCCCACAACAATTTTCGGGTGAAGTCGATAAAATAAAAGCGAACCTTCCCACGGATCTAACACTACCAGTTGCAGACATTATTCATTTATACGGTGTAGTCACCGTTCAGGCAGCAAGTTCAACTCAGCACATTATTTGCACTTTGTTTATTCCGCTAGCTCATCAAGGGCAATATGACCTATTCTATATTACTCCAGTACCACAGCTAATGAACAACTCTTTAATGGCTGTCATACCAACAACTAAAATGATGGCTCTCAACGCTCATCGTGACGAATATTTCCCTCTAGATGACTTGAAGCTAAGTACCTGCAATGAGCTTGAGCATAACATTTTCTTATGCCCACACATTCAAGCTGCCTATCATAGAGGCTCTCCAATTTGTCGCTGTGAGATACATTTATTCAACAATGAATCCGACTCAAGCTGCAATATAGAGTTGATAAGCAGCAATCATGTATGGTACCAACTTTATAACAAGAACCAGTGGCTGCTTGCAACTCAACAGCAACTCAAATTGAGCACAGTATGCAAGGGTGAAAGCAGTTCTCAATTGCTGGAAGGTACCGGGTTGCTCACGCTTCCAGCAGGATGTGCAATGAAAAATGATGTTATTACCATCTACGGGCATCGAACCATCCCATCAAACTTGCATTCATCATATACAAGCAATGGGATGTCATTCCTTCATCTCCAAAAAAACGTAAACAACATGACACAACCCCTGTCATATACTTCAATGATTGAAAAGATAACCCATCTGCAGGAAGAGGTCGGGGCACAACGACAAGAAGTTCCACTAGCAACAACCCATAAAGTGCATAGCTTAACAATTAGCTATGTTGGACTGGCCTTGATTTTAACAGTGATAATTACCCTGATAGCAAAACAAAGGATGAAGAGAAGTCGTGAACCGCTCCCCGAAGCACCACAACCGTCTCCACGATCCAACTGGAATGTTTCATTGGAACCAACACCTTAACGCACTTCAAAATAAATTGCCGGAGATCGCTCATTCGCACTTTTCAATCCCCTTGGGGCCGCAATATGTTAATTCCTTTGAGTTTTTTTTTTGTTTCGTATTAAAAATAAAAATAAAAATAAAAAAAAAACTCTCAATAGAATTAATAATATTTGAACAAAATCCGTACCTCTTTTTACGTTTTTATTTTCCCACACTTTGCCGTGAGAATTACCGCGTTTGCACAATTCAGTTCTAAATTAAAACAAAATATTTATTTACTCGTACACGGGCTAAAGCAAAGAACAAGTCAGATATTGGAGAAATATAATATATGTTTGGCTTTTACTGGGAAAATAATTCGTTTACTTAATTCACCAGCCATACGGTTATGAAATCCAATATCTGTTTTCTGCCAACGGTGGGAAAGTAATTAGTGCAGCAGAAGAGTGAACGGTCTCTGGCCTAAAAAATTCTTTGTATCATTTTACATTTTAACACTTTAAAATGTTATTGATTACATTGCAATTTTTTTTATTTATTATGAAACCAATTTTTTTACTTCTTAATTTTATTTTGTATTGTAAATTTTATATTCTGTTATTATTTGTATTTGTAATTTTTCTTTAAATACAATAAGGTTTTAATAAAATGTGTGATTGAACTATTGTCATTCATCCAGTCAACATTAACTTGTTACTTAATTTCAACAAGCCAATTTATGTTATTCTTGTGTACCACTTGAACAACTGAATTGGACATTGCATTATCCTGGTGAAACTACTAGGATAATAAACACCTAAACATTCTAATAACTTAGTGAATCACCTAGTTATCCCCTTTTATAAGGTTAAGCAAGGCAAACGAGCCCGCGCTTAACAAAGCCCTTCAACTAGGCTTGCCAGATGGCCTGGATTCGCCTGAATTTTCCAGTTTTTTATGTCTGGTCCAGTTTCCAGGAAAAATGCAATCAGTCCAGTTTTTTCATATTTTATATTATTTTATAATGAAATTAATATTTTGTACAGAAAAGTTGCATTCTAAATACAATGAAATTACAACTATATTTGCAAATGTTTAGATTTTATCTTTTTCTAACTCCAATTAGTACCATTTTTTACAATTTATAAAAGTATCATCACTGTCAGTTTTCGCTAATTGTATATTTAAGTCCAACAATAGTAATTTGCCAACAATAAACAGCTGTTTGGAAACAAGTGAAAATTTTTGTAAATAACTAAGCAGGTAGCAAATATTTTTTTAATTTTATTAAAATAATTAAAAACATTTCATGTTCTTCCCATTCTCAGAATGATTTATTGGTGGTTAAATTGTCAATACGCATAAGCATGGAGCGCGACAATGATGCTGGACCTTCCAAGAAAAGAAAACTAGCAACCTTTGGTGATAGGTGGACTCAGGATCCAAATTATTCTCCATGGATAAAAAAGATAGATGAATATACTGCCTTTTGCAAATTATGTCAGTCGGAAATTTCAGTTATATATGAAGGGAGCCTGTCGTTAAATAAACACCTTAAAACCTCAAACAACAATAAAATTGTACTGTCGCAAAAATTGTCACACAGCATTTCAAATTTTGTTACTGTAGCAGAATGTAAAGATGAATCTCTAGTCTCAAAAGCTGAATTAATGTTCATTTATCACAATGTCGTTCATGGGTTAAGTTACAACAGCTTAGATTGTCAAATCAAATTGAGTTCATCTATATTTTGTGACAGTAAAATAGCTTCGAAAATTAGTTGTGGCCGTACTAAAGCACCAGCTATAACAAGAAATGTTTTGGGTCCGTATTCTCAAGAAACAGTTTCTAGTGCCTTAAAAGAAAGCTATTTTTTTCACTAAGCAGCGACGCATCATATATTGGAAACGTTAAAACCTTCCCATATGCCGTACAATATTTTAATGCTGATACAGGAATACGTAAACAGGTTTTAGATTTTTACGAAGATCCTAATGAAGCTTCTTAAGATATTTTCGGTAATATTATTAGAATTTCTAATGAAAACAATTTGAAACTTGACCAAATTACGACCAAATTACGGCATATTGCGCTGGTAATGCAGCAGTAAACTATGGCGTGCATAATTCTGTGTTTCAAAAACTAAAAAACGAAAACAAGAAAATTATAAAGGAAAATTGTAATTGTCATGTAATTAATAATTGCGTACAAAATTCTTTAAATATTTTGTCAGTTGATGTGGAAAACATTGTAATCAAAACATTTAATGAATTTAGTTCTTCGGCTTTGGCAAATGAAAAATTAAAAGATTGTTTCGAGTTTGCAAACATTGAATATAAGAATCTTCTCCGACATGTCCCTACGCGATGGCTTTCTCTCTTACCAGGAATTGACCGGTTAATATATTCCTGGCCAGCAGTAAAAAGGTATTTTCTGCAAAAATGTAAAAACGATTGTCGAAAAGTTATCTGGGAGTTTATTTCTCGTGGTGTAACAGATAATGATGTTGTTAATGATAATGAATACTTGTCTGAAGGTTTGTCAGAGGTTTATTTGTATTTATTTTCTGCACAACGTATTACATGAATTTCATTCAGCAGTATTAGCCCTAGAAAGTGATTCATGTACTATTATAGAACTACACACAATAATCGTTAATCTCTTGAATAGTCTTAAAAATAGGTTAAAGGATGAGTTCTATGGAAGCAAAGTTATGACTATTTTAAAAAATATTTCCTAACACCTTCAAATTAGAAGCAAATCAGTTTTAAAGAAACGCTATAACTTACTTGGAGCAACGGTATGATTTCGGAGATGACTCACTTTACAGCAAAATTTCCGTTTTAAATTTAAAGCAGTTCCTTTTATCGTGGAGTCTCTTATCAGAGCTTCCAAGAGTCTTACAGATTTCAAATTTAATTGACAACGATTTATTGTATACTGACTTCTGCTGCCTGCGAGGGAAATTTGATAATTTGCCAAAAAATATTCCAATCGATAAGACCTTTTTTCAAAAATGTGATAAAAATAAAGTACAAAATCTGTATAAATTGGTCTCATTCGTTCTTTCCATTCCAATAAGCAATGCTTTTTGCGAAAGGAACTTTAGTATTTTAAATAATTTATACCCTCAGGAGAGACATAGAATGTCTTTCGACTTAATAAAGGCTGAAATTTTAATAAAATTAAACTTTGATGAAAGTTGCAAAAATTTTCAAACTTTTTTGCATACTAATAAAGCAAAAGAGTTAGTAGATTCTGTAAATAAAAATTCAAAATATATGTGGCAAAAGACGTAGTTATACTTTTTAATTTAAGTTACTATGCACCTATGTATAAATATGTACTTAATATAACGTAAGATTGAATTAAATTGTTATGTTAATGTGTTTTTTTTTTTTTAATCTTTAATAAAATTTCACTTTTTGGAACAAAAAGTGCATTTTAAACAGGTTCAGTTTTTCTAAAATCCAGGCGAAAATTTTACGTTTTTCAGTTTTCAGGCTTTTGGGATCCGGCAAGCCTACCTTCAACTCAAAATATAGATAAAATTGAAAAGTACTTGTTATCCATCCCTGCTGTACGCTAAAGAGAAGCCAAAACCTAAGTAGAGCGAGAGAAACAACATTTTTTTCCTTCGTATACATATTTGTTTGCTGCGCAAGCAGAATTTGTTTTTTTCTTGCTTTCCTATAACGCGTTATAGGGCAAGAGAAGCTGGATCATCTATGTTTTAAACTCAATCATTAGTTTTTTTAACTTTAATAGAAGTTTTAAAAGTTACAAAGCATTATTTTTAAAATTTACAAAAAAATGCCATAAGGGTTACCCAAATAAGCAAAAAAATAACCGAAACTTATAATATCTGCATAGTGAAGTAAAGTTTAAAGAGTTTTCTTTAAAACAATTTACTTTGTAACAAAGAAAATCGTGCTAATGGACAGAGTAATGAGCAAAATTCAAAAAAAGTGGAGAAAACCCGATTTTTGGGTAAAATTCGATTTTAGCGACCTCTAAACCTCTTCCAAAAAATCTGAAAAAAATCACAAAAATAACTTACCCTTTAAGCTTTCAAAAAATGCTGGAGCACCTATACAAATTGAAAAAAAATTTTTTGGGACACACTAATGTACATACATACATGCATAGCTTTTATTTTTATTAATAAGCACTTGGAAATGATTTTATAATATCTTAAAATATATATTTCAGCGTATATCCGAGTAAGTGTTAAATTTCATAAAAGAAAAATAAAACACAAGGATTTAAAATTCAAGATTCAAATTTGTAGATAATAATTCTCCCCCTTTATTTATAAATCGAAATATAATTACCTTGGAAAGGTTATAAAAAATTGATATCGAACTAGTACACGAAGTGTAAGATTTGGTATCCAGAAAGTAAGTGAAAAAATGTGTATTATAATTTGCCGAAATGATCCAACAACACTTAAATACGGTTACCGGTTCACTTGTTGAAAACACAAAGGCTTCCAACAAGGATGAAATAAACCTTATTAAAATTTAAGGTACAGTAGAACCCGGCTTTAATGAATTCGTATTTAAACATTGCCGGCCACCTCGCAACAACAAATATGTTGCAATTAAATAATTACAAAGTGAGTCATTAAGGACTCCGGATGAACTTAGAATACAATATACAAATTACTGAGTCATTAAGGACTCCTGTGGACTGTATAATTAGTAGGTAATTTTTTTTTTCAATGTGGATCAATAAGGATCCCTGGTGTTTTTATTAAATAAATTTGTTGAGTCATGAGGCACTCCTGGTGCCTACAAGATATTCCTCCTTCCATCTTTTACAAAATTGGTGAATCGGAGCCTTTACCTTTCGATACCTATTGACAATGCTTATTGGAGTATCATAAAATGTGGGTTCCGGCGGAGCCAGAATAGCAGATCCAATCAAAAAGTGTCCTGGCGTCAATGCAACTGGTTCCCCAGGATTATCAGTTATAGGGCATAAAGGGCGTGAATTCAAACATGCTTCTATTGGAGCCAGAAATGTAGATAACTCTTCAAAGGTGTAACGACAATTTTGCACCTCCTTCATAAAATGCAGCTTAAAGTTTTTAACTCCAGCTTCCCAGAGGCCACCCATATGAGGAGCTCCCGCTGGATTGAAACGCCACGTTAAACCTTTATAACCGAAACTGGAACATATCCCAGCCTGACATTCCTTTAAGAACGTCTGAAAGTTCCTAGCAAGCTCATTCGATCCTCCAACGAAATTGGTACCACTGTCCGAAAACATAGTATGAGTAGTACGTTCAGAGGGAAGCGCAGCCATTATTTGACTACAAGTACGTTGCCGATCAATGGTGCAACGTTTGCAATGGTGAATTACCGTACGAATCATGATTTTCAATCGCGGTACCCAATATTCGCATCTATAGATTCTGAGCATCTATTGATTACCACCGTGAATGGTCAGCAAAAGTATGAATTTTGCCAGAAGTTTTGCAAAACGACAGCCATACGGTAGAATAATAGAATACTGTTCGCGATATGATAATGGGGCAGATTTAACCAACCGACCATTTAATCTCATCACCCCTTGTTCATCCAAAAATGGATTCAACGTCAACAAGGAACTCTTTGCAGACAACGATTTCTTATCCAAAAGACCTTTATACTCCTCAGCATGAAATGCCTTTTGAGCAACAATTGCCAAACGTAATTTGACCCTATTAAGTTCATCGCTGGAAATAATTCTGGACTCATAACTGAACCTTCCCTTATGCGATTGATGCGTAGAGTGAAAGAAACGAAATATGTATGATATAACTCGTAAAGCTGTATCAAGTGACGAAAAGTTGTCCAAAATATCTTCACATTTCGGAAAAAATGAAGCATGCACCCTTATCTTCCGACTCTCTCTTTGTTGATGCCAAAAATTTTTATCCTTTGCAAGCCATGAAGGGACGTGCCACCAGAGTTCACTTTTCGATAAAGTGAGCGGATCTACCCCCCAGCTGCTCAAATCAGCAGGATTATCTTCCGAACGAGCATGAAACCAATTATGATTACCAGTGTTCTCCTGAATGCGACAAAGTAGTCCACGCAGATGGCATCTTCCGTAACCAAGCTAACACAATCTTGGAATCTGTCCAACAATAAACATGTCCAATTGGAATCTCAATTTCCAGGAAAATATTTTTTAGCAGATCATAGGCCAAAACAGCTCCACATAATTCAAGGCGGAGTAAGGATATTGACTTGATCGGCGCTACCTTTGTTTTGGAAGATAATAAGTGAGTGTAAATCCTTCCATCTGGGCTTTCGGAGCGAATATATATTGCCCCAGCGTATGCCTTCTCCGAGGCATCTGAAAACACTTGAATTTCTCTAGCAGCTCCCTTGCAATAATTTACCCACCTAGGCACCTTAATAAAATTTATTTGATTAAAAGATTCAATAAACTGTAGCCACTCCTTTCCTTTCGACGACGGCAGAGAATTGGGAGTTCCAAAATATACCTAATGTCTTCGAACAGCTAGATTCTTCAAAAGCCAAAACTTTTCAATCTACAAAGTAATCAATAGGCAATCCCCTCAAAATATAAACTTCATTGGCTGTTCATTTACGTAATTCGAACCCAGCTGATAATAAAGCAGCAGTCAATTGATCTCTCGCCATCACCGTCACCAATACGTCATGAGCTCCAGTGAGTACATACTCCTCAAAATTTCTGCATCCATCGGAAATTCCTCTTCACAATCATCTGCCAAAGTTCTGAATGCCAAGTAGGGTGCACAATTCAATCCAAAAGTTACGGTCTGCAACTCGTAATCAATCACATTACCCTCAGATGAACTATAAAGAATTCGTTTATAAGGAGTGTGGGAAGAATGGACACGAATCTGCCTATACATCATGGTAATGTCACAATTAAAGACAAACTTGAACAACCTCCAACGTAAAATTAAATTTACCAAGTCAGCTTGCAATGTAGGTCCTATAAACAGACAATCATTTAGACTGTTACCATTCGAAGTTTTATTTGAAGCATTAAAAACAGCCCTGAGCTTAGTTGTTTTCCTCTCCGGTTTAATGACTGGGTGATGTGGCAGATAGCATGATCCTGGCACAGATTGATTATAGGATTTCACAGCTCGCATATGATCTAGCTGCAAATAATCCATTAATACCTCGTCATACATATTTCTAATTTCCGATTTCTCTGAAAGGGAAGACTATATTCTCATTAATTGTTTGAAGGTACTATTTCTCGATATTCCCTAGTCGTGGTTTTCTTATAAAATTGTTCACAAATCTTATCAGAAGGCGATATAATGTTCCCCTTCGGAGTTTCTTCCAACCCCCAAATTTCAAAAGATTTTGGTTCAAATTATCTTCTTCAGTGAACGTCACAGCAATAGAAAAAACATTAATTGAATCATTCATTGAATTTTCAACTGGACCCGTCAAAATCCAGAAGAAAATTGTTTTCTGGGCCACTAACGATCCGCCAATATCTCGTCGAACCTCATAAAGAATAATCTGCGGATATAAATCCGCACCGAGTAACAAATCTACTGGCCTACTTCTATAAAAATTGCAATCAGCTAATTCCAAATCCAGCAATTCTCTTTAATATCCGAAGGACAAATGAATGAAGGCAAGTTTCCAGATTAATTTGTTGATCTAATGGTGACCCCACTCTAATATTACAAATCCTCCTCGAAATGGTAGAAGCTTCTCTGTTAACACCGGAAATCCTTACATTCGAAGAATGTGACGGAAGTCGCAGTTGATTTCGCAAATGTTCAGATATGAATGAAGCTTCAGATGCTGGTTCTATTAAGGCCCTTGCTGGATAAGTGGTATCATGGCAAATAATGGAGACCATGGCAGTTCCTAACAACACAGACGAATTCTGTGAGAGATGGAAAACTTGTCGATTAGAGTTCGAGCGAGCAGCGGCCGATGTCGATGGCATTTGAGATCCTAAATCAGAGCATCGCAAAACAGTACTAGGGTTAGAATTATTTGGTATCGATACTTCAGCAGATCTGTGTATTGAGTTATTGACAGCAGTTTCCCTATGAAGCATAGTATGGTATTTCTGGTTGCATTTGAAGCATAGATGTTCACTGGTACAATCGTCAACTTCATGTGATTTCGACAGGCAATTCACACAGCAGTGAAACTTTTTTATAGTTGAAAATATTTCAGATATAGACATATTCCTAAAACGACGGCAAAATCTTCATAAATTATTCTGTTTTGGACACAAAACACAAGAACATGAGCTTTAATTTTCCGATAACCTATTTTCTTTTCACTATCTGAACTCGTAAGAACGCGTATACAATCTAAAGTCTGAATTCGTTCAGTTAAAAATGAATCCAAGTCTTGCCATGGAGACAAGGCACCTTTGTCCTTAACAGTGTGTTCCCGAAGGTAGACGTTGAATACAAATAAATACGATTATAGGATCCCAGTTTGTCGTATCAATTTGATACACAGACATAGCATTAAAAAACCCATTAATTCCACGTTAAAGATTTTCAGAGCGGAACTCGACTCCTTAGATACGGATTCTAAATTAAAAAGTCATCTTAATTGATTATTGGGCAACATTCGCGGATTCTCATATGTCGCTTTAAGGTTTCTCCAGGCAATGTCAAAACCAGCATTAGTTAACGGCAGAGCTCCGAAATCTTCGCCCGAATTCGAGTAGAGAGTGAAACTCGCTCGAATTCGAGCGCGAGTACTCCTGCGAGTGAGAAAAAAATATCGAGTGTACTCGATTTTTCTATGGCACTCGAATAAGAGCGCATATGCTTCGCTCGATTTCGAGTGCGAGTAAAATACGCTCGAAATCGAGCAGATTATACTCTTGCCGACTACTCTTTCAGTCTTCCTCATACAGTGTAAAAATAGAAACTGTTTATTTTTGCTGATTTGTATGTGTGCGTGTGTGTGTGTAGCAACAAGTATGGTAAGACTGAAAGAGTACACAAAAACCGCACGCACACACAAGTTAGCAAAGACACACAGTTTCTATTTTTCCACTCGATTTTACTCTTAAGAGTAAACTCTCACTCTATTTCGAAGATTTTTATTCCCACTCTAATTTTTTAAAAAAGGAGTACTCGCGAGTACTCCCACCTAAAACAAACGAGTGGAGAGTAAACTTTTTGTAACACTCGTAATCTTCGATTACTCTTCTTCGCGAGTATTTTTCACTCGCGAGTAAAATCGAGTAAATCTGAGCTCTGGTTAACGGACACTTCGACACAATTTCCTAAGCCTCTTCCCCAGTTTTCTTCAATAAATAACATAGTTTTTCAATATTACTGAGAAGGCTATTGTTAATGTACAAAGTCGTAAAAAGATCCCTAAATGTTGGCCACGAAAGATAATATCCGTAAAGGTAAATTATGCATCAAGTTGTCACTGCATACCACACCTATAGGCTCTGATTTATCTCTCAATTCATCCCACTTTACACGTATATTCTTTATACACCTAGCATATGCGTTCAAAGTGTTCTCATACTTCCCTTCAAATACTTCTAATGCGTCAGTTTTACCTTTTGCTAAAGTTCCGAGTTCCTCCATTCCATCCTCATAAGTAATCTTCACTTTATCCCACAATGATTTCAATTCATCACTAATTATTTCCAATGTATATAAGTGATGATCTTCGTCACGAATTTTTCCAAACCTCGCTTCAAATTTGAAAATGTCATCTGAAGCCCGTACGAAATTCTCAAAATGTTTCATTGTGAAATAATTCGAAAATTAAAATGTGTATTATGATGATGGAATAGAACAAGTCTGTGTTTAATTTTGTATGAAAACAAATCTGAAAATTTTCTAAATCTCACCTAAATCTATACAACTCAAACCGATCGACCGTGTAGTGAACAACGAAATAATAGGAAAGGGTATTAAGAAATGAACACAAATTGACTTGCCGGTATATTTGCAAATAATTAGTTAAATATACAAAAATCTTTGACGTAAAGCAAATAATCTATATAATTAATTCACTTTAATCAAATTTGACTTATTTTACCCGTATGAGCGTGCAGTTGTACATTAAAAGGCAAATTCTCTTTTTGTTTGAAATGTTATTTTAAGCCCAACTATTTTTGTCCCGCACTGTATTCATGTAAATCAATACATATGTATATACACACACTTTTGTTTTTAATTTCTATCCGACGTACATATATTTAAAATCAAATCTTTTATATTATGAATGCTTAGTTTATTTTATTTAATTTCTTTTAGTAGTCCGTCCGCGTAAGCAAACTAACTCTTGACAAATTTTAGTATGCTACTCTTTTATTGCACAATGCACATTAAAGTAATAAATAGGGTATGTAAATTCGCTATTCACAATTATCACCGGCACTGTTTTATCTTGGTTCTTAACTTAACCAAGTTGTTGTAACACACATATGTGTACCAGTGTTGTCAGATAATTTTTTTCTCCCCCCCATAAAAATTTAGAAACCCCCTAGATTCTACACTTTTTCTTAAAAAACCTCTTAAAGCAGAAAAGATTAAGTAGTAATTTGGTTTCATCATTCTTATCTCTATTAAATTTGAATTGAGGTACTATTATTCTTACGCGAAAAGCACGAAATCACTAAAATTTTTATTTTATTTTTTTTTATAAAAAGCCCCCATAAAAATATATCTGCAATCTGTTTTTCTTTTGTAAGAGACGGCTTGAGGAAGTTTGTTACGGGTACATGTACTTCTTTTGTTTGGGATGCAAATCCAATATGTTTTTTTCGTATTTTGTTGTGAAACAAGGTCTCCTGTTAGCCACCATAATGCTTTTACAATATTTGCATATAGCTTTGTAGCTGTCTCCCTGGACAGGGGCTAACCAACCTCAAATTTAATGTTGCATTTATTGTGTTTAAAATTTTATTTTAAAATACAATACCTTTAAACTGCTGATCTGCTTCCCACTCCTTTTTATATTTTTGTTGTCCTTTTTTGGCATATTGGTAGTAAATTGTAAAGATGGACAAATTTTTAAAATTTATATATTGCAGTTCAAGGGAAACCAGCAAAATTGATTTAACGAGAAAAATGTTTTAATATTTGTATTTGCGTGATTACTTTCTAAATCGTCATTTCGATACAATATCTTCGACATGCTCAGTTGTTAAATTATGTACTATTATGTACCAAACTATAAATTCGAAAATCCCCTAAATAAAATTTTCTTACCCCCAAATTTCCCCCTAAAGAATATTAACCCCTAAATCTGCCCCTAAATAGAAAAAAAATCCAAAATCTAGGGGGAAAACCCCTAATCTGACAACACTGATGTGTACACATAGAATTAATGTCTTTCGTGTATATGTATGTATATCCGTATATTGTTTTTTGCACTAAAAATCTTCCACCTTTTACTCACAATTTACTAACCAGTTTTCCTTGTTTTTGATGACCAAATTAAACTTCTTGTGAAGGGTATATTTGCGATGAATTCTTGAATTCTTGTATTAAATCCGGCTCGTAAGGACCAATTTTTCGGCGTATATCCGATTAGGTGTTAAATTTCATAAAAGAAAAAAAAACACAAGGATTTAAAATTCAAGATTTGGAGATAATACTTCTCCCACTTTATTTATAAATCGAAATATAATTACCTTGTAAAGGTTATAAAAAATTTATATCGAACAAGTACACGAAGTGTAAGATTTGGTATCCAAAAAGTAAGTGAACAAATGTATATTATAATTTGCCGAAATGGTCCAACAACACTTAAATACGGTTACCGGTTCACTTGTTGAAAACACAAAGGCTTCCAACAAGGATGAAATAAACATTATTAAAACTTAAGGCACAGTAGAACCCGGTTTTAATGAATTCGTATTTAAACAATCTATAAATATACTTGTATGTACTAAATAGTGTGTATAAAATTATGTCAAGCAAGATATATCTTTAGAGAGTAATATAGAATTTCTTAGGGAGCAAGCTCCATAAGTAGTATAGTTACAATAAAAATATTCTGGATATTTCTTTCCATTTGCTTAAAGTTGATGCATCCATACCCTCAATGTTGAAAATCTCTTGTTGCAACATTTCTTCCAACCATTTTTTCTTCTCTTCACCTTTAACATATATGTACATACTTGTGAACTTCTTATATTAGATTTTAAAAATTTGCGAACGCTTTGAAATGAGACATATCCATCATTCCAAGTACCTTCTTTCTGCTTTTTGGTTGATTAACATTCGAAATCAATACATATGTATATACATGTATATAGATGTATATGTATATACGGTTTTATGATGAAATTAATATATTCATATTTGTAACAGCTCAACATAACACCACAATTACAATTCAACTCAATAATAGATAAATTTATTTTAATAATGATAGTTCTACACAAAGTTTATTTAATTCGTTAAGATACGCTCTAGTGTTGTAGAAGAACTGCACATAGCCAAATACCGAATATCAATCAATCACTCAATCAACAGTTTTGCCACATCTCCACATCACTACTATGTTTTTCAGCTTCTTTGCTAATCTTGGGCTAGGCTCCTCCAGTTCGACAGCTGTCTTCGTCGGCTCCTGAAAAGAATCAAGTCCTCCGGAATCGCTAGCATTAGTTTCCGAACATTTTGGCAACTTCTTTAAGTGGCCAACATTGCGCCTGTAAACTTTATCGCCTCCACGGATAGTGACATCATTCCCTTTTCGCTCAATCACTTCGAACTCTTCGGGCCCAAATGTTGGTGTTAGTTTATTGGGGAAAATTTTATTTTGGTCTAATACTCTGTCCCCAACCTGTATGTCATTTTCTTGTGCGTTACGAACTTTGTCTGCTTTTTGCCTCCCCTTTTCTTTATTAATAGCATCCATGTCTCTGGCTTCCGAGTCTAAAATATTTTCGCTGACATCGAATTACACGGTTAGATAATACTTCCGTTGTAGCTTTGCCTATTGTTCCATGGGGAGTGACATTATACATAAGCAAACATTTTTGAATTTCCCTTTTGTAGATCAGCTCATATTTTCCACCTTACCATTCGCCTGTGGTAAATATGGTGGAGATGTCATATTCTCAATGTTCTTATCTGCGCAGTAGCTTTTGAATTCTTTGCTTACAAATAGTATATAGTAAATTTAGTAAATAGTGTTTGCTGGAATCAAGTCGTGTTTTTTGTCAGCTCCAATAAATCACCTGTAAAGTCTGTACTCAAAGTGTAAATACCTGCATAAATCGTTAGATCGTGCGAAGCGGCTTATAAGTATCAAGTTGCGCTGTTGTTTTCCTCCACAAAAAAGTGATTTTATAAGTTAATTGAAATTTAATTTCTTTTATTATTTCACTGGAAGTTTGGTTGTTTGTGCTTGTTGCATAAGATTACTCAAAGCAAGACGAACTAAATAGATAGATAATATAAAAGCAAATATCTACAGCTGTTTCATTCTATCATAATACTGGGAATACTGCACGACAGTTGAATTATCACTGCTTATTCACTGCAATACCCCTCGTTGTTAATTGTAAACTGCATTACCATTTATCACTACCCAGTGAGCAAAAGTAATTGCATCGGATTATTTATAAAAACTAAATATTATATAAATATATTTGATTGTTTCATCGTTAATTCCCAAGATGGCATGCTTAAAAAAGGGATGTACTTTAGAAGGATCGGATGATAGAATGATAATCTGTTGGTTATGTCACGGTTCATACCATTTTAAGTGCGTTGGTATTTCTGGCTTAGTGGGCGAGTCAATAGCTAAAAACAAAAACGTTCATTGGCGTTGTAATAGTTGCCAGAAAGTCAGTGTTGAATTTTTTAAATTCTTCCAGAGCTCTAAAAACAATTTCCTGCAAATCCAGAACAACCTTGGCCATTTAACTGAACAAATTAATGAATATGGAAAACTTTTTAGTGACTTTAAAACTTTAGATAGTTTACAATCACCATCCACAATTCGCCGCAAAAGCCCCAGGTTGTTGAATAAAGATAACAATACGATTAATGACGGATCCAGTTTAACAAAAAATTCGCCTCCTAGAAGAACTATGCCTAATGCCTCAGATAATGTTGGTAACATTATTCATGTCAACGATATAAATAATGCTCTGAGCTACTCATCAACGGCCGTGCCTTTAAATAATGCTTCAAAATCTCTAAGTCCCGCTCAATTAAGTAATTTTGATGTCTCAACTCCAGTCCCTTTAACCTCAATAGCGAGCTCGTCTACAGTTCTTAATCAAAATATAACTGATACGTCAACAGCCCCAAGGGAGTTGCGTACGATTCCTCCGAAAAAAACCATATTTGCTACACGTTTCGCATCGGATACAAAAGCTGAAGATATGAAATGGTATATTTAAAGGAAATTTGAAAATTGTTCACCACAGGATATTCTCGTTTTTAAAATAAACTCTAGAAATAGAGCATCATTCAAAATAATTGTACCGGAGGTACTGTTTCAGCAAATTCTTAGTCAAGAGTTTTGGCCTAAGAATGCTTTAGTACGTGAATTCATTTATAAAGATGATAATAATGCTCGCTTGCCTAATTTAGTGCATCCCAACCCAAAAAACTAATATCTATTTTGTACCAAAATGTCAGAGGTATTAATTCAAAATTGTCATCGATTTACCGAAACAGCTTTGGATATGACAACGATATTATAGCATTCACTGAAACCTGGCTTAGTGGTAAAATTAATAATACCGAAATTATGTGTTCCAGATACCAAATTTTCAGAAAAGATAGAGAAAGTTGTCAAACAGCCAATAATATTGTAAAAAAATCGGGTGGTGGTGTTTTAATTGCTGTCTCAACTATGTTTTCGTCGGAAGAAATGATACTGCATGATTTTTTGCACATTGAGTTTATATGCGTATTAGTGAAAATACATAAACAGCTTATGTATATTATTTGCTTGTATATTCCTCCTAACTCGCAATATTCTATCTATGAGGATTACCTAAAAGCTATAAATGTTATTGCAGATAAAGTAAATTCAAATGATATTATACTTGTGCTGGGAGATTTTAATATGCCAAATGTGTCCTGGAAATCTGTGCCTGATTGTAATTATTTGTCACCTCTTCAATCTTCGGAATTATCGCAGTATTTCATTAACAGTTTACTGGAGTGCTGCCTTTTTCAAATCAACTGCATCACAAATACTTCTGATAAATTGTTAGACCTTGTATTTGTTAATGAACCGTCAGACTTTTCGATATCGCAGCATCCCCCACTTTCAAATTCTGAGGATAGTTATCATCCTACGATTGAATTAACTTATATCTACCAACCTCATCGACGGTCAAATACATCTCAGCAAAATAAAATTTTTCGTTTTAAGTCAACAAATTACATTAAACTTCAACGTGAACTCTCTCAAATCGACTGGTTAAATGAATTATCTTATGGCAATGATTTAGACAAAAGTATCGAAAAATTTTACCAGATACTACACAAATGCTTCCTATCTTCAATACCTAGAGTACTACCTGCCCCCTGCCATGGTCCACCTTGGAACACTAAACAACTTTCAAGACTTAAAAACCGCAAGAGTAAACTATTTAAAAAGTACAAGCAAAATGCATAGCAACTAAATTATTCCATGTACTCCTCAGCAAGATCTGCATATACCATTGCTAATCAACTGGCTTATAGTGCTTATTTAAACAGGATAAAAAATAACCTAAAAAATGATCCCAAATCTTTTTATAAGTTTGTCAACTCGAAGAGGCGTGTGTCAGATTTCCCTTCTGTTATGAAGTTTAAAGATTATGAGTCGTCAGATGATAAAGTTATAAGTAATATGTTTGCTGAATTTTTTGCATCAACCTATTCTTCGTCTACGTTTAGCAATATAGAGCAGTATTCTTACCATATCCCTGAATCAGTGAATTTTAATGTACCCCGTATGGAGCAGCAAACTGTTTTGACTTATATGAAAAATCTAAAACTTTCGTATGATCCCGGTCCTGATGGTATTCCTAGTAGTATTTTAAAATACTGTCCTCATTTACTAAGCACTCCATTGACCTATTTATTCAACAAATCACTCAAATTGAGTTCCTTTCCTCCAATTTGGAAGAAATCGTTCATCATTCCGCTATTCAAATCTGGATCTAAAGCTGATATATCCAATTATAGAGGTATAGCTAAACTGAACGCTATACCAAAGTTGTTTGAGCAACTCTTATGCGATACATTGTCTTATCAAGCAACGTCTATCCTTTCTTCTGCGCAGCATGGTTTCTGTAAAGGTCGATCAACTATTACGAATCTCTTAGAATTACCAACCTTAGTTAACGATGGATTTGTCACTGGCAAACAAACAGATGTCATCTATTTTGATTTTAGTAAGGCCTTTGATAAGGTGAATCACAACTTACTTATTCATAAGCTTGATCGAATTGCATTTGGAACGTCTCTAAAAAAATGGATCGAATCTTATTTGAAGAACAGAATGCAGTGTGTCAAGTTCCGCAATATGCTCTCTACTGATATAAATGTTATATCAGGTGTGCCTCAGGGTAGTCATCTCGGCCCACTTTTATTTACTTTATTTATTAATGATCTTCCATCCGTTGTTGAAAACTCAAATATACTAATGTATGCAGATGACGTAAAGTTATTCTTATCGCTTGATTCTATTGATCAACAGTTACGTCTCCAAACTGACATTGTACACTTAACCGCTTGGTGCGCTAATAATTTAATGGACCTAAATGTGAAAAAGTGCAAATATATGATTTTCTCAAGATCAACACCAATCAATGGACTCTATAAAATGAATAATGCTGTTCTTGACCTAGTGGATTCATTTAATGACTTGGGAGTTATTTTAGATAAAAAATTGGACTTCAGGTGCCATATAACCTCGACGATTAACAAAGCTACTGGTGTTCTGGGTTTTATTAAACGCTGGGCTAAGGAGTTCTCTGACCCTTATACAACCAAGATGTTATTTGCTACTTTAGTTCGCCCAATACTTGAATACGGATCTGTTGTATGGGACCCACAATATCTTTCACATTCAAATAAAATAGAGTCAGTACAAGTGCAATTCTTATTATTTTATCTTCGTGGTCTTCCTTGGAACTCTAATATGAGATTACCATCTTACGAGAGACGCCTAGGACTTATTAAACTTCCAACCTTAAGGAGCCGTCGACAAATGCTAAATGTTACCTTTCTGCTGAAATTAATAAACGGCTGCGTCACATCTCAATTTCTCCTGAGCAAAATAAACTTGAATATACCTAATCATCCAACAAGGTATTATAGCTTCTTGAGAATTAAGTTTTACACTACAAACTATAGTAACTTCGATCCCTTTCGGAGAATTTGCAGTGATTTTAATAGTCTTTACCCTTGTATCGATTTCAACAAAAGTATTGATGTCGTAAAAAAACATCTTAACTCGTTACAAAATTGATTATAAATAAATGTTTAATTTGTTAAATCGACATTTGTTAAAACCATATTTTTTGTTTTTGCTGTAATTTGTCTTGTTACTATTACAACAAAGCTTTATAGATTCCATTTATATATGTATGTAATTATCATTTCTGAAAAATTGTTATATTTTAATTGTATCAGTCTGTAAGGATTAACCCATAGACTAAATAAATAAATAAAATAAATGGGTATTTCCATAGTGTCGAATATGATCGTCGTACACATGTAAAAAAGGCAAAGTTAAATTGACGCCCATTGTCCGTGGTGATTTTCGGACACCCAATCTTGAGAACACTTCATCTAGAAAATCAATAATAGTACTTGATGTAATTTTCTTCAGAAACTTTACTTCTTGATATCTTCAATAGTAGTCAATGACTACAAATACAAAATCATAGTTAGGCAATGGTCCCAACAAATCCATTGCCAGGCATAGCCATGGTCCTTTTGGTAACTCCCGTCGGCTCATTGGTGCTGGAAGTGGCGATCTTAACACCAACAAACAAACGCGACAGCTTTGACATATTTTTCGACATCCCGATCTATTAAAGGCCACCATACTTTTGAACTTACACACCGCTTCATCACGGTTTCAACTGGATGGCCTTCGTGTGCTATTGATAAGACTCTTGTTCTTAGGGAAGATGGTATCACAATTTTGGTTCCTCGTAAGAGAATATTGCCTAATGTCCATAATTCGAATCGAAACGGGAAGAACTTATTCGTATTCGAGTCCCACGAATTGTTTTTCATACTTTCTACTGCACTCATTAATTCTGGATCGGACTGATTACTTTTGACGATTTCTAGTATCGATAATGCTCGTGGGATAACTTCTTCAATTATCGAACATATGCTGCTTTCAGAGTTTTGATCACAAGAACTACAATTTTAGATTTTGCATAACCTAGATAAGGAGTCACCGATGTTATTTGTTTTTTTTTTGTAAGCCCCCAAAAAGTTTTAATTACATAAGTTTCAATTTCTGTTTCTTTTTTTTTTGTTTTTTTTTTAGTATTAGGAAAAAATACTAAAGTTTAGATTCAAATCGAGTCGTATATATTAATCTCTATCATGAATTTTTTTATCATTTTTAAATTCCTTTTCATTTTTAAGTATTTCTATATTATGTATTTTATGTTTCGCTCGTTTTGGTTGTTGTGGTGGATGGTGGCTAATAATTAAGACAATCCTCTTTGTTTGGTTGCTGATACAAGAATATCTCTCTTTATTCATGCTACTTATCATTATACCTATTCTACATACATGTGTAATAAAGTACTATGCTTAGAGTAGTATAAAATAGTATTATCTTACAGGTTAGACATGGAAGGGTGAACGTCATGTTTACATTATCCACTTAGATATGTCTTATTACCTAGGTGATTATATTGCACTACACCTCCCTTTTATTGGGGAAAATGTTGAATCAATCAGTTGATCAGGCTGTTTGATTCGACATTTTTTCTCATATTTCTAAATGATAATTTATCCTTTCACACTTCCAATATATGTTACCTTTGGTTAAATATATACATGTATTTATGTGTTATAATTCATAATCAATTATTTATAAATTTACTTAGTAATTATGATTTCTCGTTTCTGCATTCTTATACAATATTAAATAAATGGTTTACAAGATAAAATCATATTGCTTTCTTCTTTATTTTATTTACATATTTAGTTCTTTGAACATTTTCCAAGTCTACATTTGTTTTATTTTTCTTCCTTTTTTTTTTTTTTTTTTTTTTTTTTTGCTTTACAAATTTAGTTTTACAATTTGAAATTGGTTTAGTTAGGCTCTTCGAACTCGGTTCTTGTGCACAGTTTTCTCTTTTCTCGTATTTTGATTATAAATGGTTACATTGACTCCTTTCATTGACTTTATTATATAAGGCCCCTCATATATGTTATTGAACTTATCATAAGGTTCCTTCTTTAAAAATACATAATCATTGATATTTAAGGTACATGGTTTCGCAAAATGATCATATAATTTTTTGTTCTTGTTTTTGTGTTTCTTTATAAGGTTTTTTGCCATAATATGCGATTTTTGTAAACGATATTTGACTTCTTTGCTGTAATCTTCAAAATTGTAAACAGGATCTATTCGCTCAAGGTTTATATCATTTGTCATAGTTACCTCTTTCCCGAATACTAATTCAAATGGCGTGTATTTGTTATCAAACACAGAGTTAGCAGTTGTGTTATGGAAAAACGTGAAATACTTTAGGTAGGTGTCCCAGTCTGTCATGTTTTCTCCTATATATGACCTTATGTATTCGTTGAATACACGATGGTTCCTCTCTACCGTTCCTACTGTCTGATGGTGGTAAGCAGTTGAAAAATTTACCTCAATGTTTAGAAGTTTGCAAAGTTCGCAAAATATTTCATTTTTAAACTCTGTACCTAGATCAGATTTAATGGACTTCATCTTTCCGTATATTAAAATAAAGTTTTCGAAAATAGCCTGTGCAACAGTCTTGGCACTCTTATCCGGAATGGATATAGTAACGAGATATTTTGTGAAATCACATATGAGAGTAAGAGCATACTTATTCTCATATCTCGAAGTCGGTAAAGGACCTATCGTATCCAAAACTACAATTTCAAACGGTTTAATGGGCGTTGGAGTTAAAACAAGCTTTTCCTTGTTTCCTACTTTTACTTTGTTCAAGCTACATTTCCTACAATTTTTTACAAATAACGCTATGTCTTTCGTCATGCCCTTCCAATAGTACTTGGATCTTAATTTGGCATATAATCGCTTATGTCCACAGTGACCCCCTATAATTGGATCGTTGTGATAGATTTGAAGAAGTTTTGTTTGCTTGTTTTTATCAGACACTGTTTCTATTGGGTCCACTAACATTATTTCCAGTGTTTTTAATATTTTATTACCATGGTTTTTTAAGTCTTGTATTCTGTATCTACTAAAAAATGAATCATTCTTTGACCATTCCATGAGATAAACGTTATGTTTGCTGGCTTCTAATTCGAGCCTCGAAAGCATTTTATCGAAATTCAATGTTTCGTTAGCAATTTTAGTATCTATGGAAAATTTAAATTTGAATTTTTGATATATTTTTAACTTTATGTTAGTGACCCTTCCGTTCTCACAAAATAGTTCTGATTTTATTTTTGCAACTCTTTTGTTAAAATCCTGACCAAATTTGTCGTAAATGTTTGGTTTTATATTATGTAATTCTCCAATAGTCGGGTTATCTGTATAATTTAGCCTTGATTTCGCGCGTGTTGTCATGGCTAAAATAACTCCATTATCTGTCTTGTTTCTCAGTTCGTCAACTGAAATTCGCGACAAAGCATCGGCTCCTACGTTATTCTTGCCTTTAATGTATTCTATTGAAAAATTATACTCAGACAGTTTTAACCTTATTTTTGTAAGCTTCGACGAAGGATCTTTCATATTAAATAAATATATTAATGGTCGATGGTCTGTTCTTACCACAAATTCTGTTCCGTAAACATAGGGTCTAAATTGATTTATTGCGAAGTAAATAGCAAAAAGTTCCTGTTCTATTACTGGTTTCTTTTGTTCCGCCTGACTAAATGCTTTAGATGCGTAATACACTGGTAGATCTTCTCCATCAAAATTTTGGCTTAAGATTGCTCCACAGCCGATCTTTGATGCGTCAACTGTTATTAAAAATTGTTTATTGAAGTCTGGGTATTGGAGGATTTTTGGTGAAATTAGTTCAGCTTTCATGGCTTCAAATGATTCTTGGCATTTCTCATTCCACACAAAACTAACTTTTTTCCTTGTTATATGATTTAAAGGGGCTGCAAGTGAAGCGAAATTGGGGATAAATCTCCTATAGTAGTTTGCAAACGCGACAAAACGTTTAACTGCATCTTTATCAGTTGGTACTGTATAATTCCTAATTGCTGCTATTTTTGTGTCATCAGGGCGAAGTCCGTTTGAAGTACATTTATGTCCAAGAAATGTAACTTCTGGCCGAAAAAAATTACATTTAAGTGGGTTGATTTTTAAGTTAAACTTTCGTAACGTATCAAAAACTTTTGACAAGTTCAACAGGTGATGTTCCTTGCTACATCCGATCACAATGATGTCATCTATGTACAAGAATGCTCTGTTAGGTTCTAAACCTGAAAACGCTATTGACATCATGCGTGCGAAGGAGTTTGGAGCCACATTTAGTCCAAAAGGCAGGACCTTCCAACGAAATGCACCTTGGTCCGTACTGAACGATGTTAAGTCTCTTGATTCTTCATGAAGCGGGATCTGATGAAAACCAGAAAATAAATCAATTACAGAGAAATGTTTGGCTCTACCCAAATTGTCAAGGATGTCATCAATCCTTGGTAGAGGAAATTTGTCTGCAATTAGTTTTTTGTTAATCGCCCTAAAATCTACGCACATGCGATATGATTTGCTATTGTCTGGACTTTTTTTCGGTACCAAAATTAAAGGACTGTTGTAGTTCGAGCTACTGGGTTCGATTAAGTCATTTTCCAATAACCCTTCGACCTGTCTTTTTATTTCTGCTCTTTGTGAATACGGGAGACGGTAATTCTTCACATAAACGGGTGATGTGTCATTAAGTCTTAATGTCTGCTCATAAAAATTATTTATTGACATCTTGTCCTCTTTCAAAGCAAATATGTCAGCATATTGCTCACACAGGGGCAGCAAGTCATCTCTAACATCTATCGGAATCTTGTCCTTTAAAATAAGTTTTAGCTTTTGAATGCGGTCACTACAGGAATTTACTTTGTTAATGGAATATATGAAAAAGTTTGAAAGTTTTTCGGTTTTAACCTTGTAATTGTGTACAATCTTCATTTCATCTGTTGTGTTTAAGATACGTAATACCGGACTATTTGAGTTCACTATGCACTTGCTAATGAAAACGCCAGGGCAAATTTCCTGAGATTCAATAAAAACTGGTTCTGTTATATTTTCCAACCGAAACATTCTGAAAACTTCACACCTTGCGGGGAATGAAAATGAATTTTTGTTTCTTCCATGAGAAATTGGCATTACCACCTTTTTGTCATATACGTTAAATGAGATTGTCATTGTTCTATAATCGATTTGGCATTCATTTGCCTTTAAAAAATCTTTACCTAAAATGCCATCTGAAGGAATATTGAAATTATCGGGTACGATATGAAAAACTTGTGTTGTCGTGCCGTTGTGAAATAAAAGTTGAGTTTCTATAGTGCCTAACGATCTTGTTGCGTTTGTAGTTACACCTACAATGTTAATTATATTTTGTTGATTTATTAGCACGGTGGGCCTAATACATGAGAGTTTTATAACAGATATGTCTGCTTGTGAGTCTACTAAAAACGTACTACTTTGTGAGGTAGCATGGCTGCGTAAAATTATATAATCGGAAAAATTTAAGTTAAAACTGTATACTGATTTGATTAAGTTCTTACTATCCCCATTTAATTCTCTTCCTCCCTCAACGTCCTTTGTTGAGGGGCTTCTGAGTTTAAAGTCCTGACTGAAGCACTCTGTCTAGAAAAGTTTTGTGTTGTCGGTCGACCGCGATTTGACCTATAATTGCGTCTTCCTCGACTGTTGTAATTTCTTGACTGAGCATGTGATCTTTGTCCTTGATAAGTGTTGCTATACGTACCATTCCTATGATTACCGTTATTGTAACCCCTAGGATAACTATCATTTCGCGCTTGAGTATAATTATTAAAATTTGACCTGATTCTGCTATAACGCATTGCTAGCACTTGATTTTGACTTCCACTGTTTGATTCCTCTACAATCAGTTTTGCCACTACATCCTTCGGTTCTTTAAAAGTGGTAGATGCTAGTATTGCTTTCACCATTTCTGATTTTGAATTACTCCTACATACATTAACTGTTTGCTCTATAGTCATCTCATGTGCCTTTTCTTTTGTTATGCCCTCAATTACTAACGAACGTTCTAGCGCATCTGCTAAATCCTCAACCGTTTTTGCAAAATCTGTAAAATTGTTTTGTTTAATGTGTAAGGCTATAATTCTACCGGCTATAACTTTAGAACTGTCAGGTTTTATCCTGTTTTTAAGTGTGTTCCTAATTTCGTCTACGCTAGTTATCTGATCAGGTAGAACTTCTCTAGCTTTGCCATCAAGCTTTGATTTTATGAAAGCAATTAAACACGTATTAAGATTCGAACTAGTAAGCTCCTCGATTAAATTAATTTTATCAAGAAAGGAATTTAGTACCAATGGATTACCATCATAATTTTCACGAATAATGTTGGAGCACATTGATATGAACTTAGTTTTTTCTTCAATAGTAGCCATTGCACAATCGTTTTCTTTCCTATTTACACTATCTAATTCAATGTTAACCTTCTTTCCAATGCCGATTTCGGAACCAGAATCACTCAAACCTGTTTCAATTTCGGACTCAGACTCTGTCAAAATATCTTTCTGTAATTCTTCAAACAAATCTACGCCAAATGGTACTCGTATGTGACACCCAAGTTTGCAAAAACTTTTTAAAACCAATTCTTTACAATGTGTTACGGTATTATTTATGTCTTGTTTTATATCTTTAGGTAATTCATTAAAATATGGTTTGATATATATCAAAATATTATTATATGTTTCAATTATTGAATTCGTATACTCTTCAATCTTCTGCTGTCTTTTAGAAATTGGTCTATTCTGCAAAATTCTTTTCTTCACTTTATAAAACTTTTGTACCAATTCATGAAAGACAGTATTATCGAAAGTAGTCACCGACATATAATTATATTAATAAACGTAAAATTTTCTTTACCTCGAGGGTTGTTAAATGTTGCACTTGCATTAAAATTTATATTAATTTCCTTCAAACCAGCTTTGTGTACCTGTGGGAATTAACCTGACATTAAGCGAATAGAAAATGTTATACATATAAGGAATGTAAATTCAGTTAATGTTTATGGTCAACAAAAAATTATTTTCTCTTTTTTTTTCTAATTTTTATTTATAATTTTATAAAACATGTTCTGATTTTTACGTTTTTTTTTTTTTATATTTATTTTCTTTTTATTTAAAAATGAAATTTATTATTATTTTTTTTTTCTTTTATTTTGCTTTTTATTTCACTTATAAGCATATTTATGTAATTATTCAATTCATATTTTACTATTTTAATATTTATAATTATTGTTTGTTTTTATAGTTACCTATAGTAATATACTTATAAATAATTCAGAACTGCATACTTAGTGTTAAATACATATGTATATTACCAGATTGATGATGTTATAGTTGCTACATACGTGCCCTTTGGTGTGGTTGATGATGACAATTATACCTTTGCTGGTGTTGTTGCTGTTTAAAATGCTACTGTTGCTGTTGTTGCAATATTCCTCTTGCTGTGTCGAACATAATACCAAGTTTGCTGAGAGTGTATTTGTTGTTGTTGATTTTCTCTTTGTTTTCCTTTGTGATTGCTGGTTATTTTTCTCTTTGTTTTTCTTATTTTATCTGTTTGTACAAGATTTTTACTCTATTTTACTTTGATTTTATTGTTGATTTTATTTGTAAAACGATCTTGGTTTTTCGTTTATTTATTTCAATATTTTTCAGAGTTCTATTTATTTATATATTTTGTTTGATGCATTTGCAGTATTTAATTCGACATAGTGAATTCGAAACTATTCGCAAAAATATTTTGGTATCAGCTTATTAAAAAAAATTTTTTCCACTTTTCATCTTATTCGGTTCCACAAATATTCTATACCAATGGAATAAGGCTCATTTTTTTTTTAACAATTAATAGAAATATATAAAAGTTTACAAAAATAAGGGGATGGAGAAAAAAAATGTGTAAGCGTTGTTGAAATAAATTTTTAAAGTAGCCGTTAAATTTTCCATTTCATATTATTTCGCTTTAGTCTTTCATAGTTATGTTTCGTTTTCTTCACTTTTCATTGCTTCCATTCGTTGCTGGTTTTCGTTTTCTTTTAATTTTCTTATTTTTCAAAGCATACTTTGTTATTTTCAGTTTTCTTTCTATGTAGGTACATACAATGTCACTTCGTTGTCTCGTTCACACTTAACGTTGTGATCTGTGTTATGAGTTTTTGCGTTGCTATTTGGTTTCTTTCTTTTAAACATTCTGTTGCTATATTCTTTATGTAAAAAAAAAATTTTCCTTTTTACCGTTACTTTGGTTATGTCTGGAATTTACGATTTTTATACTCCGTTATTTTATAGCGTGATTTTACCACTTACATACCGCACTAAGTGATCTTATGCGGACTGTACTTTTAGTTTTTCTATGTATATATATTTTAAAGTTCTTTTTATTTTTCTTCAGTAATTTCAAGTTTATGTAATTTTGTGTTTATTTTAGGTTTTATATTCACCGTGTCTTAAGTTTATACTATTTAACACAATTGAGTTAATCAACAAATTATCAGCCAATCAATCAATAAATGATTCCAAATATATCAAATTATATTTATCCTGGTCATAGTTGTATTGATCAGAAGCATCAAAGTAAGCTTCAGACATGGTGCTGTCGATTTCTTTAAACTATACGTTTATATGAGTATATCTTCTTCTTTAAATCACTTAAAATAGATAATTTTATTTTTTTTTTTATGCTATAGTAGCAAATGCTATATTATTTTAGTAGCTTTTGTTTTTTAAAAAACAAATTTCAATGAATACTTTTCACTAGTCGTATTATACACACGAGTATTTTCCACACTAAACTTAGGAAATAATTAACAATCAGATCGGTTTTCATTATTTAATATTTAGTTTTAAGCTTAAATTTTTTTTTTAAAAGTATATTTTAAATTATCGGTGGGGGATGACTTTTTTTCATTGCAAAAATATTTTAATTTTTTGGCACAACTGTTTTCTTTTTTAGTTTGTCACAGTATTCACATTCAAATATGTATGTTTGACTATGAATATGGCAGGATCGCCATGTGGTGGATGGTGGCTAATAATTAAGACAATCCTCTTTGTTTGGTTGCTGATACAAGAATATCTCTCTTTATTCATGCTACTTATCATTATACCTATTCTACATACATGTGTAATAAAGTACTATGCTTAGAGTAGTATAAAATAGTATTATCTTACAGGTTAGACATGGAAGGGTGAACGTCATGTTTACATTATCCACTTAGATATGTCTTATTACCTAGGTGATTATATTGCACTACATTGTAAAAGATTGCATTCATTAAATATATGAAAGACTTTTAGTTCACTACCACAAGTGCAAAGTGGAGGTTGAGTTTTCTCAATTTTTTATTTGTGGGAGAATAAACAATGACCAATTTTCAGTCGATTTAATTTAACAAACTCTGATCTTGGTAGGGTTGTTCTATTAAACTTAACTTCAATGCTTTTTTGTATTACGTATAATTTAGATAAGTTGTTATTGTTCCACGATTCGTTCCACAGGTCAGATACGTATTTTCGAATCCATTGTTTATAGTCCGAATACTGATATTTGTAATCTGCTGATACCGGTTGTTCCAAATCATTTTTTTTAAAAAGTCTGCCTTTTCATTACCTGATATATTTAAGTGGCTGGGCACCCATAATAAACTAATTTTATTCTTAGGCAATTTTGTAAGAGGTTCTCTTATATGATTTACGATTATATTTGTACTAAACGGATTTTGTAGTCCCTGTAAAGCGCTTCTACTGTCAGATATTATAAGAATTCTTTTGTCATAATTTGTAATATTCTCAATACAAGTTCTTATAGCAAGTAATTCAGAGGTGTAAATGGAGGAATAATCCAGAATACGGTTTGAGATGATAATGGAATTGCTATAAATTGCAAATGCAGCTTTTTCGTTCATAACAGAGCCATCAGTGAAAAGGTAATGATGATTGGGATATGATGTGTTAATTAATTCCAAAAACTTCTGTTGTTTTTCCGGGGATGACATATTACGCTTGTTACTGGTTGCAAGGGAAAAATCTACGTTAATTTCGGAAAAACACCACGGTGCAGTATCAAGTAATTTTTTATCCTCTATTGTGTTTGTATCTATGGTATATCTTGAGGTAATCTGGGACATTTCTAATGCAGCTTTAACGTTATTTATATTTACCGTCTTTGTGTACAATCTTAAATTTGAAAGACTGAAGGCTTTGGACCCATCTCTCGATCCGAGCTGGCGGTTTTGACGTTGGTTTAAAAATTTTTTCTAAAGGCTTCAGAGCCCAAATTACCGCATTCGATATCGATCGAAATTTCAATACAATTTGAATGGAAATTTCGTGGTTCTGTGAAGCCATCAAGATCTGGTATGAATTTACCAAGATATGTCACCAAACCAAGGAAACTTCTTAACTCCTCCTTGCCTTCGCTAGACAGGATATCTCCTAAGAACCGAAGTTTCCCTGTTTTCCAAACACATTTATCCTTGTTGAGTAAAACATTCGATTCTTTAAAAACTACCAGCACTTCTTTTAAATTTTTGTCATGTTCGACCTCGGTGCATCCGAACACAATGACATCATCTAAGTAACTCACAACACAGCTACAGGGGGCCAAAATGGAAAGATTTCTAGTGCCGAGTTAATTCCAAAGAGAAGCCTTTTGTACCTGTATAACCCTTTAGACTTGATAAAAGTCGTTACTTCTCGACTTCCTTCATCCAGCTCAAGTTGGTGGTATGCATTTTTGAGGTCCAGTCTTAAGTAATATTTAGCCCCTTTGAGTTTGGTCATAAATGAGTCGAATGTTGGCAGCAGATAATTTTTTCTTAATATTACCTTATTGGCACGTCTCATGTCGATGCAAAGACGAATATCGCCATTTCCTTTAAATGCAACTACCACTGGAGAAATCCAATGGCTCGGTCCAAAAACCGGTTTAATGATGTCTTGTTTTACTGCTTCTTTCAACTTTTCTTCCACCGTTTCCTCTAAGGATGAGGGTACTCTATGCAGAGGTAGTTGAACTGGCCTTACGGACTTATCGATCGACAATGAAACTTGAATGCCTTTAATTTTCGGAAATTTGCAAATCTTCAATTTTTAATCTTGAACCAGCACTCAGGGGATGACCCTTATATATGCAATGCATTGCGCCGGAACTTTAAACGAGGGGATAGTATTGAGGGGACAGATTAGGAAAGATGAAAAGATGAACAGTTTTTTTTTTGTAGCTTTTTCAACCTTTCACTTCGCCGGCTAATTTTTGCTACAGGGCCAACGAGGTGGATGCTCTTACTCTACTTTTTTTAGTACATGATAGTGTTAGTCGTTGCCAAATATATTCAGTGACCAGTGACTATGCCTTCATCATTGAAACAGGCTGGCAACAACTAACACAACCACGCACTAATGCTGATCAGAAGAATTCAACACAATATTTCATGACTCAGCGCGGGCTAGAACTCAGGACCCTCCGCTTCATAGTCTTGTGTTCTACTACTTCAGCCAACAGCACCCACAATTTGGCTTACCATAGTGCCTAGTCTTAAAACTTTTAAATTTAAAACTGTATCTCGGTCTAGTAGAGATTGTCCTGCATTCTCAATAAAGTAGAATGAGGAAATCAGATTTGAATTTAAGTCTAGGCCTATGACAGCTTCAAAGATAGACCTAATCATGAGATGTTCATTTCCAGAGCATGCACGAAATTGACTCTCAGCAAATTATATTTTGAGCCAGAATCAATCAACAACGAAATTTTCCGGCCTCCTACGTAGCACCATATGATTTTGTTTATATGCTCATTTAACTTGTCCGCTACACGAAAGCAATTGTGTTCTTTATAAGTATATATTCTGCTGGACTCCAATTTCATCACTACTTTCATTTGCTACGAACTGTACATTAGAATAATTACTTCTTCGCTTTTTCATATCACCATTCTCGAAATTTGACTGCTTACGATTAGTACCTTTTGCTGTGCACTTCCGAGCAAGATATCCATTAAATCCGCACTTAATGCATTTTGTATTTTTAGCCGGACAACCAATACTTGTGTCAAAATGTCCACTCTGACCACACCTGCCGCATTCAATATTCTGATTCTTGCTCTTAACTCTGTTGATATCAACAGAAACGTTAGGCAATTTTATCGTTTCAGATTGTTCATAAACGTGGCATATTTCAATGGTTTCTTCCAGTGTATATTATTTTTCTAAAAGCCTTTTCCTCAGATCGTTTGGAGCCCAGGCATCGACTAGCTTATCCCTTAAATTAATTCCCAATACTTCTTCTTTCGTCTCCCCTAGTTGACATTTTGCCGCTAGATTCCGCAGTCTTACCAAAAATTTATTAAGACATTCATCTTCAAGTTTCAATGAACGGAACAGGAGTCTTTCGAAAGTAGAGTTCCTTTCCGGTGAAAAATATTTGTTAAGCTTATCGACCAGGACATCATACACATCTACATCCTTAGGTCCATTTTCTGGTTCAACAAGCACTTCAGGAATACTGTATACCACCTTCTGGAGTTGTGACCCGGCCAAATATAGCAATTTATTTTTCTTTTTGTTTCCATCCGTGATTTTTTCCGACGCAAGATATATTGTTAATGAGCTAAGCCATTTTTCCCACTCTGAGCGAAAAAGACCCTTATCTATAGTATCACACAGAAATGGGGCAATGCGCGTCGTATTCATCTTACTTTTTCTTTTAGCCTGGACTTTAATTTAATGTAAGCCAATAACTCTTACTATAAGCAATTTAATGCACCAAATTAGCAAAAGAGGCATTAATTTCTCTTTCCTTTTTCTTACCATATTTCCAATTAAATGTACTCCGTCTTCTTGATAAATTATATTCACAATTTAATGTAAACTTGTTGCCTTTGCACCTCTTTCCACAATTTAATGCTTCGCGTCTCGTCTGATCTGCAATTAAATGCAAAACAAATTAATGTTTTTCCAATTGTTACAATTAAATGTAACACAAGATCACAATTTTCTTTGCCTTCTTCTTTGTCAGTTGCTTTTTTAGCGCCAATTTCGCATATGTCTTTTTTCCCCCTCCTAATTAATTCCTAACACAAAAGTAAAACATTATAATTGACACCTGCACAATTTCTTTTTTTTACCTCAGCCGCCAATGTAACAGCTCAACAAAACACCACAATGTTACAATTCAACTCACTAATAGATAAATTTATTTGATTGGTGATAGTTCTACACAAAGTTTATTTAGATACGCTTATCTTGTTCAGCTCTAGTGTTGTAGAACAACTATACATAACCAAATACCGAATATCAATCAATCATTCAATCAAAAGTCTTGCCAGATCTCCACAATATATATTGAATACGACAGCTATTTCTTTTACAATAAAATGGTTCGAATTACTTTTGAGTCCTTGAACGTCCCTAAAAATATTAGTCATATTGTCTTATTTATAAGACTTTGCGAACTTGTCCTTTGATAGTGATATATTCTATATATTCTACGATCATGAATGAGAACGCAATAAGCAGAAGTGTTTTCTGGAATATTAGTTGCTGTTGTCAAATTCAATCTTAATGTCGCTTGGTCCGTTATTGATCGTTTCGTTTTGATGACTGACATCTACTACAATAATTGGAGCATTATTTCTAGACAGTTAGAAGAAGTTGGGGTTGTTTCATGTAGTAGCTTTGTTGAAATGTTAGATACATATCATATAGAATCGCATAGCGATCATATTTAAATTTTATATTAAGATCATCATGTGGGTAAGAGGTTGAGTTTAAATGTACTTTCAAGTTACTAAGTTCACAATGAACAAACTTGTTTTCTTGTTGAAAGGCAATCAACACAAAACGAGAGTCTTCTTTATTTGCGGCCAATTTAACATTCCATATATGACAGCTACCCGTATTAAGTCGTGGATTAATATGACAATCCCAACTACGGAATGCCATTGGTATAGCAGCACCATTACTAAGATCATGTTTAATTTACTACGATTAGATAATTGAACATGTGGAATTCTCCATGATATTAGTGGAAATGTAAGTTTTGCTTTTTCAGTGGAAACAGTCGAGTGTACAAGATCTTCATCGTTCTTATTACGCAAGGGTATCAACTCATCCTTACCATTAATTAAAACGTTATTGTAGTCTTCAGCGAATCGTAAAAGAAGTTTAAGTGGTTCGTAGAAATTAAAATGTCAATTTTGATGATTCATATTATCAAGTTTATTCCATCTAGGTGATAAAGCAACCAAATTTTTATGGTGTTAGTGGCACTCAAATATCTTGTATAGACAATTTCGCAATGTTCATAGCGAATTTCGTCAAAGAGATATGCAACAACATTGTTTTTTAATTGAAAGTTGGGTGTTAATTTTTCGTCTACAACAAATCCTTCCACATATATATATGTAGCTTTCAGTAGATAACACATATAAATCTTGATTTTGTATTGAAATTCTTATTTCATCGTTGTTGTTGCAAGACTGAAAGTATGACATGTATATATGATAGTCCTTTTTAATTATACTCTCGTCAGATAATGGTTTATCTAAAACATCTTTTATTGAACTCATTTTGTTTTCAATTTAAAAATCAACGACTTAAGAAAACACTTGTTTGCTGTTGTAAGTGATTTTTCATGAACAGATATTTTCAACAGTTGTTTAGGCTGTAATGTTTGAGGATTGCTGTAGTATTCTTCGATATACTTGTGTTGTATATTAGCATTATTAAATTTCCCTTAAATGTGTTCGTATTGTAATTTCCTCTCCTCGAAAATTAATTAAGTCCCGGTTTACACTATGCAACTTTTGTTGCAGCAATTTTCATTTTGTGTGAGAGTCCTGAAATAGGAATATATACCATTTGTATTCCTTTCTCGTTCTTCCTCACTAAATATCAAGAATTGCTGCGACAAAAATTGCATAGTGTAAACCTGAACTAAGTTACAGTAACCACGCGAAGATTTACCTTAAAGATATTTACTGGAAGGTCAGAATAATGTTCCTTGCTTGGAGTTAATATTCATAAGATCCGATCGGTATTTCAATTACAAGTTCACCTATATGAAAGATATTGTAATATTCATCTACATTCTGGATACTGTTATATAAAAATCAGTTAGATCACATTCATACTTTCCGTTTAAATCAATAGGAGGGAAATAGTTAGCAGATTGTTCTGATGAATTAGAGCTCAGAGTCAATGTTATTGACATTGTGACTGTTTGATTGTAAATAAGTAAAGTTAAACACACAGTATAACTTATAAGAATCAGTTACATATTTATTATTTATTTGCTTATTTTTTAATTTAAAATTAAATATTGATGCTATTGTTGTTGTTATATATATATATATATATATATATATATATATATATATATATATATATATATTGTTTTCTTCCATTTGCAATATCCCATCTTTGGTTATCCAAGAATTGTGTTCATTACTAAAGCCCAGCCACTTAACAAACACCTTCTGTCCTTTAGTTTTAAGGACCTTTTCAACTAGATATATGTTTGGATATCTTCACAAACACCTGCTATCCTTTAGTTTTAAGAACCTTTTCAGCTAGATATGTATTTGGATATCTGGTTTTTGGAAGTTCTTCTTCATAGAACCCACCTTTGATAGGATTTCCACGATAGTCTTCTAATATGTATGTATGTTGTATAATATGTATTTTGTACTGTATTAATTGTAAAGATCTCTATTGTTCAATTCTGAGTATAACTTTTTCAAAAATGTTTTTATATTTGCTTATTCGTACATAATCTCCTGCATTAAATTTTGATATTTTGTACATCTTTAAATGGCTGTATACTGTACTTAGAAGCTGTTTTTCATTTGTTGAGTTGACTTTAATCGGTGGCATTTTAATGGTGCGATTAACTATTCTATTGTATGCATTAAGTAGATTTTTATATATAATAAACCTCATCGTATGAACCTTTAAAGCTAAAATCTTTCCAAATCATTCCTTTTAATGTTCTACTATTGAGGCTTTCATAGTGCTATATGTTGAACAGTGATTAATATTGTATTTATCGATCAGCTGACTGAAATGTTCATCGTCTGTTTGCAAATTTTTCGGTACTCGTCCCAATATAAAAATATTCTCCATTGCCTGGGTTGTTTCAAATGCATTCTTTTTTCGTAAAGGTACTGCCCAAGCAAAATTTGAGAATGTATCAAAGATCATCTATTTCTTTCATCACAACTCTACGACATACAAAACCTTTTCGAGCTTGGTTATGCAGTTCGGTTACTATATTTCTTTTTGAAGACATTTAATTTTTCTAGTCGCCTTTTTAAGTGTGTTGTGATCTACTTGGTGTACTTTCTTCACCTATTGATACGAACATGTAATTTTCGATTCTATAAATTTGTTCTCTTAGCTCTTCAATTTCCTTATCAACAAATGTTTTATTATTTAAAAGCTTCTCATTCATTTTGTTATTGATAACATTTTCTAACTGCAAGGCTGTTCCATGTTGCTGTTATTATACCCTCCAAAACAGAATATGGAGGGTATATTCACTTTGTCATTCCGCTTGTAACACAGCGAAATATTCATCTGAGACCCCATAATATATTGTTGATCAGTGATGAAATCTAAGGCGATCTGCGAATGTCCGTCCGTCCGTCTGTGGAAATCACGGATAGCACAGGTTAAGTTCGGAGATGGGCTAAATTGGGCAAGAGGGAAAGAAGTTCTCCTAAGAAGATATAAACAAACCTCTAAAAAACTACATAATTTTTAAAGTTTTTTTGTAATATTGTTAAGCAAATGATATATTTTTATGTCAAAGAAAGCCCAACGCGTTAAACTTGGTGCCATAAAATAAAAAATAATATTTTTTGGACCCCGCCCCCTTTATTGGGCATTATTATATGCAAAAATAGTGTAAAAATTTACCAAACTGTTTTACTTAAGCCTACATTCCTTAAAAATAACATTTTTAAGCTTTAATGACGAAGCTGAGACGTAACCTGGTACTACTCTGCCCTACCCCCTCCTCTCCTTTGCCCTCTAAATGCCCTTATAAAAAAAATTTAATTTTGTATATAATTATCCCAAACATTTATTTTTAGAGTTTTATGACAAAGGTGAAATGTCTCTCCACATCCCTTCCCAGAGTGAGCCAGCCAAATTACACTTTTAATATCAGTCAAAGAGAATTGGAACATGAAGTATGTATATTCTTGATCAGTGATGTAGTGTAGTCTAAGACGGTCTAGCAATGCCCATACGTTCGTCTGTTAAAAACATGATATTGTCTATTTTTCAACCCCGCCCCTTTTAGTGGGCGTTGACGTACGATATTACATAAAGCAACTCTGTTCCACAAAGTTAAACATTTTAAATTTACTTACTAAATATTTGAAGGATATTTAAGATTCAGCTCGGTCGAATATAACGATTTTACTTGTTTTTACTTGATAGTTAAAAATGTTATACCCTTCACAAAAAAGTGAAAGGGTATATATAGGTTCGTCATTCCGTGTGTAATTTCTTCGATATGCACATGGGGCGCCATAAAGTATTTAAATTCTGGATCCTTATGAATAGCGATCTCGATTGAGCGATGTCCGTCTGTCTGTACGTGAAATCTGTATTCCTAAGCCCCCAGAAGAGTTACAGACTTCATTCTTGGACCGTTGTATTGGAAATTATCTTAAATAGAGTGGTATTGAAATTCAGAAACATCCGAAATACGGTTCGAGAGCTGGTAAGCTTACACCTATTTCCCGAAGCAAAATTAATACAAAAAACCAATTATAATTTTTAGTTGTTTGTAAATTAAACCTATTTCATGCTTTGGGACAACTCAATGGTCTATTAAAAACTAAAAAAATAAAAAAAAATCCCAGGGATGGGAATGTAAAAGTTTTTTTTTGGCACAATCAGTATTTTGTTTTTCTTAAATAAAACCTCTTTATACCTCATGAAGCGCTGCATAAAAAAAATTTTAATTTCGCTTCCAGGGTTGGGAAAATCAAAGTTTTTTTTTTGTACATGCTATATTTTGTAGTACATGTAATAACCAAAATGGTTACAAGATTGGAGTTTTTCTTAAAGAAAACTACTTTATACCTCATGAAGATTTGCATTGATAAAAAAATTTTTAAAAATTAAAATTTCGCTTCCAGGGTTGGGAAATTGAAATTTTTTGTATACATAAAAGTAACCAACAAATAAAAGTGCTGTGCCGAATCTTAAATACCCTTCACAAATGTAATTCTTCTTTCTTTGTTGCCAAAACAGAAAGTAGGTTTAATTAAAAATATGAAAATGATGTTATCGGTTACTTTTATATATAAGAAAACGTTTAAATTTTTCGGCTAAGATGCTAAATGTTTGGCTTTTTTTATTTCTAATACCTCTGAACGTCTTTCAAAAACATTAAATATGTTTAATATAAAAACAGAAAGTAAAACTCCGTTTCATGTTCTATTTGTCCAACCGTAGAATCGTCTTTTAGATTTTTTGATTTTTAATACAAATATAACTCTTTCCGAAGTATAAAAAAAGATTTCATCCACAAAAAACTGAAATTAGGAACTTATATGGCTAATTTTATGTACTAAAAATTTCGATTATTCAACCCTGGAACCGAATTTTCGGTTTTTTAAATTTTTAATACCGATTCAATATTTAGCGAAGTATAAAATATGTTTAATTTACTGAAATAAAACCAAAATTGGGAATTTATATGGGTACTTTCATCTACAAAAAATTTCGATTTTCTAATCCTTGGAACCGAATTTTAAATTTTTTAACATTAATTTAATTTTTTCTGAAATATAAAATAGGCTTAATTCAATAAAAATACAAAATTTGGGATTTATGTAGGTATTTCTATGTACCAAAAATATTTACATTTTCAAACTCTGAAAGCGATTTTTTTTTTTACCAAAGCGATTCATAGTTTTATTTGACAAAAAAAAATCACTTTCATGTACCATAAAACATTTCATTTGTCCAACCCTGGAGTCAAAGTTTTGATTTTTTAAGATTTTAATACTAACTTTGCTCTTATTTTGTTTTAATTAGCAAAAACAACAGCGTCAATTGCCTTTTTGGTTCCTTTTATGAAGAAAAAATATTTCAATTTCCCAACCCTGGAAACGAAACTATAGTTTTTTTTTGGTTTTTTACCAATGCAACTCTTAATGAGGCATGGAATAATTTTATTTAAGAAAAGTTTAATATTTGTAACCATTTTGGTCACTTTAATGTACTACAAAATATTGCAGTTTTTGATGCCAATTTTGTTTTTCCTGAACTAAAAAATAGTTTTAATTAGTAAAAAACCGACGTTAGTTGCCTTTTTGGTTACTTTTATGTATAAAAAATATTTCAATTTCCCAGCCCTGGAAGCGAAATTTTAATTTTTTTTACCAATGCTAGTCTTCGTTCGGTATAAAGTCGTTTTATTTAAGAAAAACTTAAAATTTGCAACCATTTTGGTCACTTTTATGTACTACACTATACCATGTACCAAAAAAACTTTCAACTTCCCAACCCTGGAAGCGAAATTTAAATTTTTTTAAATATTTTTATGCGTGCAAATCTTCATGAGGTATAAAGTAGTTTTGTTTAAGAAAAACTCAAATTTTGCAACCATTTTGGTCTCCTTCATGAACCATAAAATATTGCACTTGTCCAACCCTGGATTCGAAATTAAAATTTTTGTTTGAAATATTTTATACCAATTTTGTTCTTCCTAAAATATAAAATAGTTTTAGTTGGGAAAAAACAACGCCAATTGCCTTTTTGGTTACTTTATGTATTAAATAAATTAAATTTCCCAACCCTGAAAGCGAAATTTGAATTTTTTTAAATTTTTTAATCAATGCAAATCTTTATTAAGTATAAAGTAGTTTTGTTTACGAAAAACTCAAATTTTGTAACCATTTTGGTTATAACATGTACTACAAAATATTGCATGTACCAAAACAAACTTTAATTTTCCCAACCCTGGAAACGAAATGTTAATTTTTATTATCAGTTCAACGCTTCTTGAGGTATAAAGTACTTTTATTTAGGATAAATTTTAAATTTTTTACCATTTTAGTCACTTTCATGTACCATAAAATATTGCAACTTCCCAAACCTGGATTCAATATATTGATTTTTCTTTTTAATTTTTGAAACCAATTTTTTTTCTTCCTAAAGTATAAGACAGTTTTAAGCAAAAAAAAACAAAACAACATCAGTTGCCTGTTTGATTACTTTCACGTATAAAAAAAATTCAATTTCCCACCCCTGGAAGCAAAATTGGAATTAAAAAAATTTTTTTTGGCCAATGCAAATCTTCGTGACGTATAAAGAGGTTTTGTTAAAGAAAAATTAAAATTTTTAAAAATATTAGTTACTACATGTACTACAAAATACGAAATGGGCAGAAAAAAAAATTTTTAATTTCATATCGCTGGAAAAAAAATTTGAAATTTTTAGTTTTTAATAGACCATTGAGGCTACCCAAAGCACGAAATAGGTTTAATTTGCAAACATTAAAAAAATATAATTGATTTTTGGTATAATTTTGCTTCGAGAAATGGGTGTAAGCTTCCCAGCTCTGGAACAGTACTTCGGATATTTCTGAATTTCTCTACCACTCTATTTGAGCTCATTTCCAATCCAACGCTCTTCTGCGGGCTTGGGAAATCCGATTTCACGTACAGACAGACCGACATCGCTCAATCGTCATCGCTATTCATAAGGATCCAGAATATACTTATATAAATACTATTCTGGTCCTATATTGATATCGAAGAAAATACACACGTAATGACAAACCTATATATACCCTTTCACTTTTTTGTGAAGGGTATAAAAAGGCAATTAGCGTTGTTTTTGGTTTTGCTTACTAAAACTATTTTATATTTTAGGAAGGACCAAATTGGTATCAACAATTTAAAAAAAATCTAAATTTCGAATCCAGGGTTGGACAAGTATCTTATCTTATCGTATCTTATAGTTCATGAAGGTGACCAAAATGGTTCAAAATTGTAAATGTGTTCTTAAATAGTTCTACTTAATACCTCATGAAGAGTTGCATTGGTTAAAAAAAAAAACAAAAAAACAAAATTTAAAAGTTTACTTCCCAGACTGGAAAATTGAAAGTTTTGTTGGTATATGCAATATATTGTTGTACATGAAAGTGTAATTTTAAGTTTTTCTTAAATAAAACGATTCCAAAGTTGGATAACTGCAATATTTTGTAGTACATTAAAGTGACCACAATGGTTACAAGTATTAAGTTTTTCGTAAATGAAACTATTTCATGCCTCATTAACAGTTGCATTGGTAAAAAAAAAATTGAAATTGAATTTTTTTTATACATGAAAGTAACCAAACAGTCAATTAACGTTGTTGTTGTTGTTTCTTTTTTCTTTTTTTGCTAATTAAAACTATTTTATAATTCAGGAAGAACAAAATTTGTATTGGAATCTTGAAAAATTTAAATTTCGACTCAAGCGTTGGACAAATGAAATATTTTATTGTACATGAAAATGACAAAAAAATTTAAATATATAAATTTTTCGGGCACCTCACTAAGAATTGCATTGGTAAAAAAATAAAAATTCCCTTCCAGAGTTGGAAAATCGAAATATTTTTGGTACTTAAAAGTTCCCACATAAATTCCAAATTTTGTGTTTTTAGTGAATTAAACCTATTTAATACTTCAGGAAGAATTTAGTTGGTATTAAAAATTTTAAAATTAAAAATTCGGTTCCAGGGTTGGAATATCGAATTTTTTTGATACGTATAAGTAACCATATAAGTTCCCAATTTCGATTTTTTTCTGTGAATTAAACATATTTTATACTTTGTCTCTCGTGCCGTTAACACGTTTTTCGTCTTTGTGTCTGTCAGCCCGGGCTGTGTTTTAGTTATTTAAGAAAAATACAAATTAAAAATTAAATTAGTTGAAAGCACATAAGCAAAAAAATAAAACATATATAATCACAAACATTCAAAAAACAAAAATCAAACCAACTAGAAGACAAAAATAAAATAAAACCAAATAAATTAAATTTTAAATAAGCACGCACCAAATACTAAATAAAAGCAACAAATATTTTCAACTACAAAAATAAAATACAAAATCAATAACTTAAACAAGAAAAAAAAAACAACAAAACAAGAAAACAAGAAAACAACAGACAATAAAATAAACAGTGCATTCCTCACCACCAGTGACGACACCCCATACCAGTGTTGGCACTATGAGCCACTATGGGAAAATGGAAGTGGACCAGACCAGGGCTTTTATGACCTGTGTTTCTGCAGTATTAGGCGCCTCCCATCCCTCTTCCCATAAATAAAATAAAATAAAACTCCATTTTATTGATGCGGTGTACTGAAAGCGGCTGGATCATTCACTAGTGAAGGCATAACACTGACTAATGAATGGTCACTGCAGTTGTTGTCATTGCATCGTATTCGCTAATCTAGAGTTTGGATTTCGGTTTTTTTTTCTCTCATCTTGTGATGGTGGGTAAGTTTAGAATCGACTTCTGTAACATACGTGGGTTAAGAGCGAATTTCTTTTCTGTATATGCTCACGTTTGTCTCCATCGGCCGGATGTTTTCGCCTTAAGTGAAACCCAGGTACATGAGGATGCTGATCCACAGGATTTTCATTTGCCCGGGTATCACCTCCTGTCGCTTTTTATTCTTCATAGGGGCCTTGCAATATACGTACGTAATGAGGTTGTGTACCAATGCCAGCAACCATTAGGCATGTCTGACTCAGAATTTAGCTGTCTTTGGGTTAAATTCAAAGTCGGTACACACTTTTTACATTTCGGGTTTCTGTATAGAAGTCCAAACGCGGAAAGAGATGCTACCATACATGGCTCCGATACTCTTTCCGACTCCATATCGAAGATTCTTGATAGTTGTCCGAGCAGTAAAATTGTAGTTGCTGGTGATTTCAATGTTCATAACACATCTTGGCTTCGCCATTCGAGCCACACAACCTCAGAAAGCCAATTTGCTGAGTTGTTCGCCGCGCACAATCACCTTGTGCAATTAGTTAATGAACCAACACATATTCCATGTGTTTAAGGGCACCAACATAATATTCTTGACCTTTTTCTAACTTCACATCCTGAAAAGTATGAAGTTACTGTCAATGCACCTCTCGGTAACTCGGATCATTGCACCATTTCCGCAACCTTTCCGTTCTCCAAACTTCGCAACGTTTCGCGTGCAGCCACGAAGCGTAGTAAATATATTTACGAAAAACTTCGTTGGGCGAAACTCAACGAATTCTTTAGGAATTTTAATTGGAAACTATGTTTTCTTGACAATGATGTCGATTCCATGGCGAAAATGGTTGAAAACACAATTCTACTGGGGATGAAAGCTTTTATTCCCTGTAAGCAAATTTCGGTTAAACCTAGGGTGAAGTCTTGGTTTAACCAGACATGTAAAGATGCGTTGCGATCCAGAGAGGCAGCATTCAGTACTTGGCGTAATAACAAAAATGCCAATAGTGATTTGCTTCGCAAGAAGACAAGATCTTCGTGTGCCAAAGTGTTAAGACGCGAAAAGGCTTTATACGAGCAGCGTATTCGCACTAGAATTCTCACTGCCCCCAGGGGTAGTAAGAGTTTTTGGTCATTCGTCAAAAGTGTTAAGGAAAGTGCTAGTTCTTCAATTCCGACTCTTTTGAGGAATGACCAAATATATACTGACCCGGTTGATAAAGCTAATATATTGTGCTGGAAGGTTGCTAATGTAACACCAATCCCCAAAAAGGGAGTGGCTACTAACCCTGAATATTACCGCCCGATTGCCATATGTTCTGCTATATCGAAGGTGAAGGAAACTATGCTTAACTTCCATCGTGTGAAATATCTGGAGTCCAACAGTTTACTAAACGACCGCCAATATGGTTTCCGCAGAGGCCGCTCTACGGGCGACCTATTGGCCCTTCTTTCGGAAAACTAGTGTAGTTGCATACACCGTTTTGGCGAAAGTAAAGTGGTGGCTCTAGATATTTCTAAGGCGTTCGATAGAGTGTGGCATGGAGCACTCCTGTCCAAACTTATTGCATTTGGTGTTGTTGTTATAGATGGGGTCTCATCCGATGGAATTGTTTTGCATGTCAAAGCAGACAGACGTATAGCGGAGATCGTTGGTTCGAACTTTTTTCATTCAATGTTCTTTTTATTAAACTCATATATTGGGTTTTTGCTATACTTAAAACATCGTACTTATTTTTTTTGTTCATTAAAAACGGTGACAAAAAATAGTTAAAATAAAAATTATTAAATCATAAAATAAAAACACCTTATGAGCGAGCTTATTGCTCAAGACTCCCTCTCGAAAAATGCTAATATAAATGGAGCAACCACTCTTATAAGAAAATATAATACTGATAATGTAAGAAAACGAAAAACAATTATGCAAAATAATTCGGGATCGAAACAACAAAAAAACAATTATTGGGCTATTCTTGATAATGATAATAATTGTGATCAAGAGTGTTTAAAATTATTTGAGAAACATGTAAATGAAAATGAAATACACAAAACACATGCAGTTGCAGGTGCTAGCGAAAATGCAAAGAAAAATAATGATCATGATAAAACAAGTGAAATAATAAATACTTCACACAAAAACAACAACAATTTAAAAATTCCACCGTTTAACATAAGAGATGTAGAACCTAAAGAACTGATAAAATTCATTAAGAATGGTTTGAAAATAACAGATTTCAAAATAAAAGAAAGAAATAAAACAAAAACCACTTTATTTATGACATCACTAAATGATTATAAAAGAGTTAAGGCTTATTTGCAAAAAAGCAATACCAAATTTTTTACATACACTCCAAAAAGTAGTAAGACAAAAACTCTGCTTCTTAAAGGGCTCAGTGCTGATATTGATCCTAATGATATATTCGAGGAACTTTCTAAATTTCAAAACGAAAAGCTAAAATTTGTGAAAGTAAGCCCTTTTACAACAAAGAAGGCCTCAACTGGAGGCTACAAACTTCCAATTTTTATGGTGCAAATTAGCAGCGAAAGTAAAATCAACGAACTAAAGGCAATTAAATGTCTTATGTACCGTTGTATACGTTGGGAAGCTCTTAAAAAATCCGAAATACCCCAGTGTAGGAACTGTCAAAGCTTCTTTCACAGCGCTTCTAATTGCTTCTTACCACATAAATGTGTGAAGTGTAAAGAAGACCATGAAATCGGGAAATGTCAATTACAGACAATTCCGGAAGACCAGAAAGAAAAATTGTTCTGTGTATTATGCCAAAAACATGGCCATCCAGCATCGTACAAGGGATGCGAAAAATATAAAGAACTTAAAAGAAAGCTACATTCAAGAAGACAGAACTTATCTCAAATTCAATCGAACAAAACATCTTTCCAAGCAGTTAAACCTCGTAATACGGATATGAGTTTTGCCAATGTTGCAAAACTAGGCAATCTTCCAAATGAAAACAATTCCAATCTTATTCAGGACGCATTTGCACAGCTAAATAACTCCATACAAACACTAACAAATCAAATTATTGGTCTCAGCAAACAGTTGCAGCAGCAAATAGCTAGAATAGACACAATTTACTCAATGTTAGATTAATTAAGATATCATAATGGCAGAAACAATTGAAAAAGAACTTAATATCATTGAATTGAATGTTAATTCCTTAATAAATATAAGTAGAAGATACGAATTAAGTAAATTTTTAAATGTTTATAATCCAGATTTAGTATTATTAAATGAAACTAAACTAAATGACAGACATAAAGTTAACTTTCAAAATTACTCATTTATACGGAAAGATAGAAAAAAATCAAAAGCTGGTGGAGGTGTAGGAATTTTAGTGAAGCATGGAATTAAATTCTCAAACTATAATAATAACGCTTTGAACTCTTTCATACACTTGGAAGCCTGCATAGTAAAGCTTCCGTTGATGGCTAATAGAATGCTATATATAATAACAGCGTACTACCCTTCTGGTAACAATAGCAATCAATTAAACTACGAATTGATGACACTTTTTAGGACTTTGGATTTGCAAAACCCAAACAACTATTACATAATCGCAGGGGATCTGAATTGTAAACATTACGAGTGGGGGAACAATACGAATAACCATAAAGGGAATATTCTTAAAGAATGGTTAGAGACAAACGAAATTTTATTTAGGTGTTCGTTATATGCTTCCGTAACTCCATCATATCCACGTTGTGGATCTTATCTAGACTTATGTATAGCTGATACACGATTGCACATAGATAGAGAGAATAATTCGTTGAATTGTATTAAGACAATTGATTACGATAGCGACCACAATGCGTTGCACATAAAAATATTAGGTACAGATAATGATAATCCATTGGCCTTTTTTAAAGAGAAACGTGACTTAAAATATAATTATAGAAAAACAAACGTAAATAAATTCAGAAGGGAAATAATGCGGCAGTTAAACACTCAGCAAATAATTCCGAATGACAGAAACCTTACAAATAGCGAAATAGATTTCTTTTTACTCAGACTCAATAAGTTTATAACTAATGCTATGGAACATTCCGTTCCAAAATATATGGAAAGAGATTCACTAAAAAAATTTACGAATACAGTGATAAAAAAGCTGCACTCCGAAAAAAGCAAAATCGTTACCATTATAAAAAGAAGCAATAGATTAGAAAGTCAGATATCAGACAGCGAACTTAGGTTCCTTAAAACTAAACTAAAGCTCATCAGGAATCTAATAAATGAAAATTTTTGTATATCTGTAAATAAATATTTCATGGAAAAACTTAGAAACATAAACCACAAAGATCCAGCTAACATGTTTTGCGAAATAAAAAAACAATTTAAAACAACGGATTATCAAGATGTAAAACTGATTAAGGTTCCAACTGAGAATGAATTTTGGCTCAGGCACTCAGGAATAAACCCTTCTAATTTAGAAATTGATAATACGGATAATAGTTATATTGTCAGAGACGATGTACAAAAATTAGATGTTATAGGCGCCTATTTAGAATCTGTTCACCGATTTAAAGAGATAGACCCTAATAATAGACAGCATGTGGAAGTTGACAATACCTTCTCCAGATTTTTGGATAATAAAGCTGCGTACGAAGATAATGGCTCAACTTTAACCACATTTAACACACTCAGAAATGCGAATGGCCCCGTCGATGAATTTTTCTTTGTATCTAAAGAAAACCTCACCTATATATTTAGACATTTAAGAAACAAAGTCTCTGCAGGTCTTGATAATATTCCTAACATTATCTTAAAAAATATACCCGATGAGTTGATAAACGAATATTGTACTTTGTTTAATAACATATTCAATAACGCATATTTTCCACGTGCGTGGAAAACAGCAAAGGTGGTAATCCTTCCAAAAAAAAATAAGGACACGAGTAACCCAAGAAATTTGCGAGCAATAAGTCTTTTGCCAAATATAAGCAAAGTTTTCGAAGCTTGTATAAATAATTTTTTGATAAGAGAATGTGTGGAAAAAGGTGTTATACATAACAAACAATTCGGTTTTAAGTACAAGCACTCAACTATTTACGCAATAAACTTATTAACCTCAAATATCTGCTGGAACTTCAACAGATCATTTTATACAGGGGCTTGCCTTATTGATTTAGAAAAGGCTTTCGATAGTATTTGGATTCCCGGTCTAATACATAAATTGATCAACTACAGATTTCCTACTCACCTTATTATTCTAATTCATAATATGCTGAACAACAAAACTTTTGTAGTTTGCAATAAGAAAACCAATAGTTCAAAGAAATATGTTATAGTCAATGGCTTACAACAAGGCACGGTGAATTCTCCAATTCTTTTTAACATATTCTTAAATGACCTCCTCAACCAAATTGACAATATTATAACTTTTGCTGACGATATTATAATATACCACGCAGACACCAAGGTGCAACAAATAAATGCGGGTCTGCAAGAGATCTTTAACATCGTTGAGAAATATGCTATTGACTGGCAATTAAAAATAAACAAAGAAAAATGTGAATCGATACTGTTTCGTCCACCAGTAGGCAAATGTAGCTATGATATAAAAAAGAACTGGAAATTATTTGGCATAAAATCCGTTGACAATGTCAATATCCAGACTAAGAGTATAGTAAAATATTTAGGCGTTAACATAGACAGGTTCTTGTATTTTAACGAACACATAAAAATTCAGATCAAAAACGCTAGAAATGCTTTTTTCAAATATAAAAAACTATTTTTTTTCAAAATACATTAGCTTAAGAGTTAAAATAATCATGTACCAATGCCTCATACGTCCTATTTTAACATATGGTTGTCAAACCTGGTTTAACGTGTCCCCTGCATATATGGAAAAATTAAGACTATTTGAAAGAAAGTGCTTGCGATCTTGTACGGGCTTATATAGAACACCAAATAGTAATTATAAGAAGTATGTGTCCAACCAAAAGTTATACAATAAGGCAAGGGTTTGCAGAATTGATAATTTCATCATCAATCTAATAAGAAATCACATAGTGAGAAGTACGGCATGCTATGAAAATAACCTAATAATGGCACCATATTATGTGAATGATGAATATATAAAATATACACTTCAAACTGGCTATGTACCACCTGAAGCATTCCTTTATCTTGATAGCAACGGTTTTTTACAAAATGAAAGTGGAGTTCCTATATTTTACCACATACACAGGAGAGCTAATATCAAAGCTATACACAGCAACATTCTCACGTCAGGTAACCGAAGATTCGATACCAGTTTTTATCATAAAAGAGTAAACCCAATCTCATATTGCAATGCAAAAAAATACTGGTGGCACACCAGATAACTCCTTTTTTGATGTTTTTATATTTTGACCATACCTCTCTCCCCCAGCGTTACAAAAGTAAAGGTTTTTGTATATATTTTTCCTTTATAATTTAAGTATAAACACATATTTATACATATTAATTATAATTTTCCATATTAAATATTATAAATGATAATTGTAAACATTTTTCTTATTAGTCAGTATACTGGAGAGCCCGTTACAGGGACAGTGTATAGCCTTAAGTTATAAAAAAAACATTTGTTTATTTATGTTACTTAGACATTAATAATTTTGATTAAATAAACGAAGAAAAAAAAAAAAAAAAAAAAGGGTCTCATCCGATGAGTTCAGAGTCAACTCAGGGGTACCGCAGGGTTCCGTTCTTTCTCCTACTCTATTTCTAATTTTTCTTAACGATCTACTTTCCCAAACTTCCTGTCCTATTTACTCTTTCGCAGAGGATAGCAGCCTTTCGCATTCCTATTCATTTAACTGCAGGCCGTCAACGTCTGAAATCGAGACGAGGAGGCAGTTTATGAGTGACGTTCTGAATAGTGACCTCGCGAAGATTTCCGAATGGGGTCAGGCGAACAGGGTCGATTTCAATGCCCGTAAGACCCAGCGTTTTATGCTTACGCATCGACGTACGTATGACCATGCTGCTTCATCTGTTTCTATGGGTGGTGTAAGTATTATGGAGTCAGGGGCTCTTGATGTTCTGGGCATGAAAGTGTAGTGTGATGTCAGATGGACGGAACATGTCTTTCAGGTTGCAAAAGAAGCATTCAAGTGCCTTGGCTTCTTAAGACGGTGCAGGAGATACTTCACCCCCTCTGATCTTCTTAATATTTACACCACTTACATCCGACCGATGATGGAATACAACTCTCATGTTTGGGCCGGTGCTTCAAAGTCTATTTTGAAATTACTCGACCGCGTACAGGAGAGGGCGATAAAACTCATCGGAGACAGTAGGGTAGCCAACTCTATTGACTCTCTTGAGCATCGTCGCAATGTGGGGTGCGTATCGTTGTTCTATCGTTACTATAATGGCAGGTGCTCTGGTGAAATTAGGGAACTTGTTCCTGAAACCCATTCTTTCTTACGCTCAACGCGTTTTTCATCAAGAGCGCATGCGTTTGTGGACGATATTCCAACGAATCGCATTACGCATTACAAAGAAAATTCGTATTGTATTTTTGGCCGAACAGTCCGTATGTGGAAAAAACTACCTGCAGTTGTCTTCCCCGCCAGTTACAATTTGAGGAGGTTCAAATCGAATATCCACAGGCACTACTCCCTTTATCCTCCTTCCCAAAACCTATTTTCCTAGTTCCAGCGCAATGCACTGCATATGTAGGGGTTATCCCCTGAGTGCTGGTCCTACTCCTAAAAAAAAAAAAAAATCTAAATTTTTGGTACATAAAAGTAACCAATTTTGTTTTTTCTCAGTGAATTTGTAGTTCGCTAAGAATTTAATTGGAATTAAAAATTTTAAAAATTAAGAATTCGGTTCCAGGGTTGAAATATCGACATTTTTCTATACGTAAAAGTAACAGTATAGTTTGCTATTTTTAATATTTTTGATGAATTATACCTACTTTATATATCAGGAAGAAGTAAACTTGTATTAAAATCAACAAAATCTAAAAGACCGATTCTAGGTTGGACAATTTTGGTATAAGAAACGGATTTTTTCTTTTTGTTTGTAAATTTAACATATATAATATTTTTGAAAGACGTTCAGAGGTCAAACATTTAGTTTCCTAGCCGAAAATTTTAAACGTTTTTTTAAATATAAAAGTAGCCGATAACATCATTTTGCTTTTTTAATTAAACCTACTTTCTGTTTTGGCAAGAAAGAAACAAGAGTTACATCTGTGAAGGGTATTTAATATTCGGCACAGCCGAATATAGCACTTTTACTTGTTTTTTTTATATAATTGAAACAAATGAGAATGCGTGCACAAGTTTGATCATTTGCAAAAAGAGGCTTGTCTTTTGCTTGTTTTTTATTGTTGAACATGTGGCCGATTAATAGATCAAATTTAATTGAATTGCATACGCCGAAATACACATGCATATATGGCAAAAGGGAAAATTTTTTTTTAAGTCACATTTCCAAGAACGTTTGCACCTTGTCGTCGCGGCCTAAGAGAAAAAGTATAATATGTGCTGGAGGGCTACTAATTTTTTTATTTATTTTTATCTTGAACCAGCACTCAGGGGATGACCCCTATATATGCAATGCATTGCGCTGGAACTGAAAGCGAGGGGATTGTATTGAGAGGACAGATTAGGAGAGATGAGAAGATAGACAGTTTTTTTTTGTAGCTATTTCAACCTCTTTTACTTCGCCGGCTAATTTTTGCTACAGGGCAGAAAATTTGTGTTTCTCAATTTAACTTAATAAAAATACAAATTAAATAACACTAAAAAGTTCCACACACATCACTGTAAAGGAGAACAAATAAAAATAAACAAAAATAATAATAAATATTATTTGCAATCGAACTACATATAAAATTAATATTTTCTTACAAAAATTTCCTATTTTGTCATAGACATCTTAAACCACGGTAAATTAAAACAAACAGGTAAAAACGTTATATTTAGTAAGTGAATTTAAAATGTTTAACTTTGTGGGACAGAGTTCCTCCAGCGTTGACGTACGATATTATTTATATATCGTACGTCAACGCCCACTAAAGGGGGCGGGCTTCAAAAATACACAATATCATGTTTTCCACAGACGAACGTATGGGCATTGGTAGACCGTCTTAGACTTCATCACTAATCAAGAATATGGGCATTTCCATTTTGACGTTACGTTACTTTTGTACGACGATATGTTGAAAAAAACTTTAAAAACCATAATTTAAAAAAGTATTTTTCTCACATTCGAGAAGAGATTGGATAGCTCTATATTCAGCCAAAAAATGGAAATAGTTGAGCCTAAGAATTTCAAGATATACTCCAAAAAGTGACGTTACGTAGTGGCGTTACGTTACAAAAAACGGAAGTGCGATTTGACTTTGATAACAAAATTGGGCAAGTATTTTTAATAAAATTTTTTTTGATAGGTTTTGGACCAATATACATTTATTTTCCAAGTTATAAATTGAACAAATCTTTTTTCCTTTTTTTTCTTTTATGAAAATTGGTCTGGCGTTACGTTACGAAACTTTCCACTTGATATTTATTTTGTTAAAAAAATACGAAAAACACATAAATATTAGAAAATTATATAAAAACTACGATATACTAAATATATTTTTTGCATTTGTTTTATGATTGAATATTTTTGTAGCAACAGTTTTGCAATAAGAGTATTATTATGAAATTGATTTTAGGAATGTTAATTATAAAGAGAAAATGCCCTTAAAGTTAAGAAACACTTACAAAAACGAGAACTTCAAACTTGTAGCTCAGTATTTCACCATCCCAACAAAAGAAAGCTTTAAGCTCCTAAATTTAATTTATTTTAGAAGTTTCTCCTTTATAATACATTAGGAAAATATCTGTTTGTTAAATTTTAATTTTTCGATCAAGGTGGACTTTTTTCTGGAAATGCCCATATACATATGTATTTACTTTATAGGGTCCAATTCTCTTTGTAGGGCATAAAAACTGAATTATGCGGGTCACTCTGGCAAGGGCTGTGGGTGAAACATTTCACCTTTGTCATAAAACTCTAAAAATAAATGCTTGGGATAAATACATAACAAATAATTTTTTTTTATGGGTTCATTTAGGGGGCAAAGAGGGAGGAGGGGGTGGGGCAGAAATCGGCAGTCATAAAACTCTAAAAATAAATGCTTGGGATAATTGTACACAAAATTAACAAAAATTTTTTTTTTTTTTGGTAGAGTCATATAGAGAGTGAAGGGGCAGGAGGGGTGAGAGCAGAGTAGTACCAGGTTTGGTCTCAGCTTCGTCATTAAAGCTTAAAAATGTTATTGTTAAGGAATGTAGGCTTAAGTAAAACAATTTGATAACTTTTTATGCTATTTTTGCATATAAACACGCCCACTAAAGTGGGCGGGGTCCAAAAATACTTTTTTTATTTGATGGCTCCAAGTTTAAGGCGTTGCACCGTATTGGACATAAAAACATATCATTTGCTTAGCAAAATAACCAAAAAAATTTAAAAATTATTTTGTTTTCTCTGAGTTGGTTTAGTTCTTCTTAGGGGAACTTTTTTCCCTCTTGTCCGATTTAGCACATCTCCAAACTTAACCTGCTCTAAGCTTCAAAATGTATTTATACCAAAGCTTAAATTTGTATGTAGTAAGTATTTTCACGAACATTTATATTGCTGTATTAAATTGAATTAAGATTCATAGGCTAATTGTTAACATCAGGTTGATACAGTTCTCGGATTCTTTTTCACAATAAAATTTGTGTAAATAGGAACTGTTATCACATTCAAATAAGCCACCTAATAAGTGGTGATAAACACAATACACATGAGCACTGATGATGAAGGTGTTGCGGCTTTCGAAACCAGCTGTTCTGCTCTGCTGTGTAAGTTGAATAAAACTGATGTTGACTTTCCTTTGTGTCTTGGAATATTTGTCATGTCTTTCTGAGATTTAGAAACAAATTTTTCGAATAATTAGCCTATGACTCTTAATTCAATTTAATAATAGCAATATAAATGTTCGTGAAAATACTTACTACATACAAATTTAAGCTATGGCTTGAGCTACCAATAACAAAATTGGAAAACGTTCACATGTACTTAAGTATAAAATTTAAACCAAAAAAGTTTGACTTATGTATGATGGAACAAAAAATTCTGAAAAATGGGACATGATGAAAAATAATCAAACGGTAACACGGTTAACATAACATGTTAACATCAGGTTGATACAGTTTTTGGATTCTTTTTCACAATAAAATTGTTGTAAATAGGAACTGTTATCACATTCAACTAAGCCACCTAATGTGTGGAGATAAACACAATACATATGAGCACTGATAATGAAGGTGTTGCGGCTTTCGAAAACAGCTGTTCTGCTTTGCTGTGTAAGTTGAATAAAACTGATGTTGACTTTCCTTTGTGTTGACTGGTGTTGCGGCTTTCGAAACCAGCTGTTCTGCTCTGCTGTGTAAGTTGAATAAAACTGATGTTGACTTTCCTTTGTGTCTTGGAATATTTGTCATGTCTTTCTGAGATTTAAAAACAAATTTTTCGAACATTTAGCCTATGAATCTTAATTCAATTTAATACAGCAATATAAATGTTCGTGAAAATACTTACTACATACAAATTTAAGCTAAGACTTGAGCTACCAATTATAAAATTGGAAAACGTTCACATGTACTTAAGTATAAAATTCAAACCAAAAAAGTTTGACTTAGGTATGATGGAACAAGAAATGCAGAAAAATGGGTCAATAACATGTTAACATCAGGTTGATACAGTTCTCGGATTCTTTTTCACAAAAAAATTTGAGTAAATAGGAACTATTATCACATTCAAATAAGCCACCTAATAAGTGGTGATAAACACAATACACATGATGAAGGTGTTGCGGCTTTCGAAAGCAGCTGTTCTGCTCTGCTGTGTAAGTTGAATAAAATTGATGTTGACTTTCCTTTGTGCCTTGGAATATTTATCATGTCTTTCTGAGATTTAAAAACAAATTTTTCGAACAATTAGCCTATGAATCTTAATTCAATTTAATATATTTATACCAAATTTCAAGAGTCTAGCTCTTTTGTATGGACTGAATCGTGATTTCCACAGACGGACGGACGGACATGCTCAGATCGTCTTCGATTTCATCACTGATCAAGAATATATATACTTTATGGGGTCTGAGATGGATATTTCGATGCGTTACAAACGGAATGACAAAGTGAATATACCCTCCAAATTCTTTTTTGGAGGGTATAAAACAAGCGTGCCTTACTTGATAGGAATGAACAAATTTATACACAATGATTTCTTGCTTTTTGTATTTCAATGTTGATCAAAATTTTTTGTGTTGAGTGGAAAAGACAAGTACACAAGTTGACAAGTTTATAAGGCCCAATTTACACCATGAACTTTATGCATGAATATGAATCATGCAGTTTTTGTTTGTAGGTGAGCGGTGTAGAGACGAAATAGGAATAGAAAAAACAGCACGATTTCTGTTTTTCATGAAGTTTTTTGTATTTTCTTTTGCATTAATTTTCGTAATTCTTGTTTTATGTTTTATTCTTTTTCGGCTTTCAAAGTAAATATCTACATGTGGTTTTATTAAAAAGTTCATTAAAAAGTGAAAAAATTATTAAAGAAGAAATTTTTAATACAAAAGATTTAAAAATTAAACTTATTCAATCTAACAATAAAGTTATAACCACATTTATTGAATTTAAAGGAATAACTTCCTATTCAATAAAAATTATATAAAATGTGGGACAAAGAAATGTTGGAACTTCTCATCATAAAATGTCAACAACATGATAATTTGTATGATGTGCGAAGCCCAATATATTTGGATCGCGTGAAACGTTCGAATTCTTTATTCGCTATATGTCAAGATCTAAAAACTGTTAATAAAGATATTTCTGTAGAAGATGTAAAAACAAGTAAAAGTGCTATATTCGGCTGTGCCGATTCTTAAATACCCTTCACAGATGTAATTCTTCTTTCTTTCTTGCTAAAACAGGAAGTAGGTTTAATTAAAAGATGTAACATAGTTTTACTTGACCAAAAAATTAAAATTTTTAAACTCTTTGGTCACTTTCATGTGCCATAAAATATGTCATTTGTTCAACCCTGGAGTCGAAATTTTGATTTTTTAAGATTTTAATACCAATTTTGTTCTTCCTGAATTATAAAATAGTTTAAATCAGCAAAAACAACAACGTCAATTGCCTACTTGGTTACTTTTGTATATTTCAATTATCTAACTCTGGAAACGAAATTTAAATTTTTTTACCAATGCAACTCTTAATGATGCATGAAATAGTTTTATTTAAGAAAAACTTAATATTTGTAACCATTTTGGTCACTTCCATGTACTACAAAATATTTCAGTTATTCAACTCTGGAATCTAAATTTTTATCTTTTTTAATTTTTGATACCAATTTTGTTTTTTCTGAACTAAAAAATAGTTTTAATTAGCAAAAAACCGACGTTAGTTGCCTTTTTGGCTATTTTTATGTATAAAAAAAATTTCAATTTCCCATCCCTGGAAGCGAAATTTAATTTTTTCTTACAAATCCTAGTCTTCTTAGGTATAAAGTCTTTTTATTTAAGAAAAACCTAAAATTTGCAACCATTTTGGTCACTTTCATGTACTACAATATATTGCATGTACCAAAAAAATTTAAACTTCCCAACCCTGGAAGTGAAATTTAAATTTTTTTGTTTTATTTTTAACCAATGCAACTCTTCATGAGGAATAAAATAGTGTAATTTAAGAAAAATTAAAAATTTTCAACCATTTTGGTGACCTTCATGAACTATAAAATATTTCACTTGTCCATCCCTGGATTCCTAATTTTGATTTTTTTTTTGGAAATTTTCGATACCAATTTTGTTCTTCCTAAAATATAAAATAGTTTTAGATAGCAAAAAAGAAAAAAACAACGTCAATTGCCTTTTTGGTTACTTTTATGTATAAAAAAATTTCAATTTCCCAACCCTGGAAGCGAAATTTTAATTTTTTAAATGTTTTTTATCAATGCAAATTTGCATGAGGTATAAGGTAGTTTTGTTTAAGAAAAACTAAAATTTTGTAACCAGTTACATGTACTACGAAATTTTAATTTTTTGTTTATCAGTGACACGCTATAAAAGTAATTTTTTTAAAGAAAAATTTCAAATTTTTAACCATTTTGGTCACTTTCATGTACTATTAAATATTGCACTTGTCCGTCCCTTGATTCGAAATTTTATTTTTGAATTTTTGATACCAATTCTCTTCTTCCTAAATTATAAGACAGTTTTAGTTAGCAAAAAAAACCACATCAGTTGCCTGTTTGATTACTTTTACGTATAAAAAAAATTCAATTTCCCATCCCTGGAAGTAAAATTTTAGTTTAAAATTTTTTTTGGACAATGCAAATCTTCATGACGTATAAAGAGGTTTTGTTAAAGAAAAACTTAAAATTTTTAACAATTGTAGTTACTACATGTACTACAAAATACGGAATGGACCGAAAAAAAAATTTTTAATTTTCCATCCCTGGAAAAAAATATTTAATTTATTTAGTTTTCAATAGACTATTGAGGCTTCCCAAAGCAAGAAATAGGTTTAATTTACAAACATTAAAAAAAATAATTGATTTTTGGTATAAATTTTGCGTCGGATCTTTCTGAATTTCAATAGCACTCTCATTTCCAATCCAACGGTCCAAGAACGAAGCCTCTAGCTCTTCTGGGGGCTTGGGAAAACCCCCCACGTTCAGACGGACATCGCTGAATCGTCATAGCTATTCATAAGGATCCAGAATATATATACTTTATGGGGTCCCATGTGCATATCGAAGAAATTAAACACGGAATGACAAACCTATATATACCCTTTCACTTTTTTGTGAAGGGTATAAAAAGTTCATATCGTGTGAGGGCAGTATATTAAAGAAAATCCTAATATATGTAAAAGTAAGAGAAGCGGTGTAGGTGCAGATGATGTGTATACTCCAAAGCTTTAGTATTTCCCATTGCTTCATTTTTAAAGTCGCACTGCATTGTTCGAAAATCGGAATCCAATATATTTGAGGCAAATACTAAATTTATGTACATATCTAAATTTCAGTGCATACGAAAGCACTTTTCTTTCTGAAGATGGATCCATTAATAATACCGAAGTAGAAGCTCTAGCAAAAAAAAATAAGTTTCGAAATAATCAAGGGATAGATTCCACTATTTTTGGTTGGTAATTTATGATCATTCCCAATACATATCGCTCCTTTATTGCAAAAATAGCATAATTCAAAACATTTGAATAACCAATTCGGTAATTACAGTTGAAATAAGTTTATATAGAACTTTATTAAAAACTTTATTAAAATGTTTTTTGTTATTACAACAGAATTATATATAGAAGAGAATTTTGTATTTAAATGTTTTTTTGTTATTACAACATTTTATCTTGCCAATGTAACTTCTCCTCATTATGAAATTTTATGCAATATTCAAAAACTTTTACATTATGTAAATATAGCACCAAATGTGATAAATAAATATTTTCTTTTCACAAAAATAGTTAAAAATAGTGGATCTAATCAAATCTAATCAAAAATAATCAAGAAATCTAATCAATTATTTTTTGGATTAATTTTGATTAGATTTGATTACAAATGCTAATCGTCAATAATTGTGATTAGATTTTTGATTATTTCTAATCTAACCAATTAGTAATCGTCTAAAATGGCTAACTAGTCATAATTAATAAATTTTTCAGCACAATTAAAATTTCTAATCCAATTGCTAATCATTAGGATTTCTAATCATTATTCCCAATCTATGGTTTATTTCAATATCAAATTTTGCAACAATCATCAAACGCTTCACCTGATATACTGGAACAATCGTTGATTGTGTTTTTGATGATGCTGATAAATAAATAATTAAGTATTTTGGAACCAAAAAATTCCTGTGGATTTTTTATTTTTGAGAATTCTAAAACAAACGAATTTTTTGAATTGATTTATTTTAAGCTGGAGGGTGCTTTAAAATCATGTGATATAAGGCCATGATGGCTTTATTGCTCAATTTAATGGGAGATAAAGACATAATGGCCTTATTTCCCAACCATTGAGAGGTAAGGTCATATTCAAAATTTCGCAAAATAAGAGATATAGCCATATTTTTTTATGAATGAGAGATAAAGCCATATTTTTTCAATGCAATGCAGAAAATCTTTCCTCAGCGAAGCCACTGTTTGACATACTGTTGGCTGACCGCAGCGGCAAATGTAAATTTCAAGAGCTATTTATTTCTTTAGGTGTATAATTATTAATTGTTAATTTTATTACTTCAATTTCATATGTGTGTATACATATAATTCATAAGTATATATTTATATATATTTTAAATTGAAAATAATAAAGAAATAGAAAAGAAATAAAAGATAGCTTTAAAATTTTATTAATATTTTTGCCGTGGTCTTATAGATGGTTGAAATGCAAGAACGTTCCACTTTTTAATGACTTTATGGTTTGTCACGAAAAATTCTTTTGTATATGGTCATACATATGTGCATTTGTCTGTATTTGATCACGGCAAAAAATAGAGATATATATGTACAATGATGAGAATTGATATTTAACAAACAATGAGACCTTTTAAGAGATGTAAAAAGAGATTAATAGAGTTATACGTTAGCGTTTAATAAAAGGCAGATTTTAGCCTGTTGTGGACGTCGGCAACATTCCCCGACCCGTAAGCGAGTCCGAATTACAAGCTTGCTCACGAACTTCTCCGACGTTCAGTACAGCCACTTTCGTCACGGGTCTTTGCATGGTTCCAAACTGCGTTTTGATAGTCACTCTTCGTACTTGACCATCTCTGGCGACAACGGTGTCAACAACTTTTCCTTTCGGCCAACATCTTTTCGGAAGGTTTTCATCTACGTCGACGACAATGGCTCCAACGGTTATTTGTGGTAACTTGTCAAACCATTTGGTCCTACGGGATATGATTGGAATATATTCCTTGATCCAGCGTTTCCAGAAGTGGTCAGCAAACAATTTTGTTTGTTGCCACCGTTCACGTAGAGTTCCTTCACTCTCATAGAGTGGTTTGTAGCCATCAGAGGATCCAAGCAGCAGGTGGTTTGGTGTAAGTGCGTCATCGTCTTCGTGCTCCACTGAGACGAAGGTTAAAGGCCGAGAGTTTATAATTGACTCTATTTCACACATCGCGCCTCTCAAGGTCTCTTCGTTAAAATTCGCGCTAGGGTACAATGAATATAAGACTTCTTTTATGGACCTGATTAGCCTTTCCCATATTCCGCCCATATGGGGTGCAGATGGAGGGTTGAACATCCAATTCGTTTTGTCAAATGTTGATGATAGATTCAAAAAATTTATTTGTTTTACACCATCGCTTAATATTTTTTCAGCTCTTTTGAAATTTGTGCCGTTATCGGTGTAGATTTCGCGAGGCACACCACGTCGAGCAACAAAATTGCGTATGCACAAAATACATGAGCTTGTATCTAGGCTATGTGCAACTTCGATATGAATCGCCCGTATAGTCAGACAGGTGAATACCACTCCCCACCGTTTTTCACGCCTACGACCAATTGATATGAGAAAGGGGCCGAAAATGTCAATGCCGACAAACGTAAAAGGGCGTTGAAAGACGCCTAGGCGAGCGGCTGGCAAGGGCGCCATTTGCGGTGGTTTTGGCTTGGATGCATCGTTTTTGCACCTTTGGCACGAAGGGCGGACCTTTTTGTACAATACACGTAAACGAAAAATATGGAACTGGGATTTTATTTTGTTGATGACAGCCTCATGGAATTTGTGGTGAAAGTTCTCGTGAAAAGAGCGCACTAGTAGCAATGTAATGTGATGGTCGTTTGGCAGCACTATTGAGTCATCATGATTGTTGAGTTGTTCAATTCGGCTGCGACATCGTATGATTCCATATTCGTCCAAGTAGGGCGTTAACCGATAGATCTTGCTGGATATTTCAACACGTTTACCATGCTTGAGGCTAGAAATTTCTTGATTGAAACGGCTTTGTTGTGCTATTTTGAAAAGATAACGTTGCGCTTGTTGAATCATCTCGTAACTAACACCAGGCGAATCAGAAGAGTTATGCTCCATCTTTTTTAGTTTTCTCATATATAAAATGAACGTTGCAACAGCACGATATAGCCTTTTCTAATTCGAAAAATATTCGGTGTTTAGGTAACTGCAACTTTCAAATGTTTTGTTCAGTACCAACACATGACGTCTCACTTCAGATGTTACCATTGGACCTAAATCATCACACTGTGGCCAATGATGTGGATCACGACGTAGAAATTCGGGACCGTTGAACCATAACGTCAAATCTTTTTGATAAGCGGCTTTCGTAGCGAAATCTGCTGGGTTTAACTTAGTCGGCACCCACTTCCACTCGTTTAGGTTTGAATGCTCCAGAACTTCCCCCACACGGTGCATGACAAATTGTTGTAGTTTTCTTGGGTCCATGCAAAGCCACTGTAGCACTGTTTTGGAGTCTGACCACCAGTATGTAGAATCAATGTGTAGTCGTTTGGTCTGCTTGACCTTATTTGCCAATCTGGTGCCTATGAGTGCCGCCTGCAGTTCCATTCTAGGTATTGACATGGGCTTAAGTGGTGCTACTTTTGCCTTTGCGATAATTATATTAACATCAAAGTGTTTGTTGCGTTTTACAAGGAGGTAGCAAACGGCAGAATAAGTGTGTTCACCTGCATTAACAAACGTATGCAGCTCGAATTTATCTGCACCACAAAGTTCAAGAGAATAACACCGTTCGACTTTAACCTCTTTAATAAGTGACATCGTTGATTTCCATTGCCTCCATTTTGAATATTGGGATTCATTGAGCTCATCATCCCTACCGATAGTCGAGCGCCAAACGTCTTATAGCAAAATTTTAAGGCCAGTTGTATGACAAGATAGGAACCCTAGAGGGTCGAAAATAGACATCAGGACTTGTAGGCACTCCCGTTTGGTTGGTATAATATTTTCCTCAATTACGTTACGACGGAGGCGTGCGAATCTGCAAACATACTCAAAAATATCGTCAACTGGGTTCCAATACATACCCAATATTTTTTCTGTAGTTCCCCATTGCTTGGCACGTTGGGACTCTGTTGATGTGTTGGACAGCTGATTTAAAACACAAACGGAATTTGACGCCCAGTTGCGTATATGGAAACCGGCGGCAGCGTGAATCTTCGTAACCTGTTTTACTAGGGTAAGGGCTCCCTCCTCGGTGTCTTCACTGTCGATAAGGTCGTCAACGTAATGGTGGCTCTTAATCGATTCAACCGCACGGGGGTAGTGATACTTAAATTTTTCTGCGTTAACATCTCGTATATAGTGAGCGATACAGGGCGCACAATTCAACCCAAATGTAAGTGCTCGCATAACAAATTTGCTTGGTTGATGTAGCTTGTCACCTCTATCCCACCATAAAAAGCGCTGGGCGTGCATATCACTCTTTCGAACATTTATTCGGTGGAACATCTCTTCGATGTCTCCACAAATTGCAATTTTGCCTATTCTAAAGGCTAAAAGAATGTCGATAAGGGGGGTTAGCAAATCGGGCCCACTTAGCAGGAAATCATTCAGGGAGACACCACCTGACTGCGCCGCTGCGTCCCATACCAAACGTATTTTGTTGGGCTTGTTTGGGTTTAATACCGTGAAAATTGGTAGATACCATACCTTATTTGTTTCGTCACATATTGCGTCTGAAGAAATTTTGGTAGCGTACCCTTTTTGTATCAAGTTATCAATTTGAGACTGCATTTTCTGCCGAAGCGAAGGATCTTTTAAAATTTTCCTATGTAAACACATTAGTCTACGTAATGCGTTATTATAACTTTCAGGTAGTTGTACGTCCGAATTTTTCCACATTAGACCAACTTCGTAACGTCCCTCTATCTGTGTGCATGTTGATTTTAATATTTCAATTGCATCGGAATCGGGTTTTGAATCCATTATACATGATTTAGTGTTTTCTATGTTGAAGCAATTCTTCACCACGTCGTGAAGCTCTTCGTCACGTTTTTGACAGACACACGTGTGGATGTTTAGCCTATGTTGCTCTAAGCTGCCTGATTTACCGCCTTGTATCGCCCATCCGAGTCGTGTTTTAGTGGCTATTGGTTGTTGCCAGCCGCCTTCACGGATTTTAACTGATACTGCCAGTTTCCAATTGTTCGCGCCAATTAGAACAATTGGTTTTGCTCTTTCGTAGGACCCCTGCCGGCAACTCAGTTAACTAAAAATGCATTTAAAACTAACTTTTTTGCAATTAGTGGTGGTTGATGCCTGGATTACTTTGCATGTAATTAACTGACTATTTTAACATGGGGATGTCCTAGGAGGTAGTCAGTTGTCCGACTCTGCATTACTTTTCAACTAAGTTAAATTTAGTTATTCAAAAGTTAGTTAAAAATGTATTATTCTATAGGTAGCTAAATATTAACTACTCTTCAATCAGCTTTAAGCCTTCTTTATTTAAGTTAATTGTAAGTTAGCTTGGTCTTGTTTGATTAAAAGTTAGTTTGTTCATAGGTAGCTATAAATGAGCTGCATCATGAACAAAACCCAATGAAAACTATTTTCTTAAATAAATCCAAAATATAAATGCTTATTGCAGTTTTTATTTTAAATATTACTAAAAAAATTATATAACCTACATAAATTCAAAGCTACAAATTAAAAAAAAATATATAAAAAAATCATAAATATCAGTAGAGTTTAGAAATGAAATGGTTTATTTAATGTATATAAATTTTGACGAGGACGTCCACTCTAAATTTGTTTTTGCAGGCCCGTCTCATTGATTGTAATGGCTTTCTTTTTAATACATTTTGTATGGATGCAGCGTTTCTTGATTACTTTCAATGCACTCCGAATATCCTTTTCAGCATCTTCAGAACCAAGCGATTGACAGGCATCTGCATAAAATATTTTTGGTATGAGAAAAAATTATGTACATGTACATATACGCTATAACCGACAAATTAATACATTACCTTTTAAGGCTGGAAAAAAAGCTTTCAAATCTTTGAGCCGCTTTTTACCGTGGATTCCGTCTAAATTTATATCCATACATAAATTAATAGAAATTACTTCTGTAAGGGTTTTTGACAGACGCCCTTTTAAAAGAGTCTTCATGGTTTTCACCTGAAAAACGTTTAAGTGAAGATGAAATATTGTCATTTTTATTAGCGGTTAAATACGTGCATATACTATAATCTGAACACTTACGTAAGTTTCATGATTACTCCGATCAATCATGCTGTTAACCTCATCTAAATGTTGGATGTCCAATATAGGAAAAGTCTCCCTTACAGAGTTATTACCAGCTTCTTGGAACAGAACCTTTTCCGCTAGCACTTTCTGCTCTGCCAGGGCTTTCATAATAACTTCATTTTGATTAACTATAGTTTCTAAAGTAACAATTTTTAAACCAATATTTTTATTATTAGAAGCTGCATAAATGTTGTTACCTTGTAGATTTTTTATTGTTTCTGAAAAAAAAATACATATGTATAATATTTTAATTTGCCTTTAACTAATTAAAATTTTACATGCGAAAACGCTTACCATTTATATTGTTTAATTTGTTCTCAAAATTGTCTCTTAAATTAGAACAATTTTGGCAAGTTTTGGTATTCATAGTATCTAAAAAATGAAAAGGTGTAAAAAATATTATTAATTTTAACTATATATGTTTGTATGCACTTATATAGTATATTTTTTAAAGGAAGTTGTTGGAGGTCGAACGATAGGTTTGGCATTTCTACAAATGGTAGCAAGGTTTTATTCGGATCGTAAATTAAATTTATGTAAATTTGTATTAATACTTACATAATGGTAATGGCTGCAATCCTGATTTGTGACGCTTAAGTTGGGGAAGAGACATCTGAAAATAACTTAGATACTGAAAGCTGAGTATGAGTTTTATTGATTGCTTTAAATTTGTGTTAGTTGCAGCCATGTAACAGTGGCAATAAAAGAATGCGAGTTTTGTATGGAAGTGCTAAAAATTTTAACTCAATGTCCTTTATATCAAATGTTTCTTCGTGCCTCAGGTTATTTTCATCAACTAAACAAGTACCTAAAACATTTGCTGAATCAAGTGGCTCTGTGAAAAAACTATCGATATATCCGAACCAACAACCTGATATTTTCCCCGACTCGGCTTGTTGGAAACCTGTGATTTTTATTGGCGAAAATGGTTTGATAGCGCAGTAATTGTTAGGACTAACAGCAGAAAAAAAAGAATTTGGGGTATTAACACTAACAACAACCCCATTTTTTTTATTTAATTTCAAATATTTCTGTTCAGCCACCATATCCTCATTTTGTGTGCGAATATGTATTTGCTGCAGAATCATCGTAGGCTTTTTTACGTATTTTTTAAGCTTTTGCAAATAGTCTTCAAATGGGTATGAAGAAAAGTTTACAAGATGTCCAAGTCGTTTTACGCATTCGCTAATATGCAAAAGACAATGAACATTGTGAGATATACTATTTTCTCCGAAAACTATAGGAAAGTTTTCTACAAATAGCTCCAACAACACTTTGGCATTTTCTACATTTCTTTCACACGTTCTCGGACAGGATAATAAACGGCAAGCACAATGCAGTAAGAGAAACTCATAATAAAAATCTGGATGAACCCTGTCCTTCAAAACCAGCATGCCTGTGTATAATAGAAACTGGCGAAACTCTGTAGCTTTCCAGTTACACAACTCATCTAACCCTCTAGGATAGCGAGAGAATTCCTTTGGAATATATTTCCTTAGTGATTTAAGGTGTATAGAAATATCACATTTTGATTCCTTAGAAATTTTGAAATTATTTTTGTCTGTATACAGTCTAACCAACATCTTCTTCATGACACCGAGATCTATAAGGTGCATGGGATCAAGGGGAATTTGCGAAATCATTCCTATACCAAGTTCTTCAAACGGTGATTGCTTCAAATGAAACTTCTTTTGGTGGTGATTTATATAATTTCTTGATGTGAAATCAGCATCAGATATTAGTTCGCCTGCGGTTGTGGCATACGTCAGTACATTATTTTGTTTTGTACCGACTTGAGTACATTTTGTGCAACCATAAGAGGAAGTATGTCCCATATTGCCACAACAAAAAGCTTTTGCTGGGGCATCACAAATAATACCTCTAACTTCTAAAGATGTAAATGTATTGTTCATATGTATACCCCTGTCTTTCAATTCCTTTAACTCCACGACCAAATCGGCAAGGAAACTAGTGATATCAAGCGGTTTACTCTTTCCAACATATATACCAACAGGAAAAACGGAAATGTTGGGAAAATTTACAATTTTAATTAATATAGGCCACAATTGACTCCTAGAACTCTTGAATAAAGGCAGTCCATCAATATTTATGTCGATCACTAGTTTATTGCAACCGTTTAGTGCACCTGACACTTAAAATCTGTTTTTTCACACCAAAATGACAATATACGCCAGGTGAAATGCTTCTTAGGCATAATTTATCGCGTTTATTAATAAACGAATTTGCACTTAAAGGCACATCCAAATTTTCTTCTGCTAAAAGATGTAGCAACGCTTCAAAACATTCGCGGGATGGCCTGTACTTGAAATACCAATCCCTTAAGGTTTCTTTTAATGTTTTTTTTATAGCACACTCTTTATAGCAGTTGCTAACACTTGCACATTCAATATACATTTCTTTTAAATTAGGCCCAGGAGCAGATGAACTGGTGGCTTCAGATTGGGCTACATTTTTTTTTAAGAGTTTGTTGGAGGCTTGTTCTTTCTTAACCAGCCTTCTCAAGTGCCTTTTACTAAAAACCCGCATTTTTTCGCAAATAGCACAAATTTTAAAAAAATTTCAAACACTTACGATTTTTATAAATTTGTATATCCAATTTATTTGTTAAAGTTTGACAAACTGGTCATAGGCAAAACAAATTATAAAAAAAAGCTAGCAAAACAACAAAATGACTACAAAGAACATGAAAACTTTGAGTTCATGTCAGTTCCCATTACATTGTAGTTAGCTTATAGTTACCCCATCAAAAGTGAACTAGAAATGAATTTTTTTTGTAGTCGACTACCAAACTGCCGGCAGGGACTGTATCGGCAAATTTTTTAGATGTGGGCATCTTTTAGCCATTTCCGACATGTTGAGCGACTGAAGAGGTAAATCTAGGTTTTTTACTGTATAAACGTTTGAAAGTGCAAACTTTGTGTTTTTGTTGACACCGGAGACAGTCAAAGATGTTTTGACTGACCCATTTTCTACACGTGTGGTACCACCCGTCCATTGTAGACACAACGATTCAGGAACGCCATCTATGGGCAAACTTTCAAAAATGCTTTCGTCAACTAAGCTGATGGATGACCCTTCGTCTAGAAAGGCGAATGTATTAAAAACAATCTTATGTAAATGAATGCGGATTGGCAAAATACGAAAATACGGGTTGCGATCGCTATGGTGTGCATTTATTTGCGCGTTCCGCTGTGTATTATTGATTTCATATGTACTTACACTTTGTAAGATCGGTTGATCTCTTACCGCTTTGTGTAACAATGGGTGGTGTTTGAATTTACATCCAGACACTCCACATACTTGGCTCTTATGGCATCTTCCCTTGTGCTGGTTCAGACACTGATGGCATAAATTTTGAGACTTTACGACGTCCCATTTTTGGCTTAGTTCTAAGCCCTTAAATTCTTCACATTGATGCACCTTATGACTGGCTGTTTTGCAAACAACACACATTCTAGTTGCATTTGTTTTGACTTGTACGTGAGTATTTATGCATGCGTTGTTTTTACCAAAAAACGGCGTTACAACTTGGCTAGCAGCTTCGACAATTTGGTAAAGCCATGTGCTGAAGGATTTTATGATGGGAACCAGTTCGTCTTTTTGACACATTGCCAAACTAAGTTTGTGATGATTGGACAGCTTGTCAACTAGCTCTTTTACTAACATCGGATTGTTTAGGTGTGACTCCATTCCGCATGACTCCATGGTAGCACATATGTTTTGCACGGTTATTGCAAATTCAATTATCGACTCAAGCTTGTCTCTAGGGGATGGCATAGCTTTTGCCTTATTTATTACACGCTCCAGGATGTGTTCTGGTTCCAAAACAGAGTCGCAGAGTGTGGATGATGTCCGGCACGAGTGCAGGTAGCAGCAACTTGCTCTTAACTAATTCCCTTGCCTTACCTTTTAAGCAATGTTGAAGCCGCATGAGGTTTTCGGCGTTGGAGAATCCGGCAATTGATGTGCTTGTCTCAAGGCTGGCTATAAACATCGGCCAATCTTCCGGGTCACCATTAAACGATGGGAGTTCACTCGGTATCGAGCGTCTGGCTGCAATTTTGACGGGCGTGGGGTAGACACCATTAAATACACGTTGACTATTTTCTGTGCCGAGGGGTGCTGGCATATTACTTTGATTTAAATTAATTTGCTCGTCGCTTTGCATGTCGCTTTGCGTTAATATTTTATATTTACGTTCCAAATATTCTTGTTCTATTTTCTTTTCCTCTTCTAGACGCTCCAACTCCAGCATTTTTTGCTTTTCACAATAATTTTGCACGCTTGTTGCACGTTGTACACATGTTTTGCTTAAAAAACGCTGTTGCATATTTGACGGCTTTGTCGTTTGCTGTGGTATATAAGGGTATATAAGATTGGCTGAGCCCATTGCACTTGACGGCGCCATTAACGCATGTGCGGCAGCATAACTATGTTGTTGGTCGATGTTGAGACTGGTGCAAATGCTACTGTTGCTGCATATATTGGGGGTGTAGAGCTAGACAGGCTATTATTTATCGGGGTAGTTGCTACTGATGTGGCAATGTTTGCTGGAGTTAAAGCTGGTGATGAAGTTGAGTTCGGATGAGTTCCAACGCCGGTTACACCAACAGCAGCAGTTGTGATGGATTGCTTGGGTTCGCATAGGTCGCAGTTCCAACTGTAATCAGCCACGTTCCTGTCGACTCCAACACAAGTGAAGTGAAACCATTTGTCACATCTATCGCACATTACCATTTGACTGTTGTCCAAATTTTGGCATTTTCCACAGCTGTAGCCAGGGAGACAATTTTCTTTTTCCATATTCATCACAATGGAAATAGTATTAATAAAATTTTAAAGAACTGTTGGCTGACCGCAGCGGCAAATGTAAATTTCAAGAGCTATTTATTTCTTTAGGTGTATAATTATTAATTGTTAATTTTATTACTTCAATTTCATATGTGTGTATACATATAATTCATAAGTATATATTTATATATATTTTAAATTGAAAATAATAAAGAAATAGAAAAGAAATAAAAGATAGCTTTAAAATTTTATTAATATTTTTGCCGTTGTCTTATAGATGGTTGAAATGCAAGAACGTGTTACTTTTTAATGACTTTATGGTTTGTCTCGAAAAATTCTTTTGCCCAGCTTGACACGTATGCATGTACTTTTAGTAACCGTTAAAGCAGTTCTTAGTTATACCTATGTACTTATTATATGGTCATACATATGTGCATTTATCTGTATTTGATCACGGCAAAAAATAGAGATATATGTATATGTACAATGATCAGAATTGATATTTAACAAACAATGAGACCTTTTAAGAGATGTAAAAAGAGATTAATGGAGTTATACGTTAGCGTTTAATAAAAGGCAGATTTTAGCCTGTTGTGGACGGCGGCAACACATACATAGAGGAGAAAATCCTTTAGTCCGGCCGAAGGCCGGCAATGCAGAAAATCTTTCCTCAGCGAAGCCACTGTTCGACATATATAAAGGAGCAAATTCTTCAAAACTGAAATGAGAGATAAAGCCATTTTCTAATATTGCTAATGTGAGCTAAGGCCATGATGGCTTTATCTCCCATTCAAATGTTACCAAAAAAAATGGCTTTATCTCCCAATTCATTGAGAGAACCAACCAACCCAGAAAAAACAACACAATTTTTAAAGTTTTTTGGTTATTTTGTTAAGCAAATGATATATTTTTATGTCAAATACTGTCCAACGCCTTAAACTTGGAGCCATTAAATAAAATAAAAATATTTTTTGACCCCGCCCACTTCAGTGGGCGTTATTATAGGCAAAAATAGCATAAAAATTTAACAAATTGTTTTACTTAAGCCCACATTCCTTAAAAATAACACTTTTAACTTTAATGACGAAGCTGAGACGAAACCTGGTAATACTCTGCCCTACCCCCCTTCCCCTTCGCCCCCTAAATGACCCTACCAAAAAAAAAAATTTTAAATTTTGTATATAATCATCCCAAGCATTTAATTTATCTTTAGAGTTTTATGACTGCCGATTTCTGCCCTATCCCCCCCCCCCCTCTTCCTTTTCCACCTAAATGACCCTACCACAAAAAAAATATTTATTTTAATTTTGTATATAATCATTTATCTTTAGAGCTTTATGACTGCCTGTTGCTGCCCTACCCCCTCCACCCCCTTTGCTCGCTAAATGACCCTATTAAAAATAAATAAAAATTTATTTTAATTTTGTGTATAATCATCCCAAGCATTTATTTTTAGAGTTTTATGACAAATGTGAAATGTTTCCCCCACAGCCCTTGCCAGAGGGACCCCGCCAAAATACAGTTTTTATACCCTCTAAGGAGAATTGTGATGAAGTCTAAGACGGTCTAGCAATGCCCATACGTTCGTCTGTGGAAAACAAGATATTGTATATTTTTTAAATCCGCCCCCTTTAGTGGGCGTTGACGTACGATATTATATAAAGGAACTCTGTCCCACCAATTTAAACATTTCAAATTCACTTACTAAATATTTGGAGGGTATTTAAGATTCGACCCGGTCGAATATAACGTTTTTACTTGTTGTGATTGCTTTTGGTTTTCTTTAGTATACACAGACCATGTGTAACTGCTGAGTGCAAAAGAAAACCAGACTCAAGACTAAACTGCTGCCTGTGCAAAAGCACATGCCAACATACATACACACCGATCTTCTGCTTGTGCACAAGCAAATATACCTACATACATGTATATATGTACATACCTACATGCATACACACAGCAGCCTGTGCAGGAATATACGCACGTACGTAGGTACATACATAAATTCCCTGAGTGACAACAAGCCTATGTATATACACATAATATCAATGCAGCCATCGCGATCATAATTGTACGAATTTACATACAAGCATACATATTTACGTACATATATTACGGTACTAGTAATATAGTAATAATAAGTCTTTATATTTAAGAATAACATTTATGTATATATTTACAGCGGTATTCATAAAAAAAAATTAATTGAGGTTTGAAAAGTATATTAGTTAAAAAACATTTTAAGGTTAAAAAACGTTTTGTAAATATTGGTATTCATAATCAGTATTTTAACTAAAAATCATTTAACTTTTTTTTAAACAATAATGTGGCATCACTATGTTTCTTATTTGTTACTTGTGGCTTAGTTCTTAAAAACAACGATTATTTCTCACAAAGTACTCGTATCTACATTTGCATATTTGTCCCTTTTCGGATAAATATTTTTTACATAAAATAAAAAAACTATTCCAACATGTATTTGATGATAGATAATAGTAATAGCTAACACTGAATCTTTGGTAAAAGTCTTACTCATATGATTACTTTAAAGCCAATTGAAAAACCATAGAATAACGAGTTTTATTTTATTTGTTTTGAGTGCTTATACATCACTAGCACATTTTGTACAATTAACATTATTTTGATTGTGACTTGTCTTCAATATACATACATATTAAAAAAAACATTTTAAAAACATGGATAAGGAACAGATCTCCAAACGCAAACGTTCAGAAAATTGGAATGAGGAGGATAAGGCAAGTATACAAAAATAATAGCAAGAACTATTGGACAGTTTTTAAAGCTATTTGCACATAATTTCTTTTAGATGCGATTGAAGGAGCTTATAAAACAGAACGTCAGTATTATAGAAAATAAAAATACTGACACAAACACCAATCAGGCCAAGAAGAGAGCATGGCTTGATGTCGAGGAAAGGTATGTACACGTATAATAAGGAGACCAGATGCAGTGAAGTACATACATGTAAGTTTTTTTATTATTATCTGCAATAAATATTGTTGTTTTAGTTTCAACGGCTTGTGTACGGGTGGCAAAAGAAACTTGACCCAGTTGAAAACCCAATGGGCGGCAACGAAAATATCAGCCAGAAAGGAGGTTTCTCAACACCGGAAGGAGCTTTTTAAAACTGGTGGAGGACCTCAACCCGCTGAAATGGCCACATGCAGTAGTGACATAGCTGCATGGTTGCCCAACGAATTTGTAACGGATGAAAACAAATTCGATTCCGACTTTGTTATGCCTGCATTATGTATGGAGGTATATACGCGTAAAAATAGCAATATTAACAATAAGAGTACTAACAATAGTATTAATAACAATGATGTGTACAAAATATATTTTTAGGTTCTGGATGATGAAGATGAAGTTCTGTGCCCACAAAATGAAATTATTGTAATTGATGGAAAAGAAATATTCACTGAAACAGAATCGCCCCCAAAAAACGCAATATCTAAAAAGGTATGTTAACAAAACAGTATAAAATTATTATGATCAAAAGGAAATTTGTCTGAATATTATGATTATTTAGAAAACACCAGCAAAAAAGAATATCACGGAAGAGAGTATAAAAATGTTAACAGATGCAGATATTCCACGCAAAGGGGAACTGCATGAGTTACAAATGGAAGTGGAGAAGAAAAAGCAACGGAATCTTGACAAGGAATATAGTTTAATGACAGCGCAAGAAGAAATAAATCGATTGCAGATAGAGGGACAGAAAAAGAAGCTGAGAAATCTGAATGCAGAGCACGATATGTTACTAGCAAAACACAGGTTTTATGAAAAAAATGTATTTGGTACGTGCGAATTAAAGTTTTTACTTTTTTGGTTAATTAAAAAAATAAATTTTTTAGACGTCTATGCATCTTTTTTATTTTATTTTTTTTTTTCTTAACTCTAGTGAGTTAATCTTAATACATATGTTAATACTTAACTGAACTTATAATTCTGAAATATGTTGCTTAAATACTAGAAAATACATACTATCTTATCAACTAAATAATTGTAGGCAGTTACCTACATTTTAACATGATAAACCTTCTTTCTTTGTTTTCTTAAACAAGATTGATCATGTTTTATTCTGAGGGTGTTTACAAAAGAACATTTAGATAATGTGTTTACAATTTACAAGTACATTTAGGTAAAGTGTCTTTGTTTCTTATGATTGAACATGGTTTATTATCTTACAATTTAGAGAAAGTGTTTGTGTTATGAATCGTTGCTTATACCTACATAGTTATCGTTTGTCTGTGAGGGTATTCTACCTATCGTTCTTAACTCTCCCCTTACTTAAAAATGAATCGTACCGATTTATATTTATTTAATGTTTATTTCTTGTCTGATTTTTTCTAGTTCTCTATTATATAAAGCCTGAAGATTTTTTTGTGTCTTAATTTGCCTGAGGGTTATATAATACTTTGTTACCTTCAGTATAATATGTATAGATATTAATATGGTGATAATTATTAATGTTATATATAAGAAATATTTGATAGGGTGTCTTTCTATTGGGATTAAAAATTTCTTTAATGAATCAATGTTACTGAATGCGAATTCTGAAGAGGATGTCATTATTTTGATAATCTCTAAGTCATCGTTATGTTTGTCGTGTACAGCTTCTATTATGCTTTTATGGATGTTTATGTAAGTTATATTATTAATTATCACTTTGTCCGTATATTTTACTAATATAGTTCCTTTTACGAGTTTTTTGTTTACGGTATTTGTACCGTCCAAAAGAATGAATCCCTCGTCTATTTCTAGTAACGGATAATTATATTCTTGTATTATTATGCATTTAGCTTTCCTATTCTCTATTAATGGTTTAATACAGTCATCATTTATTTTGTTGATTTTACAAATATTTTTGCTCAAGTAATTTTTACAGTTATTTACTCTCGTATAAATATTATTGCAGAGAGCAATTTCTTTGTCGGTGGATACTTTCCCATGTTTAATACTTATTGGTGTAAATTTAAACAATTGGCAGTAGTTATTTATAAGTGGATACTTATAGATATTGATGAAGGTGTCATTACTTCTTGCAATATAAATGTCAGAATATTCCAATATATTTATAATTGGTATGAACGATAATTTCTGTTCTGATACTTCCTTTACATCGTCCAAGCTTAGTGATTCTGCTAGATATTCGTTACTTTTAGCAGCGTTTATAGTTCTTACTAATGTTAATAGTTGTTCATGAATTTGTTCGAGCAGGATGTGGCTTTCTGTCATTTGGCCTTGCATGGAACCCAGTAACTTTTCAAATCTGGAGTTAATGAATTTTTGTTTTTCATTATTTTCAATTAAGGCATTTATTTTCGTTTCTATTTGAATTACGTCATCATGGTCTGGTATACCAGTGATAAACTTCAGTGTGGATCCTAAGAAATTTAGTCCTCGTTTCTCAATTCTATGTTGATTAAGTTGGTCAATTAATATATCTATTTTTTTTATCCAGATGTGTCCTTCTATGGTAAAGTAAGAATATTTGTTACGTCTTCGATTTCAGTTATTGCTTCTGGTGTCTGGAATGATATTGCCAGTGCGACTAATATCAGGTATACTTGGTTCATTTTTGTTAATTGTCGTATTTTTTATATTATTTTTATGTATAATTTTTCCTCCTTGAGTTAAAATCGTGTCCCCACGGTCTTCCTTAACAATTTCTTTCTTGTATCTGGGCAAATTCTTGTTTCTGATTCCTGTGATTTTTACCAGGATTTGTGTACCTTCTTCAAATATTCGGTGTTTTGCTTTCCTATTCAGTCTCTCTAATACTTTATTTGATGCTTGTCGTAATTTTCTTATGATTTCTTCCTTGTTAAATTTTATTGTTCCAAAATATACTTCCCTAGGCCTATATCCTGTTACGGAGTGTATTGAATTGTTAAGCTCCTTGATGGCTTTGAATATTTCGTCTTTTGTTGTAGATGAATTCTTTATTTTGAAAATACGCGTTAGCTCACTTATAGAGTTATGAGCTCTTTCTACTTGTCCGTTTGCTGATGAGCGATGAACTGGTGTCTCTATTTTTTGCACATTATGCTTTATACACATCTGTTTGAATGCTCGCGTGATAAAACTTGCTTCGTTATCGGTCATGAGTCGTTTGCATTCAGGAAAGTTATTAGTAATTATTTCTTCCATCTTATTCTCTATATTAGCTTTAGTACTAAGTTCGTGAGCGACTATATATTTGGAAAACTTATCTATGGTTACTAAATAAGTGACTTTATCATTGTAGTAAATATCTGCATGTATGTATTCCCTAGGTTGTGTTGGTATGTCTGAATCGCGAAGTGGTTCTTTAGTTGGATTTCTTTCATAACGTCTAAATAAACAAGCGGAACAATGGTTATTAAATTGCTTGGCATCTTTCTTTATGCTTGGCCAATAATATTTTTCAAGTATTTCTTTTGTTATATTATTAAAGCTCCTATGGGCTCTATTGTGGGTTTCTTTTATTATATGAAGTTGTTCATTTCTGTCTATTATATCTTTCAGTTTCTTTGGCGTATGTATGAAATGATTACCGACAAATGTTTGTTTTATTATTTCTGCGCATTTGTATAAGTCTTCTGTATTCATATGTATAGCTATGACTCTGTTGGGCTGCAGTATTTTCTTTAATTCGATTATAAGATCGTCGTTATTCATAAAATTGATAGTATGACGTATTTTATTAGAAAAAATAGTTCGTGTTCTTGTTTCAGTAAGGTTTGGTGTTGGTACGAGTTCTAGTTGTATGCCGTATGTATTAAAGGGTTGTGAAACAGTTTTTATTATCTCACTAGCGGAACTTTCGGCGGAATGTGTAGTGTCGATGGATGAAGTATTGATTATTTGTCGAGACAAGGCGTCAGCTACAACATTTTGTGTTCCTGGCTTATATTTGATTTTCGCGCCATAGTCTTCTATGATAGACTTCCAGCGTTTTAGTTTGTGATTTGGATTTTTTTCGGAGATTGCGTAGGTGAGTGACTGGTGGTCAGTAAAAATAGTTAAATCGGCTATGCCATAAATGTAATTTCTTAATTTCTGTAATGACCATATAATTGCCAATAATTCTTTCTCATTAGTACTATAGTTTTGTTCTGTACTACTCAATGTGCGAGATAAAAAATATATTGGGTTCTTATTTTGGCTTAATACTGCTCCAATAGCTATGTTGGATGCATCTGTAGTAAGCTCAAAAGGTTTTTCGTAATCAGGTTGAAATAATTCGACCTGTTCTTTCAGTTTTGATTTTAACGTATCTACAGCATCAATGGCTGCTTGGTCTAAGTAAATTTTTGTGTTATTACTTTTACTCTTGCCTATATGGGCATTTTCTCCTTTTAAATGAACCGTTAATGGTTTCGTAATTTGTGCATAATTTTGTACAAATCTCCTATAATATCCAGTTAATCCTAGAAAGCCTCGTAAATCCTTAAGTGTAGTGGGAATGGGAAATTTCTCAATAGCTTTTATTTTCTCGGGGTCTGTTGTTATTTTATTATGTTTAATAATATGACCTAGATATTCTACTTCAGTCATAAAAAATTTAGATTTTTCGTCCGAAATTTTAAGAGTGGCTTGATTTAAGGCATTAAACACCATGTGTATGTGTTTCATATGTTCTTCTAAAGAAGATGAAAAAATTAAAACATCGTCGATGTAGACGTACACGAATTTCCCTATGAATTCTCTAAGTATGTCATCTACACAACGTTGGAAAATAGATGGAGCGTTTTTTAAACCGAAAGGCATACGTACAAATTCGTATTTACCTCCATTAACGCAAAAAGCTGTTTTTTCTCTATCCTCCTTTTTTATTTTTATCTGGTGAAAACCAGATTCTAAATCTAGCGTGGTGAAGTATTTGGCATTTCCTAAGTTTTGTAATGTAACATTGACATCAGGTATGATGTATCTATCTGTTACAGTATGTTCATTAAGTTTTCTGAAATCTATGACCATTCGTCGTTTTGGTTTCCCGTTTTTGTCTAATCCTTTCTTGTGTACGGTCAACATTGGTGAATTATAAGGGCTATAGCTTTTTTGTATAATCCCTTGCTCTAGTAGGTTCTTTATTTCTTCATTCACGAATTCAGTATCATTGAAATTGCCTGGATATTGTTTAGTCCAGATTGGTTCTTTAGTTGTTGTTCTAATGCTAGCTTCTATGGCTGTTGTGAATGGTAAAGGTCCTATTTTATTATTTTGTTTCATAAGTTCATTAATCTCTAATTCGTATTTTTTATCTCCTATGGAGTAGTTTATTTTTTGTATTTTTTCGGGGACTATAAACAATTTTTTTCCAATGTCTATGACTGCTTCTAATTGTGTTATGCCCTCAACTCCTAACATTAAGTCGTAGTCGTCATTAGTTTGTAATTCAAAAAATTCTAATTCCTTCTTTAATACACTTATTTTTTGTTTGTAATTTAATATCGATTCACCGTGCATGGTAATCATTCTAAATGGTTTAGTCTTAATTCTATTACCTAAAACTAAATTTTTATTAATATAGTTACGGGGTTGCACCGCAATCAATGAAAATTTTATATTCTTTGTTACCCTCATCTTTCAAAAAAATATAGTACAACCCGTCTATTAGTTTAAATTCTTATATATACTATTATTAGAAAATGAATTGCTACCTTTTTGTGCTGTAGTGCTGGTATTATCGTCTTCTTGATGATTTGTTTGTATTCGGTTGTTCCTCTGTATTTTATATTGTTGTTGAAAATTACCGCTTTGGTCTCTCATTCTTTTCCAGGGTTGACTATGGAAACCTTGTTGTGGTAGTTGTTTGGTGATGCCCGAAGATGTATCCATTGGCTCTGGTCTAGATACATTCTGATGTTGCCAATTCGGTCGTTGTAAGTTGAATGGTTTGTACGACGGACGTCTAAAGTTATTTTGCTTGTTGAACTGTAGTTGGTCTTTCTGGTGATGTTTTGGAGGTTGTAATCTGCTTACATTGGATGTCTTTCCTAGTTGAAAGTCCCTATGGGTGTTGTCATGCTCAATTGTCTGTGCTATGGCATAGGCGTGCTCCAAATCTCTAATGGGATTTCCATATAGTGTTGATCGTATGAATTCATTATGAATTCCATTCTTAAATGACCTTACTGCGTCTTCCATAGCGTGTGCAGTCATGCATTTTATAGATTCAGGTGGGTCTCCAGACATGGATATTTTTGCTGTGACGACAGTTAGGGCTTTACTTACGTCGTCGTGAAATTCGGATAAGGTTTTTCTCCCTTGAGTTAGTTTAGTTAACTCATCTTTGAGTACATACAGTGGACGTTGGTCACAATATGTGTAGTCCAATCTGTTTATTATGGCCTCAAAATTAAAAATGGTGTTGTGGTTCAATAAAATGTCGGCAGCAGGGCCGGTTATTTTCGATTTAATTATTGAAAGGGCCTCTACGTATCGATTTGAATGACAGTGTTGGCTGATGCTATCCATTAGTCTCATTGCGTCTTCTCGCCATAGACGGTACTTGTTTTGCGTGCCGTCAAATGTGGATAGGGCTTTAAAGATTTCCAAATTTATTTCGTTTGGATTATTGTAGATGGCAGTCCTTGGTTCTAATGCTTCGGCTTGGGGATAATTTACTGCCGGATTCGTTGGTATTTGGTCGAGTCTACTTCTTAGTGCCGCGTTTTCTTCCATTACTTTTTCTAGTGCTGCTTGCAAATTAGCCATTTGCTGGATGATTTGACTCAAATCTGTTTGTGCCATCTTTTCCAAATCTCTATTGCTGTCGAATATATTTTGTCTGAATCTTTTCATTAAAAGTATTGTTTTAAAGATTTTCTTCACTATGTAACTGCTTTTCACTTAATCCTTTTTATGAGGATTTAAAAATTTTCTTTTTTGTTTTCACTATGTGACTTAATCCTTTTTTGACAAGGAGGTTTGGTCCGCTCTCTTAGAGTAACAAAGTATATGCTACTCCTGGCAGGATCGCCAATTAAAGTTTTTACTTTTTTGGTTAATTAAAAAAATAAATTTTTTAGACGTCTATGCATCTTTTTTATTTTATTTTTTTTTTCTTAACTCTAGTGAGTTAATCTTAATACATATGTTAATACTTAACTGAACTTATAATTCTGAAATATGTTGCTTAAATACTAGAAATTACATACTATCTTATCAACTAAATAATTGTAGGCAGTTACCTACATTTTAACATGATAAACCTTCTTTCTTTGTTTTCTTAAACAAGATTGATCATGTTTTATTCTGAGGGTGTTTACAAAAGAACATTTAGATAATGTGTTTACAATTTACAAGTACATTTAGGTAAAGTGTCTTTGTTTCTTATGATTGAACATGGTTTATTATCTTACAATTTAGAGAAAGTGTTTGTGTTATGAATCGTTGCTTATACCTACATAGTTATCGTTTGTCTGTGAGGGTATTCTACCTATCGTTCTTAACTTGCGTAAGTTTGTATTTGCAATTTTTTCTGAATAACGTCCAATGAAATTTAAAAAGATTAATACAAGCTTTTAATTATATATATGTATATATATATATATATATATATATATATATATATATATATATATATATATATATATAGGTAGTGGTTCCGATCCTGAGCCGATCCATCCACGAGATGCATCGTTTACGGAAGGTGCTGAACTTTCGATATCCTGTACGGATTGATTTACCCCTCGATTTTTCACAGGGGACCTCGGTGTCTTCGAACTCTGCCCAAAGGCGTTCTGCTCCAGGGTATTTATTCCACCTGGGTTAGACTGAATTGTCCTATTTTTCAATTGGTCGACTTGTTTGTTTGTGTTTGTGTTCATTGTTCTTTCTTATGGACCCCAACTCTTGGCCGCTATCTTGATTTGTCGTTGTAGTCGTCACAAAGGACCCCGTGGTTATCTTTGCCTAAGCAGGGAGGCCACGCGAGGCTTGACACATAACCTTATGGATTATGTGTTCAGAGCCAGGTCGACGCAAGCCAGGAATTTTCCATCTGGTCCTACAACACCAACCTAACAGTGACGAATCAAGAACGTTCCAAGAGACTTGCCATGGTTTTAACGGGGCGGAGGCAACAGCAGCATTAGCCCAACAGCCATTTCGACCGGTTGTCACACCGTTTACTCAGGTGTCAGAATACTACCGCTACCAGCTCATGTCATCAAATCAAATCCATATTCCGGTATACCATAATTAGAACCTTACCGGGCTCGGTCCTAATGCACAATCAGAGCGCCGCTATTTGGTCGGAGAAAACTGAGGGAACAACGGAAGCGTCACTCTCCTATTTTCTCCTCTCAAGAGGGAACGCTCTGTGGGGTGATACCTATTTTATGGCGGCATCGATTCGCCATGTCACAGATAGCATTTTCGGTCACCTGTACCCTTTTATAGTACGCCTCTGCATCTGCCGCTCTTGGTCGGGGACTGCTTATTGGTTATTCGCAGCAAACCTACGTACTAGAGGCCGTTCAGTTATCCGCCACCTACTGACCCCCATGGTAGCCTGAAGCTCAGCCTATATACATGTATGTAGGTATATTTGCTTGTGCACAAGCAGAAGATCGGTGTGTATGTATGTTGGCATGTGCTTTTGCACAGGCAGCAGTTTAGTCTTGAGTCTGGTTTTCTTTTGCACTCAGCAGTTACACATGGTCTGTGTATACTAAAGAAAACCAAAAGCAATCACAACAAGTAAAAACGTTATATTCGACCGGGTCGAATCTTAAATACCCTCCAAATATTTAGTAAGTGAATTTGAAATGTTTAACTTGGTGGGACAGAGTTCCTTTATATAATATCGTACGTCAACGCCCACTAAAGGGGGCGGAGTTCAAAAATATACAATATCATGTTTTCCACAGACGAACGTATGGGCATTGCTAGACCGTCTTAGACTTCATCACAATTCTCCTTAGAGGGTATAAAAACTGTATTTTGGCGGGGTCCCTCTGGCAAGGGCTGTGGGGGAAACATTTCACATTTGTCATAAAACTCTAAAAATAAATGCTTGGGATAATTATACACAAAATTAAAATAAATTTTTATTTATTTTTAATAGGGTCATTTAGCGGGCAAAGGGGGTGGAGGGGGTAGGACAGAAATCGGCAGTCATAAAATTCTAAAGATAAATGCTTGGGATGATTATATACAAAATTGAAAATAAACATTTTTTTGGTAGGGTCATTTAGGGGGCAAAGGAAGAGGGGGGGAGGGGGTAGGGCAGAAATCGGCAGTCATAAAACTCCAAAGATAAATGCTTGGGATGATTATATACAAAATTTAAAAAAAAAAATTTTTTTTGGTAGGGTCATTTAGGGGGCGAAGGGGAAGGAGGGGGTAGGTCAGAGTAGTAGGGCAGAAACAGGTAGACATAAAACTCTAAAAATAAATGCTTGGGATGATTATACACAAAATTAAACAAAAATTTTTATTTATTTTTAATAGGGTCATTTAGCGTTCAAAGAGGGAGGAGGGGGTAGGGCAGCAACAGGCAGTCATAAAGCTCTAAAGATAAATGATTATATACAAAATTAAAATAAATATTTTTTTTGTGGTAGGGTCATTTAGGTGGAAAAGGAAGAGGGGGGGGGGGATAGGGCAGAAATCGGCAGTCATAAAACTCTAAAGATAAATTAAATGCTTGGGATGATTATATACAAAATTTAAAATTTTTTTTTTGGTAGGGTCATTTAGGGGGCGAAGGGGAAGGGGGGTAGGGCAGAGTATTACCAGGTTTCGTCTCAGCTTCGTCATTAAAGTTAAAAGTGTTATTTTTAAGGAATGTGGGCTTAAGTAAAACAATTTGTTAAATTTTTATGCTATTTTTGCCTATAATAACGCCCACTGAAGTGGGCGGGGTCAAAAAACATTTTTATTTTATTTAATGGCTCCAAGTTTAAGGCGTTGGACAGTATTTGACATAAAAATATATCATTTGCTTAACAAAATAACCAAAAAACTTTAAAAATTATGTTGTTTTTTCTGGGTTGGTTGGTTCTCTCAATGAATTGGGAGATAAAGCCATTTTTTTTGGTAACATTTGAATGGGAGATAAAGCCATCATGGCCTTAGCTCACATTAGCAATATTAGAAAATGGCTTTATCTCTCATTTCAGTTTTGAAGAATTTGCTCCTTTATATATGTCGAACAGTGGCTTCGCTGAGGAAAGATTTTCTGCATTGCCGGCCTTCGGCCGGACTAAAGGATTTTCTCCTCTATGTATGTGTTGCCGCCGTCCACAACAGGCTAAAATCTGCCTTTTATTAAACGCTAACGTATAACTCTATTAATCTCTTTTTACATCTCTTAAAAGGTCTCATTGTTTGTTAAATATCAATTCTGATCATTGTACATATATATCTCTATTTTTTGCCGTGATCAAATACAGATAAATGCACATATGTATGACCATATAATAAGTACATAGGTATAACTAAGAACTGCTTTAACGGTTACTAAAAGTACATGCATACGTGTCAAGCTGGGCAAAAGAATTTTTCGAGACAAACCATAAAGTCATTAAAAAGTAACACGTTCTTGCATTTCAACCATCTATAAGACCACAGCAAAAATATTAATAAAATTTTAAAGCTATCTTTTATTTCTTTTCTATTTCTTTATTATTTTCAATTTAAAATATATATAAATATATACTTATGAATTATATGTATACACACATATGAAATTGAAGTAATAAAATTAACAATTAATAATTATACACCTAAAGAAATAAATAGCTCTTGAAATTTACATTTGCCGCTGCGGTCAGCCAACAGTTCTTTAAAATTTTATTAATACTATTTCCATTGTGATGAATATGGAAAAAGAAAATTGTCTCCCTGGCTACAGCTGTGGAAAATGCAAAAATTTGGACAACAGTCAAATGGTAATGTGCGATAGATGTGACAAATGGTTTCACTTCACTTGTGTTGGAGTCGACAGCAACGTGGCTGATTACAGTTGGAACTGCGACCTATGCGAACCCAAGCAATCCATCACAACTGCTGCTGTTGGTGTAACCGGCGTTGGAACTCATCCGAACTCAACTTCATCACCAGCTTTAACTCCAGCAAACATTGCCACATCAGTAGCAACTACCCCGATAAATAATAGCCTGTCTAGCTCTACACCCCCAATATATGCAGCAACTGTAGCATTTGCACCAGTCTCAACATCGACCATGCAACAACATAGTTATGCTGCCGCACATGCGTTAATGGCGCCGTCAAGTGCAATGGGCTCAGCCAATCTGTACCCTTATATACCACAGCAAACGACAAAGCCGTCAAATATGCAACAGCGTTTTTTAAGCAAAACATGTGTACAACGTGCAACAAGCGTGCAAAATTATTGTGAAAAGCAAAAAATGCTGGAGTTGGAGCGTCTAGAAGAGGAAAAGAAAATAGAACAAGAATATTTGGAACGTAAATATAAAATATTAACGCAAAGCGACATGCAAAGCGACGAGCAAATTAATTTAAATCAAAGTATTATGCCAGCACCCCTCGGCACAGAAAATAGTCAACGTGTATTTAATGGTGTCTACCCCACGCCCGTTCAAATTGCAGCCAGACGCTCGATACCGAGTGAACTCCCATCGTTTAATGGTGACCCGGAAGATTGGCCGATGTTTATAGCCAGCTTTGAGACAAGCACATCAATTGCCGGATTCTCCAACGCCGAAAACCTCATGCGGCTTCAACATTGCTTAAAAGGTAAGGCAAGGGAATTAGTTAAGAGCAAGTTGCTGCTACCTGCACTCGTGCCGGACATCATCCACACTCTGCGACTCTGTTTTGGAACCAGAACACATCCTGGAGCGTGTAATAAATAAGGCAAAAGCTATGCCATCCCCTAGAGACAAGCTTGAGTCGATAATTGAATTTGCAATAACAACTTGCAACTGCCAACAGTTGATAGACATAATCTTCAAAAAATAAATGCCAAAGAATGTTATTTCAAATGATAATAAACATTCTCCATTAAATTTTAATTTTTTGTGTTTTTTTCTTTAAAAAAGTAGGGAACCTCGAAATGAATCACCCAATATTAAGTTTATTAGATTGTATACAAGAAACTGCTTGTCATATAAAAAGGAAAAGAAATAGAGAGTGTGTGAAAGCATGGCGAAAAAGTAGACTCGAGCGTGGTACGTTTTAATTTTTAATGAACGACCTCTCCGATGATACAGCATCATTCTTAAATTACATCAGAATGAAACAAGACACTTTTAATTTCATCTTCTCAAAAATTGAATTGGATATAAAAAAACGGGACACTGTTATGAGATAAGCAATAACTCCGGCAGAGAAACTAGCAGCAACTTTTCAATATCTGGCTACTGGAGAGTCTTATATGTAAGAGTACATGCTTCTAAACAAAGACTTTCGGACTCTTTTCTCTGCTCTGCAATTCCTGAAGTATGTCAGGCTATATGGAAGTTGTAACGACACGTTTCCGCTGGTTGCTGGGGCAGGACTCAGCGGCGTCCAGGGTCGTACTGATTATTTATTTGTTATCAGGGCAGTAGGCAAAAAAAAAAAACACTTCCATTTCTTATTTTGGTTCTTTTATTATTCTACGCGACGTAGCGATATTTTGCAGCGGCGTTGCGGGAGGCTTTTCTTGTGGTTACACGAGCGTGCGGGCGGAGGCACGGTGTAGGAGGCCCAACCGAGTGTGGAGAGCGTGCCCGGTCGAATTTTCAAGCTTCGGGGAATGCGTCAATCGTTGTCGGTGCGGTAGTCTAAGCTTCTGGTTAGGGCAATTCCAATTCTGTCACGAACAACGTGGGTGCAGAATGAGCGTGTCATCCGGTCGAGTTTTCCAACATCGGTGGTAGACAAACTCCGAAACGGCTTTCACAAAATGAAACCAACCGACTATTCTACGTTACTGAATTAAACAATACAATAAAAAGCTAGACTACGAATATATTAGGACTTACCTCCACGCCGGCTGCACAAGAAGAACTCCTGTTCTATGCAAATGCTTCGCCTTTTATAGCCGGGCTCAGCAGGCACACATGAATATTTTCATGCATGTGTATGTGTCTTACAATATGAAAAGTATACTGAACAACTATAACAATGTTAACAGCGGTATTCATAAATATTTTAAAAAACATTTCAAACCTTGTTTAAGCAATATTCGCTAAAATTGTATTCATAATAAAATTTTAGCTTAAAAAACGTTTTTTAAACCTTGTGTAAATAAACAAATTTTAAAATTGACTGCACCCATGTTTAAACATTGTTTTAAAATGACATTCTTGAATTTTGTTCTTGTTGTTTACATTTATTAAACTTTATAAAAGTGGAATAATTTTTTTAATATGGGATAAAAAATAGGAGAAAATCGTTATTTAAAAAAAAAAACAATGGATACGTTATATTTAATAAGAGAAATAGGTAAGTATGTGTCAGTTTAATCTAGAAAAGAGTTTTAGTTTATCTCTTTTAAAAGAAACAATCGGCGAAATTGTAAATGGTCAACAAACGAAAATTTATAAGAAAAGAAGCGATCCGTTTTCCATTCCCGATACCCAATTTAAACAGAAATATCGGTTTAAAAAAGAAACTGTTCAAAAAATTGTACATTTAATAAAATCCGATATTTCTGTAGAGCGTAGAGGATGCGGAACTCCGGCAGAACTTCAGGTCTTGGTAGCTCTACGTTGTTGGGGAAGAAGAGAAGTATGTTGTGTAGATGAAAGTTAAATGTTTAAAAACAAGTCGAACTTCTAGTTCCAGGATGATAGTGGAGACCTTCATGGGCTTTCTCAACCTATTGTGTGTAGGATATGTGCTAAAGTTGCTAATGCCCTAGCAAAACATGCTAGAACCTATATAAAAATGCCATCAACTATTGAAGAGGAAGCTAAATCAAAAGGAGAACCGAGGTTTTCCTGGTATAATCGGAGCTATAGATGGGACCCACATAAAAATAAAAAAATTGGCGGTGACTTAGCACAACATAAATAGAAAAGGATATTATTCGCTGAATGTGCAGGTAACAAGTGAAATCTAATTCTATATATAACGAATTTATTTGATATGTGTGTATGCATGTAGGTTGTTTGCGATGCCCATCTTAGAATATTAGATATCGTGGCAAGGTGGAGGGGCAGTACACATGACTGTCGAATTTTCAATGAATCTAAAATCAAAGAAAGATTTGAAAATAATGAATTTAAAGGGCGCTTGCTTGGTGATTCTGGCTATAAATTAACACCATATTTATTTACTCTACTGCAACAACCTCAAAATGAGAAAGAAAATTAATACAACATTGCAACACGCAACACTATAGAACGCTGCTTTGGAGTGTGGAAGCAGCGATTCCGTTGCTTACTTGGTGGAATGACTGTTACTTTTCCAAATGTTAAAGTAATTATTGTAGCTTTAGCTGTCCTCCACAACATAGCTATTGATGAGAAAGACACTATTCCAGGTAAACCCATTTGTGATTCATAATGACCGATTTAATTTTTTCAACATTATATTTTTTTATTTATAAAATTTAACTTTGTATTATAATACAAAGTTAAATTTTGAAAAATGTATACATTTGTATTTATTTTAGACGACTACGAATATAGCCCAGATGAACACATATTACCTGAAATTTCAGAAAATGTGTTACAACGTCGTGGGAGAACAAGAGAAAACATAATAATAAAAAATTTTATACTAAAATATTTTTAGTATTATCACCCGATTCTCATGATGTTTTAAAAATAACGTAAGTTTTAATTCTCTCTGCAAAGTTTATGCACAAATTTGTGTTTGAGAACTATCAAAAGTCGACAACTACCTGGATACAAACTGTATAAATAATAACGAAACTTTTAAAATTAAATAAAAACTTTTTACTTCATGTATTCACAACACTTAAGCATATAACAAAATATATTATTAAATTAATTCAGTTCTTATATGTTAAGATTTGAAATTTTAATTTAGAAAGTGATTAGAAATATTTCTGTGTATCTTTGTTATATTAAATATGCGTTCATGTTCTGATCATTAGATTAATATGTTTAATAATAAATAAATTAATATGTATTATTAATAATAATTTCATAAGTAAATATGTACACATTTTTAATTAAATATGATGTTATATAACAAATATGACCAGATAACAAATTAAAAACTAAATTTTTCTTTTTATATTTTCTTCTATTAGATTTTCAATTTCCATTAACATTTATCTGTAAAGAATGCAAATTGCAAAATATTAACCGATTCATAGATTTTTTTATATATGATAATTTATTGTTCGGATTATGTGTAAACCTATCTTGATGATAATTAATATGCACAAACCTATAATTAGTAGAATACAAAAAGTAACTTTTCATTTTAATTTAAACTTTTATAGTAATTAAAATTATTCGTATCTTTTAACCCAAAAAGTACGAATACCACAAAAGTATGGAACCTACATACCAAATCTCAAGCCTCTATCTTCATACATATATGTATATATATATATATATATATATATATATATATATATATATATATATATATATATGTATGTATATGTATACATATACATACATATATATACATATATATATATATGTATATATATATACATATATGTATGAAGATAGAGGCTTGAGATTTGGTATGTAGGTTCCATACTTTTGTGGTATTCGTACTTTTTGGGTTAAAAGATACGAATAATTTTAATATACATACATATATATATATATATATATATATATATATATATATATATATATATATATATATATATTGTGTTCGTTATAAATATATATATATATATATATATATATATATATATATATATGTATATATATATACTTATATATATATATATATATATATATATATATATATATATATATATACATATATATAAATATATATATATATATATATATATATATATATATATATATATATACTATATATATATATATATATATATATATATATATATATACATATATATATATATATATATATATATATATATATATTTATAACGAACACAATATATATATATATATATATATATATATATATATATGTATGTATATTAAAATTATTCGTATCTTTTAACCCAAAAAGTACGAATACCACAAAAGTATGGAACCTACATACCAAATCTCAAGCCTCTATCTTCATACATATATGTATATATATATATATATATATATATATATATGTATATATATGTATGTATATGTATACATATACATATATATATATATATATATATATATATATATATATACATATATGTATGAAGATAGAGGCTTGAGATTTGGTATGTAGGTTCCATACTTTTGTGGTATTCGTACTTTTTGGGTTAAAAGATACGAATAATTTTAATTACTATAAAAGTTTAAATTAAAATGAAAAGTTACTTTTTGTATTCTACTAATTATAGGTTTGTGCATATTAATTATCATCAAGATAGGTTTACACATAATCCGAACAATAAATTATCATATATAAAAAAATCTATGAATCGGTTAATATTTTGCAATTTGCATTCTTTACAGATAAATGTTAATGGAAATTGAAAATCTAATAGAAGAAAATATAAAAAGAAAAATTTAGTTTTTAATTTGTTATCTGGTCATATTTGTTATATAACATCATATTTAATTAAAAATGTGTACATATTTACTTATGAAATTATTATTAATAATACATATTAATTTATTTATTATTAAACATATTAATCTAATGATCAGAACATGAACGCATATTTAATATAACAAAGATACACAGAAATATTTCTAATCACTTTCTAAATTAAAATTTCAAATCTTAACATATAAGAACTGAAATAATTTAATAATATATTTTGTTATATGCTTAAGTGTTGTGAATACATGAAGTAAAAAGTTTTTATTTAATTTTAAAAGTTTCGTTATTATTTATACAGTTTGTATCCAGGTAGTTGTCGACTTTTGATAGTTCTCAAACACAAATTTGTGCATAAACTTTGCAGAGAGAATTAAAACTTACGTTATTTTTAAAACATCATGAGAATCGGGTGATAATACTAAAAATATTTTAGTATAAAATTTTTTATTATTATGTTTTCTCTTGTTCTCCCACGACGTTGTAACACATTTTCTGAAATTTCAGGTAATATGTGTTCATCTGGGCTATATTCGTAGTCGTCTAAAATAAATACAAATGTATACATTTTTCAAAATTTAACTTTGTATTATAATACAAAGTTAAATTTTATAAATAAAAAAATATAATGTTGAAAAAATTAAATCGGTCATTATGAATCACAAATGGGTTTACCTGGAATAGTGTCTTTCTCATCAATAGCTATGTTGTGGAGGACAGCTAAAGCTACAATAATTACTTTAACATTTGGAAAAGTAACAGTCATTCCACCAAGTAAGCAACGGAATCGCTGCTTCCACACTCCAAAGCAGCGTTCTATAGTGTTGCGTGTTGCAATGTGTGCAATGTTGTATTAATTTTCTTTCTCATTTTGAGGTTGTTGCAGTAGAGTAAATAAATATGGTGTTAATTTATAGCCAGAATCACCAAGCAAGCGCCCTTTAAATTCATTATTTTCAAATCTTTCTTTGATTTTAGATTCATTGAAAATTCGACAGTCATGTGTACTGCCCCTCCACCTTGCCACGATATCTAATATTCTAAGATGGGCATCGCAAACAACCTACATGCATACACACATATCAAATAAATTCGTTATATATAGAATTAGATTTCACTTGTTACCTGCACATTCAGCGAATAATATCCTTTTCTATTTATGTTGTGCTAAGTCACCGCCAATTTTTTTATTTTTATGTGGGTCCCATCTATAGCTCCGATTATACCAGGAAAACCTCGGTTCTCCTTTTGATTTAGCTTCCTCTTCAATAGTTGATGGCATTTTTATATAGGTTCTAGCATGTTTTGCTAGGGCATTAGCAACTTTAGCACATATCCTACACACAATAGGTTGAGAAAGCCCATGAAGGTCTCCACTATCATCCTGGAACTAGAAGTTCGACTTGTTTTTAAACATTTAACTTTCATCTACACAACATACTTCTCTTCTTCCCCAACAACGTAGAGCTACCAAGACCTGAAGTTCTGCCGGAGTTCCGCATCCTCTACGCTCTACAGAAATATCGGATTTTATTAAATGTACAATTTTTTGAACAGTTTCTTTTTTAAACCGATATTTCTGTTTAAATTGGGTATCGGGAATGGAAAACGGATCGCTTCTTTTCTTATAAATTTTCGTTTGTTGACCATTTACAATTTCGCCGATTGTTTCTTTTAAAAGAGATAAACTAAAACTCTTTTCTAGATTAAACTGACACATACTTACCTATTTCTCTTATTAAATATAACGTATCCATTGTTTTTTTTTTAAATAACGATTTTCTCCTATTTTTTATCCCATATTAAAAAAATTATTCCACTTTTATAAAGTTTAATAAATGTAAACAACAAGAACAAAATTCAAGAATGTCATTTTAAAACAATGTTTAAACATGGGTGCAGTCAATTTTAAAATTTGTTTATTTACACAAGGTTTAAAAAACGTTTTTTAAGCTAAAATTTTATTATGAATACAATTTTAGCGAATATTGCTTAAACAAGGTTTGAAATGTTTTTTAAAATATTTATGAATACCGCTGTTAACATTGTTATAGTTGTTCAGTATACTTTTCATATTGTAAGACACATACACATGCATGAAAATATTCATGTGTGCCTGCTGAGCCCGGCTATAAAAGGCGAAGCATTTGCATAGAACAGGAGTTCTTCTTGTGCAGCCGGCGTGGAGGTAAGTCCTAATATTTTCGTAGTCTAGCTTTTTATTGTATTGTTTAATTCAGTAACGTAGAATAGTCGGTTGGTTTCATTTTGTGAAAGCCGTTTCGGAGTTTGTCTACCACCGATGTTGGAAAACTCGACCGGATGACACGCTCATTCTGCACCCACGTTGTTCGTGACAGAATTGGAATTGCCCTAACCAGAAGCTTAGACTACCGCGCCGACAACGATTGACGCATTCCCCGAAGCTTGAAAATTCGACCGGGCACGCTCTCCACACTCGGTTGGGTCTCCTACACCGTGCCTCCGCCCGCACGCTCGTGTAACCACAAGAAAAGCCTCCCGCAACGCCGCTGCAAAATATCGCTACGTCGCGTAGAATAATAAAAGAACCAAAATAAGAAATGGAAGTGTTTTTTTTTTTTTGCCTACTGCCCTGATAACAAATAAATAATCAGTACGACCCTGGACGCCGCTGAGTCCTGCCCCAGCAACCAGCGGAAACGTGTCGTTACAACTTCCATATAGCCTGACATACTTCAGGAATTGCAGAGCAGAGAAAAGAGTCCGAAAGTCTTTGTTTAGAAGCATGTACTCTTACATATAAGACTCTCCAGTAGCCAGATATTGAAAAGTTGCTGCTAGTTTCTCTGCCGGAGTTATTGCTTATCTCATAACAGTGTCCCGTTTTTTTATATCCAATTCAATTTTTGAGAAGATGAAATTAAAAGTGTCTTGTTTCATTCTGATGTAATTTAAGAATGATGCTGTATCATCGGAGAGGTCGTTCATTAAAAATTAAAACGTACCACGCTCGAGTCTACTTTTTCGCCATGCTTTCACACACTCTCTATTTCTTTTCCTTTTTATATGACAAGCAGTTTCTTGTATACAATCTAATAAACTTAATATTGGGTGATTCATTTCGAGGTTCCCTACTTTTTTAAAGAAAAAAACACAGAAAATTAAAATTTAATGGAGAATGTTTATTATCATTTGAAATAACATTCTTTGGCATTTATTTTTTGAAGATTATGTCTATCAACTGTTGGCAGTTGCAAGTTGTTATTGCAAATTCAATTATCGACTCAAGCTTGTCTCTAGGGGATGGCATAGCTTTTGCCTTATTTATTACACGCTCTAGGATGTGTTCTGGTTCCAAAACAGAGTCGCAGAGTGTGGATGATGTCCGGCACGAGTGCAGGTAGCAGCAACTTGCTCTTAACTAATTCCCTTGCCTTACCTTTTAAGCAATGTTGAAGCCGCATGAGGTTTTCGGCGTTGGAGAATCCGGCAATTGATGTGCTTGTCTCAAAGCTGGCTATAAACATCGGCCAATCTTCCGGGTCACCATTAAACGATGGGAGTTCACTCGGTATCGAGCGTCTGGCTGCAATTTGAATGGGCGTGGGGTAGACACCATTAAATACACGTTGACTATTTTCTGTGCCGAGGGGTGCTGGCATATTACTTTGATTTAAATTAATTTGCTCGTCGCTTTGCATGTCGCTTTGCGTTAATATTTTATATTTACGTTCCAAATATTCTTGTTCTATTTTCTTTTCCTCTTCTAGACGCTCCAACTCCAGCATTTTTTGCTTTTCACAATAATTTTGCACGCTTGTTGCACGTTGTACACATGTTTTGCTTAAAAAACGCTGTTGCATATTTGACGGCTTTGTCGTTTGCTGTGGTATATAAGGGTACAGATTGGCTGAGCCCATTGCACTTGACGGCGCCATTAACGCATGTGCGGCAGCATAACTATGTTGTTGCATGGTCGATGTTGAGACTGGTGCAAATGCTACAGTTGCTGCATATATTGGGGGTGTAGAGCTAGACAGGCTATTATTTATCGGGGTAGTTGCTACTGATGTGGCAATGTTTGCTGGAGTTAAAGCTGGTGATGAAGTTGAGTTCGGATGAGTTCCAACGCCGGTTACACCAACAGCAGCAGTTGTGATGGATTGCTTGGGTTCGCATAGGTCGCAGTTCCAACTGTAATCAGCCACGTTGCTGTCGACTCCAACACAAGTGAAGTGAAACCATTTGTCACATCTATCGCACATTACCATTTGACTGTTGTCCAAATTTTGGCATTTTCCACAGCTGTAGCCAGGGAGACAATTTTCTTTTTCCATATTCATCACAATGGAAATAGTATTAATAAAATTTTAAAGAACTGTTGGCTGACCGCAGCGGCAAATGTAAATTTCAAGAGCTATTTATTTCTTTAGGTGTATAATTATTAATTGTTAATTTTATTACTTCAATTTCATATGTGTGTATACATATAATTCATAAGTATATATTTATATATATTTTAAATTGAAAATAATAAAGAAATAGAAAAGAAATAAAAGATAGCTTTAAAATTTTATTAATATTTTTGCCGTGGTCTTATAGATGGTTGAAATGCAAGAACGTGTTACTTTTTAATGACTTTATGGTTTGTCTCGAAAAATTCTTTTGCCCAGCTTGACACGTATGCATGTACTTTTAGTAACCGTTAAAGCAGTTCTTAGTTATACCTATGTACTTATTATATGGTCATACATATGTGCATTTATCTGTATTTGATCACGGCAAAAAATAGAGATATATATTGTTACAAAGTTTAAAAATAGATTCAAATATAACGACAATGTGGCTATATGTACTTGGCAGCACTGTCAAACCATCTCTAGTTGTCAAAATGTTACAACCCTGGTCAACACCATGCAGATAATATTTGAATTAACGGAAATGGAATATTCCGGATACATCGTTGAGAATATACAAGATCATTCGAGGCTGTGCAATAATAAGTGTAAATAACAATAACGAAAAACCTAGCAACATCAATGCTAAGAGATGATGATGTTATTCTTAATGATCTTGTACGCAAGTATTCGCTGCAAATAAAAACTAAACATGTACATCAATATACACAGCAACATACACACAAATATACACAGCAACATGCCCACATAGCACAAGAAGAAACAAAACTACACAACACACACAACACTCATACATACAACCACACATAGTTACAATAAACAAAACACAAGACAGCATTGTCATATATACAAACACACGTATATAGCTACATGTTAAGCAAAGCACAACCAACAACAACCATGACCAGATGCTTCGCGAAGTTACCAGACGATGTCATTTTGCTATATAAAGTCGCTGCCAGTGAACAGCGGGATCAGTGTGATTTTAAATCTAGACGTGTTTACATCGCTAAGTGTTTAGTAGTACAAATACTCGTGTTAATAAAGTAGTAAATAAAGTGTTGCCGCATTATATTTCTAAAGTTAATTGTCTGTGTTTTTAATTTGATGCAATTAAACGAATCCTTGAAGGATAAGTAAAAAGCGTTTTTACGAAAAGGTCTAAAAACGTAACAATTGGTGTCAGAAGTGGGATTGCAAAAATAATTAAAAAGGACATTGCAATATAAGAAAAAAAGGACATTAAAAAAAAAATTATGAAATTTGATGAACTGAAAGTTGAACAGCTAAAAAAGGAGCTTAGTAAGCGGGAATTACCAACAGCAGGTAACAAGGCAGAACTGCAGAAGAGGCTGATAGATGAGTTTAAGAATCGCGGCATCGACATCGGGACATACGAGTTTGAGGACAAAGACGATGTAGAGGTATGTCCTCCTGCTACGACCAGCAGCATGGACATAAATTCAATGTTCGCTGCTATGATGATCCAGATACAGGAAGCAACAAGGATCAGCACTGAAAAGCTTGTAGCCGAAATAACTGGAATAAAGCAGAACTCAGAAATCAGCAGTGAAAAGCTTGTAGCCGAAATAACTGAAATTAAACAGAACTCTCAGCAGATGCATGAAGCATCAAGGATCAGCACTGAAAAGCTTGTAGCCGAAATAACTGAAATTAAACAGAACTCTCAGCAGATGCATGAAGCATCAAGGATCAGCACTGAAAAGCTTGTAGCAGAAATACAGGAGTCAAATAGAGCCACGAACGAGACTCTGGTAGAGGTTTCTGAGGCCATTAATAGGAGGGTGGATTCTATTGAGAACAAATTCTCAGAGCTGGCAGAGAGAGTCCAACATCTAGAAAGCGGTGGCCTAGAACAGCATGCAAAAGAGTTCGAAGAAAAATTTCATGCTCTAGAGGACAAAGTGCATAACCTTGAGCGTAGTGGCGGGACAGTGCGAGCAGTTGCGGAGGTTTCTGCGCGAATAAAAGCGCCATGCTTTGACGGCAGCGTACCATTGGGCATCTTTAGATTCCAGTTCGAGACGGTTGCTAGCAGAAATGGATGGGATGCTGAAGAAAAGGCCATAGAGTTAATTTTGTCCTTAAAGGGTACAGCCGCAGAGGTTCTTGAGACCGTGCCAGTAAGCAGCAGAAGCAACTATAATGAAATAATGGCAGCATTGCAGCGCAAGTATGGTGGTGAGCACAAGCGCGATTTATACAGAATGGAATTGCGATGTAGAGTTCAGAAGCCTAACGAGTCTCTACAAGATTTCGCAATGGAAATCGAGCGTTTAGTGCAGCTCACATATCCAGGCGAGAGTCACCCGTTCCTGGACCACTTTAAAACTGAGGCGTTCGTTAATGGCATTCGCGACTCTGATGTCAAACTAGCTGTGTGCGCAACGCAGAAATCCACTTTCGCTGAGACTGTTTCATTTGCGCTGGCACAAGAGACTGCAAGGATGGTTTTCAAGCCACAGATATGTAAGGTGCGGAATGTGGATGTTTTGTCCGAGAATGATAATAACCTGGTCGCTAGTGTTAAGGAGGCAATGCGACAACTGTTGGCGGAAAGTGCTACCAAAGAAAAGCCTAAATGCTTTAACTGCGGAAAAATCGGTCATTTTCAGCGCAACTGCAAAGCACCAAGAAAAAGAGGTAGATCTGTTTCGCCACCAAGAAACAGCAAACGGGTGAACCAAACAACAGCACAAGAGTCCCCGTTAAACTAAAACGAGCTAGCGCTAAGGGGCAAGAGCTAGCTCCCACAAACGAGGGCCCCACAATCTCCATATCAGTTATGCAGCAGAAAAATAGCAATCTTACTGCGTCTGGACACATCAACGGGGAAAAGCACGTACTTACCATAGACACAGGGGCGTCGCAGTCAATAATAAGGCCCGATATAGTAAAGGGGAAATGCGATCGTTTAAGCAATATACGGCTACGTACAGCTACTGGAGAGCCTGCCACTGTCTATGGTAAGACTGAAGTGAAGGTGACTATAGCCAACATCAGCGTGAGGCATGTGTTTATTGTTGCCGATATTGTCGATGAGGTAATTATTGGAGCCGATTTTATGATTAATCATGGCATTAATCTACATATGGGGCAACAGCTGATGATTTGGCGTAATGTGGAAATACCCCTTGATGTTGGGTATGACAGCAAGCCGCAAGTAAGAAAAGTATTTGCTATTGAGAGTCAGACGTTACCGCCGCAGTCTGAAACAGTTATATGGGCGCGTATGGAGGGAGATTGTGAGGACAATCGGTTGTGGGTTGTAGAACCAGCAGATCTAAAGAGAGAGCTTATAACAGCAAAAGCTCTAGTAAAAACTAGTAAAGGAGGAATAGTCCCTATAAGAGTACTTAACTTGGCAGACCATGAAAAATTCATCAAAGAAAATTGCGAGATTGGCCAGTGTACCCCAGCAGAGGCAATAATAAACTGTGAGAGGAAGATAGAGCCTACCAATTTGTCCGCCAAAGAACGTGAACAATTTGAGGAATACGTAGGAAAATGGGTAGCAGGACTGTCAGCGACAGATAGAAATAAAGCCAAACAGTTGTTAAAAAGGCATGCCAGTATCTTCGCCATGGGAAACCAAAGTCAGGGTAGAACTGCATTGGTTAAACATGAAATAAACACAGGCGAAGCTAGGCCGATTAAACAGCCACCCAGAAGTGTACCCCTAGCAAAGCGAGATGAAGTCAAAGAGCTTGTAAGAGAAATGGAGCGTGAAGGCGTAATTGAGCCATCTTCTGGTCCTTGGAGTTCGCCAGTAGTCTTAGTTAAAAAGAAAGATGGCAGTACTAGATTCTGCGTAGACTACAGGAAGCTCAACGACATAACCAAGAAGGACAGCTATCCGCTCCCCAGAATCGATGACACTTTGGACACGCTAGCTGGTACGAGATGGTTCTCTACGCTAGACTTGCGAAGCGGATATTGGCAAGTGGAGATTGCAGAGAAAGACAAGGAGAAAACTGCCTTCAGCGTCGGTAACGGATTATGGCAGTTCAAAGTTATGCCATTTGGTCTCTGCAATGCTCCGGCCACATTTGAACGCCTAATGGAGAAGGTACTGAAAGGACTCCACTGGAAGACATGCTTGGTATATCTGGATGACATAATCGTGATGGGGAAAACTTTTGATGAACACCTCAAAAACATGGCAGAAGTTCTTCAACGGATATCATCAGCTGGATTGAAACTCAGCCTGAAGAAATGTGCATTGTTCCAGAAAGAAGTGAAGTATTTGGGGCATCGTGTTACAGCAGACGGAATCTCAACAGATGAAGATAAAATACAAGCAGTAAGGGACTGGCATCAACCTAAAAATCTTCATGAATTGCGCAGCTTTTTGGGCCTTTGTACATACTACAGACGCTTTGTGCCAAATTTTGCCAGTGTAGCTGCAAGCCTGCATGAGCTGACAAAGAAGTCGAGACCATACCATTGGGGTGAGCCACAGGAAAAGGCATTCCAAAAACTTAAAGGATTATTGTGTACGTCACCAGTACTAGCGTATCCCATACCTGGAGAAAAATTTGTGCTGGATACTGATGCGAGCGGCTATGGCATAGGGGGCGTGCTGTCCCAAGTAGTTAATGGCACTGAGAAAGTCATAGGATACTATAGCCGTGTACTCTCAAAACCTGAGAGGAACTACTGTGTGACACGACGTGAGCTCCTGGCAGTATTGGAATGCATTAAACATTACCATAAGTACCTGTATGGTCAACACTTTACATTAAGGACTGACCATTCTGCACTGAGATGGTTATTGCAGTTTAAAAATCCTGAAGGGCAACTGGCAAGGTGGATTGAGCGCCTGCAGAGCTACGACTTCAGTATTGAGCATAGAAGGGGCACAAAACATAACAATGCGGATGCTCTTTCGAGAAGACCCTGCTGTTTAGAGTGTAAACATTGCGTTAGAACCGAACAAAAGGAAGGCGTTGTTGATGTTCGGCTAATGCACATCGACTCTGATGAAGACTGGTCAGCGGCACAGAGGGACGACAGTATACTGGGAAAAATTATAGCAGCCAAAGAGGAGGACAGAAGACCGTCCCGGAATGAAATTTCGGCTGAAAGCCCACTCGCCAAATCTTATTGGGCTCAGTGGAACAGCCTCAAGGTAATAAATGGGTGCCTATACCGCGTATGGGAAAGTGTAGATGGCAAAACAACTTCAAATTTAATAGTTGTGCCATGCTCCAAGATAAGTAAAGTTTTGCAAGAATTTCACAATGGACCTAGTGGCGGTCATCTTGGAGTAACAAAAACACTTGAGAAGCTGAAGCAGCGTTTTTATTGGGTTGGATGTCAACAAGCCGTAGCCGACTGGATAGCAAACTGCCCACAGTGCATAGCAGCCAAAGGCCCAGTAAGAAGAAGCCGGGGACAGCTACAGCAATACAACTCAGGAGCACCATTCGAGCGGATCGCAATGGATGTAGCAGGTCCTTTTCCCGTCACTGAAGCCGGAAATCGTTATGTTCTTGTGGTAATGGACTATTTCAGTAAATGGCCAGAGGTATATGCTATACCTAACCAAGAAGCAAAGACAGTTGTAAATGCATTCGTCAACAACTGGGTATGTCGCTATGGTGTCCCAATAGAATTACATTCCGACCAAGGAAGGAATTTCGAGTCTGCCATATTCAGGGAAATGTGCGAATTATATGGGATAAAGAAAACCAGAACAACGCCGTTGCATCCACAGTCTGATGGCATGGTAGAGAGGTTCAATCGCACCTTAGAAGAGTACCTGCGAAAAGTGGTAAGCAACCATCAGAGGGATTGGGACGAGCACATTCCCAAATTTTTGATGGCATATAGGTCAGCTGTACACGACTCCACATCGAGAACGCCAGCTAAAATTATCTTCGGGACGGAATTAAAACTGCCTGGTGACTTGGAATTTGGTGTTAAGCCAGCGGTAGAAGAAGGAGCCACTACGTCCCAAGAGCAGGAGAACTTAAACGAGCTGCATGATTTCGTGCGTAATAGAATCAAGATGGTCAGTGACAAGATGAAGGCTAGATATGACCGCGCAGCAAATTCGGAGGGATTTATGGAAGGTCAATTGGTTCTACTTTATAACCCACAACGGAAAAAAGGATTGTCCCCAAAATTACAGACTCACTGGGATGGCCCGTATAAAGTGATTAAGAGAGTGAATGACGTTGTGTACCGGATACAGAAGCACAATAGCCCAAGGTCGAAAATGAAAATAGTACATCTCGAACGATTGGCGCACTATGGAAGAGGTGATTGTATGCCTATTCGGGTCGAACAGGCTTAAGTGGGCGGCAGTGTTACAAAGTTTAAAAATAGATTCAAATATAACGACAATGTGGCTATATGTACTTGGCAGCACTGTCAAACCATCTCTAGTTGTCAAAATGTTACAACCCTGGTCAACACCATGCAGATAATATTTGAATTAACGGAAATGGAATATTCCGGATACATCGTTGAGAATATACAAGATCATTCGAGGCTGTGCAATAATAAGTGTAAATAACAATAACGAAAAACCTAGCAACATCAATGCTAAGAGATGATGATGTTATTCTTAATGATCTTGTACGCAAGTATTCGCTGCAAATAAAAACTAAACATGTACATCAATATACACAGCAACATACACACAAATATACACAGCAACATGCCCACATAGCACAAGAAGAAACAAAACTACACAACACACACAACACTCATACATACAACCACACATAGTTACAATAAACAAAACACAAGACAGCATTGTCATATATACAAACACACGTATATAGCTACATGTTAAGCAAAGCACAACCAACAACAACCATGACCAGATGCTTCGCGAAGTTACCAGACGATGTCATTTTGCTATATAAAGTCGCTGCCAGTGAACAGCGGGATCAGTGTGATTTTAAATCTAGACGTGTTTACATCGCTAAGTGTTTAGTAGTACAAATACTCGTGTTAATAAAGTAGTAAATAAAGTGTTGCCGCATTATATTTCTAAAGTTAATTGTCTGTGTTTTTAATTTGATGCAATTAAACGAATCCTTGAAGGATAAGTAAAAAGCGTTTTTACGAAAAGGTCTAAAAACGTAACAATATGTACAATGATCAGAATTGATATTTAACAAACAATGAGACCTTTTAAGAGATGTAAAAAGAGATTAATGGAGTTATACGTTAGCGTTTAATAAAAGGCAGATTTTAGCCTGTTGTGGACGGCGGCAACACATACATAGAGGAGAAAATCCTTTAGTCCGGCCGAAGGCCGGCAATGCAGAAAATCTTTCCTCAGCGAAGCCACTGTTCGACATATATAAAGGAGCAAATTCTTCAAAACTGAAATGAGAGATAAAGCCATTTTCTAATATTGCTAATGTGAGCTAAGGCCATGATGGCTTTATCTCCCATTCAAATGTTACCAAAAAAAATGGCTTTATCTCCCAATTCATTGAGAGAACCAACCAACCCAGAAAAAACAACATAATTTTTAAAGTTTTTTGGTTATTTTGTTAAGCAAATGATATATTTTTATGTCAAATACTGTCCAACGCCTTAAACTTGGAGCCATTAAATAAAATAAAAATATTTTTTGACCCCGCCCACTTCAGTGGGCGTTATTATAGGCAAAAATAGCATAAAAATTTAACAAATTGTTTTACTTAAGCCCACATTCCTTAAAAATAACACTTTTAACTTTAATGACGAAGCTGAGACGAAACCTGGTAATACTCTGCCCTACCCCCTTCCCCTTCGCCCCCTAAATGACCCTACCAAAAAAAAAAATTTTAAATTTTGTATATAATCATCCCAAGCATTTAATTTATCTTTAGAGTTTTATGACTGCCGATTTCTGCCCTATCCCCCCCCCCCTCTTCCTTTTCCACCTAAATGACCCTACCACAAAAAAAATATTTATTTTAATTTTGTATATAATCATTTATCTTTAGAGCTTTATGACTGCCTGTTGCTGCCCTACCCCCTCCTCCCTCTTTGAACGCTAAATGACCCTATTAAAAATAAATAAAAATTTTTGTTTAATTTTGTGTATAATCATCCCAAGCATTTATTTTTAGAGTTTTATGTCTACCTGTTTCTGCCCTACTACTCTGACCTACCCCCTCCTTCCCCTTCGCCCCCTAAATGACCCTACCAAAAAAAATTTTTTTTTTAAATTTTGTATATAATCATCCCAAGCATTTATCTTTGGAGTTTTATGACTGCCGATTTCTGCCCTACCCCCTCCCCCCCTCTTCCTTTGCCCCCTAAATGACCCTACCAAAAAAATGTTTATTTTCAATTTTGTATATAATCATCCCAAGCATTTATCTTTAGAATTTTATGACTGCCGATTTCTGTCCTACCCCCTCCACCCCCTTTGCCCGCTAAATGACCCTATTAAAAATAAATAAAAATTTATTTTAATTTTGTGTATAATTATCCCAAGCATTTATTTTTAGAGTTTTATGACAAATGTGAAATGTTTCCCCCACAGCCCTTGCCAGAGGGACCCCGCCAAAATACAGTTTTTATACCCTCTAAGGAGAATTGTGATGAAGTCTAAGACGGTCTAGCAATGCCCATACGTTCGTCTGTGGAAAACATGATATTGTATATTTTTGAACTCCGCCCCCTTTAGTGGGCGTTGACGTACGATATTATATAAAGGAACTCTGTCCCACCAAGTTAAACATTTCAAATTCACTTACTAAATATTTGGAGGGTATTTAAGATTCGACCCGGTCGAATATAACGTTTTTACTTGTTGTGATTGCTTTTGGTTTTCTTTAGTATACACAGACCATGTGTAACTGCTGAGTGCAAAAGAAAACCAGACTCAAGACTAAACTGCTGCCTGTGCAAAAGCACATGCCAACATACATACACACCGATCTTCTGCTTGTGCACAAGCAAATATACCTACATACATGTATATAGGCTGAGCTTCAGGCTACCATGGGGGTCAGTAGGTGGCGGATAACTGAACGGCCTCTAGTACGTAGGTTTGCTGCGAATAACCAATAAGCAGTCCCCGACCAAGAGCGGCAGATGCAGAGGCGTACTATAAAAGGGTACAGGTGACCGAAAATGCTATCTGTGACATGGCGAATCGATGCCGCCATAAAATAGGTATCACCCCACAGAGCGTTCCCTCTTGAGAGGAGAAAATAGGAGAGTGACGCTTCCGTTGTTCCCTCAGTTTTCTCCGACCAAATAGCGGCGCTCTGATTGTGCATTAGGACCGAGCCCGGTAAGGTTCTAATTATGGTATACCGGAATATGGATTTGATTTGATGACATGAGCTGGTAGCGGTAGTATTCTGACACCTGAGTAAACGGTGTGACAACCGGTCGAAATGGCTGTTGGGCTAATGCTGCTGTTGCCTCCGCCCCGTTAAAACCATGGCAAGTCTCTTGGAACGTTCTTGATTCGTCACTGTTAGGTTGGTGTTGTAGGACCAGATGGAAAATTCCTGGCTTGCGTCGACCTGGCTCTGAACACATAATCCATAAGGTAATGTGTCAACCCTCGCGTGGCCTCCCTGCTTAGGCAAAGATAACCACGGGGTCCTTTGTGACGACTACAACGACAAATCAAGATAGCGGCCAAGAGTTGGGGTCCATAAGAAAGAACAATGAACACAAACACAAACAAACAAGTCGACCAATTGAAAAATAGGACAATTCAGTCTAACCCAGGTGGAATAAATACCCTGGAGCAGAACGCCTTTGGGCAGAGTTCGAAGACACCGAGGTCCCCTGTGAAAAATCGAGGGGTAAATCAATCCGTACAGGATATCGAAAGTTCAGCACCTTCCGTAAACGATGCATCTCGTGGATGGATCGGCTCAGGATCGGAACCACTACCTAGACGGGCTAGTGATATTTTCGATCAACTTGGAGATCAGATTAAGAGTCTGGTCGATATGATAGAAGAAGGGAAGAGGAGATCAATCCACCAACCAATGAGAGATGCCATAGACTCTATAAGATCTCTATATGATCAGTATGCAGGTGAATTGCGAATTAAAGTGGCCAAGGAGACTCATTACACCAATTCCGCTGCACAAACATCGCCATGGATGAAGAAACAGAAGACGAAGAGAGCACAGGAAGAACCGGCCGAATTACCTGAAGCTAAGAGAAGAGCACTGAAGGCTACAGCTTCGACATCGGACACTGCTGAGGCAACTGCGCAGGGAAGAGAGGAAAATACTGGCAAAGAGCCACAATGGCAAAAAGCCTGCGGAAAAAGGAAAGGAAGAGAAAGAAAAGTAAGAAAGAAAAAGAGCATATTAAGGGTAGAAAGATCAAGCCCGTCGCAATAATTATTGCAGCGGAGGATAACACAACCTATGCTGACATTTTGAGAAAAGTAAAAACGGACCCCAACCTTAGTGAGCTTGGTGAAAATGTCTCGAAAATTAGAAGGACTATTAAAGGCGGCCTACTTCTCCAGCTTCGCTCAAACAGTGACCACACGGAGCGATTTAGGGGAGCCATTGGTGAACTCTTAGGAGAAAAAGTATCAGTCCACACTCTAAAAGAGAGAAAGACTATTACAATTAGGGATATAGATGAAGTTACAGAGAAGGAAGATGTATACGAGGCTTTACGTAACTTACCATGTCTTCAGGGTGCGGATAAGCCCGACATTCTTAGCCTTAGGAGGTCATATGGTGGGACACAGACCGCCACTGTGAGCCTAAATGCTGCTGCTGCTCTAATAAAAGAGAGCAGGATAAAGATTGGCTGGGTAATATGCAGGATACGTGAGAAGAAGACTCCGACAAAATGTTACCGATGTCTACAGTTCGGACATATAGCTCGTCAATGCGAAAGTGAGATTGACCGCACCAGAACGTGCCTAAAATGTGGGCAAGAGGGACACGTGGTCAAGGACTGCCGGCGGGAACCACTTTGCATGTTCTGCAAAAATGACAACCCACAGCTCGCAAATCATGTCGCAGGTAGTGGAAAGTGTCCGTTGTTCCGGAGAGCCCTCAATATACGCCCAAGAAAATGAAAATAATACAGATAAATCTGAACCACTGTGAGGCTGCCCAGGATCTTTTAGCCCAGAGAGTCCTAGAAGAGAACTTCGATGTCGCAATCATAAGCGAGCCATATAAAGTACCGAAAAATAGCACCTGGATCGCCGATGAGTCAACAACGGCAGCTATTTGGACTTGTGGCTCATTACCTTTCCAACAGACCCATACATTGGATAAAGGTTTCGTAATGGCGAAGATAAAGGGAACTTTTTTGTACAGTTGCTATGCTCCCCCAAGGTGGTCCCTTGGCGAATTTGAGAATATGCTAGAGAGCTTAGTTGCGAATGCACACTTAAATTCACCGATCATCATATGCGGCGATTTTAATGCCTGGGCGATGAAATGGGGCAGTAGGTGGACTAATGCAAGAGGTCGCAGTATTTTAGAAGCTTTCGCATCCCTGCGGGTCACGTTATTAAATGATGGAATGAGGAGTACCTTTAGGAGATCAGATACCAGTTCTACGATAGATATATCGTTTGCCAGCGACAGCCTTGTTTCGCGAACGGTGTGGAGACGCACTGAAGACTTCACAAATAGCGATCATCAGGCAATTGTAATCACGATTGCTGAGCAGAACACTGACACGGCAAGAATGCTTGAGTTCACTGGGCCTAAATGGAAAGACTCATGCTTTGATGGTGACACGTTTAAGCTGCTACTGTCTAGCTTTACCGCAACCGGGGACTTAGTAGATGATAGGGTGCAAAGCGTATACGAAATGCTCTACACTGCCTGCGATGCTGCTATGCCTCGAAGATATACACTTCGAGGACGGTCTCCCTGTTATTGGGAGTTACGATCAGCATGCCTTAGAGCAAGAAGAAGGGCCCAACGTTCCAGAGGAAGATCATCATGGGAAGATTATCAAGTTAGATATCAAGATCTACGCACCCAAATAAGGAAAGCCATAAAGAGAAGTAAAAAGCTATCCTTCCAACGAATATGCTAAGAGGCTAACATCAACCCTTTTGGAACGGCATACAAGGTAGTTTTCAAAAACATAGGAGCGCAGAAACATCCCAGATTGGGATGCCCAAATTTGCTTCGGAAGATTATTGGCACCCTGTTTCCACGAGGTCAACCGTATACGATTATAAGGACGGAGACGGCGGCGACTCACACAATCCCAGAGATCACACAAGGGGAGTTGCTTGCGGCATGCGCTAAAATTGGTGATAGAAAAACGCCTGGGCCAGATGGAATCCCGAACAAAGCGCTCAAGTTGGCTATTCAACATAGGCCGGACATATTTGCCACCATGTTCCAGAAATGCCTAGTCGAGGGTATTTTCCCCCGGAGTTGGAAGGTGCATAAACTGGTACTTATCCCGAAACACGGCAAGCCTCCGGGTGAACCATCTTCGTACCGCCCAATCTGTCTCCTTGACACGATGGGTAAAGTTCTCGAGCGAATTATATACAATAGACTTCTAGCCTGCGCTGAAGCCAGAGGAGCTCTCTCCGACCTGCAGTATGGATTTAGGAAAGGCCGTTCCACTGTAGATGCGATTATGAAAATAGTAGACATAGCAGAAGACGCAATAGAAGGCGGAAGATGGAGATTTGGTTCCAAGGAATACTGCTCGGTGGTCACCCTGGATATTCAAAACGCATTTAATTCCGTGAATTGGGGGAATATTGCCAAGGCCCTTTTCATTATGGGAACGCCGTCGTACCTAATGAATTTGGTAAACGACTACTTTCGGGATCGGAAACTTTTGTATGTGACCGATGATGGCGAAGAAGAATATAAAGTCACTGCAGGTGTACCGCAAGGTTCTATTCTTGGCCCTCTGCTCTGGAACATAATGTATGATGGAATACTGCGACTATCCTTACCAGATAAGACTTCCATTATTGGCTTTGCGGACGACATTGCCATAGTCTCAGTGGCAAAAACCGTGGAGGAGGTGGAGGTAAAGGCAAATGCGGCAGTCGAAAGGATTGAATTGTGGCTTAATGGGGCTGGGTTGACACTAGCTGCCCATAAAACAGAGGCTGTTTTAATAAGTAGCAGAAAAACAGTAGAAAAGGTGACTGTAACAGTTGGCGATGCAAGAATAGAATCGAAAAGGGCCATAAAATACCTAGGCGTAATGATCGATGACAGGCTAAATTTCAAGGAACATGTAAGGTTCATTGTCAAAAAGGCATCCGGCGCACAAGCAGCTCTGGCAAGAATAATGCCAAATATTGGAGGCCCAACGTCATTTAAGAGAAGGGTAATATCGTCGGTTGTGACCTCGATAATAATATATGCCTGCCCAGTATGGTCTGTAGCACTTTCCGAGGAGACGACAAGAAGAAAACTATCCTCGGTGTACCGTCTAAGTGCAATAAGACAAATAAGTGGTTTCAGGACAATATCCGATGACGCAGCAATGGTATTGGCAAGAGCAATACCTATAGATATATAGGATGAAATGAGGCGAATCTACTTTCGTCGTCTTGAGGATCCAGGGCAAATGGCTACAATAAGGAGAGAGGAGAGGAGTGTTTCTCTCTGCAGATGGCAGTCTAGATGGGAATGCAGTTCGAAGGGCAGATGGACTTATTATCTTCTGCCCATCATAATTCCCTGGCTGGAGGCACAACACTGCGAGCCCAACTTTTATATGACGCAGTTCTTGAGTGGACATGGTTGTTTCTGGAAATATCTGCACAAATTTGGGCACGATAGATCCCCAACATGTCCAAATTGTGTTGAAGAAGATGAGGACGCTCAGCACGTTTTATTTTGCTGCCCGAGATTTAGGGAGCCTTGGGAGTTGAATATTAATCCCGGCCAGCTTCTAGACGAGATTTTGGGTTCCGAAATTAAATGGAACGAGTATAACCGCCATATATCTGTAGTTATGCAGGAACTCCGAAGGCTGGAGAAACAGAGATCGAACGAGCGTACATAAGATGAAGCGAAATCGCTAATCAGCCCTCCGCGAAGTAATACCTAACGGCAGTCCCGCGGAGGGAGAGTGGTCGAAGGAAACAGGGGGTGGGTTTAGTACGTAGGCACCAGTGATGGTGAATCGTGCATGCTTATGAGGAAACATAAGTATCTTTTGAAGATTCCCACCTCCGGTTCTATACAAAAAAAAAAAAGCATGTATATATGTACATACCTACATGCATACACACAGCAGCCTGTGCAGGAATATACGCACGTACGTAGGTACATACATAAATTCCCTGAGTGACAACAAGCCTATGTATATACACATAATATCAATGCAGCCACCGCGATCATAATTGTACGAATTTACATACAAGCATACATATTTACGTACATATATTACGGTACTAGTAATATAGTAATAATAAGTCTTTATATTTAAGAATAACATTTATGTATATATTTACAGCGGTATTCATAAAAAAAAATTAATTGAGGTTTGAAAAGTATATTAGTTAAAAAACATTTTAAGGTTAAAAAACGTTTTGTAAATATTGGTATTCATAATCAGTATTTTAACTAAAAATCATTTAACTTTTTTTTAAACAATAATCACTATGTTTCTTATTTGTTACTTGTAGCTTAGTTCTTAAAAACAAAGATTATTTATTCACAAAGTACTCGTATCTACATTTGCATATTTGTCCCTTTTCGGATAAATATTTTTTACATAAAATAAAAAAACTATTCCAACATGTATTTGATGATAGATAATAGTAATAGCTAACACTGAATCTTTGGTAAAAGTCTTACTCATATGATTACTTTAAAGCCAATTGAAAAACCATAGAATAACGAGTTTTATTTTATTTGTTTTGAGTGCTTATACATCACTAGCACATTTTGTACAATTAACATTATTTTGATTGTGACTTGTCTTCAATATACATACATATTAAAAAAAACATTTTAAAAACATGGATAAGGAACAGATCTCCAAACGCAAACGTTCAGAAAATTGGAATGAGGAGGATAAGGCAAGTATACAAAAATAATAGCAAGAACTATTGGACAGTTTTTAAAGCTATTTGCACATAATTTCTTTTAGATGCGATTGAAGGAGCTTATAAAACAGAACGTCAGTATTATAGAAAATAAAAATACTGACACAAACACCAATCAGGCCAAGAAGAGAGCATGGCTTGATGTCGAGGAAAGGTATGTACACGTATAATAAGGAGACCAGATGCAGTGAAGTACATACATGTAAGTTTTTTTATTATTATCTGCAATAAATATTGTTGTTTTAGTTTCAACGGCTTGTGTACGGGTGGCAAAAGAAACTTGACCCAGTTGAAAACCCAATGGGCGGCAACGAAAATATCAGCCAAAAAGGAGGTTTCTCAACACCGGAAGGAGCTTTTTAAAACTGGTGGAGGACCTCAACCCGCTGAAATGGCCACATGCAGTAGTGACATAGCTGCATGGTTGCCCAACGAATTTGTAACGGATGAAAACAAATTCGATTCCGAATTTGTTACGCCTGCATTATGTATGGAGGTATATACGCGTAAAAATAGCAATATTAACAATAAGAGTAACCAGGGCATCTGAACGTGACACCTGTTAATCCTGTTCTTATTTTCTGCTCTGGAACGGACTTTCATCCAAAAAGGTTCTTTAGTTGTTGGGTTCGGCATAGCAGCACTATTCGCTACCGCTGATCCTACAGAACTACCTTTACTTCCGGCATCATCTACTACATCCTTCCTCTTCTTCTTAGCCCTATTCCCCTTTGGCATAAGAGCATTTTAATCTCTTCTACGCTTTGGGGTTGCGCCTGCAGGGACAGGAGGATATGGACTTATCATATCCCCTGCCTGCGTCTGCTTGTTGCAGTGTGCTTTGTCCCTACCACTGTGCTTTGTAGTTCCACTGCTTAGCTCATCTGACATTTGCAAATACAACGCCTGTATTTCTCGAGACATGGAAGTTACATCCTTGTAGACACTCGACCTTGAGAAGGTCTAAAAGTTTTGCTAACCTTTCTCCTAATTTGGCACCTTTGCTCGTCGGCTCTTGCCCACCACTAGCTATGGAGCTAAAACTCCCCCTATCCGTCATGTTCACCACCGTAGGGGGCGACCTCAGGATCACCGGTCTCTTCAGGAATGGATTTTCAATATCTCCATTTCCTGAGCTTCCTGCGCCCGCTTTTAAATTCGTTTTATTTCTATTATTAATTTTCATTTGGTTGGGTCCAAAATCGCAGCCGCCATCTGCGTTCGTTGTGCAGTCATGTTAAGATCCCATGGGTCCCTTTGCAAGTAGTGAGGTTCATGCGAGGGTTGAGGGTAAGACCTTATGGATCATCCGCCAGAACCAGATCCATGCTAACCAGGAATCGGCATCCGGACCTAAAAACCAACTTAATGATGACGAACTTCAAACGTACTTTTAGACTTGCTAAGTTTTGATAGGGCGGAGGCAGTTGTGGCATTAGCCTGGGAGCCATTTCTATACAAATTCACTCATACATACTTAAGTCCCAATATACCACATCCCCTAGCCCAGGGTTCTGCCATTCCAAAATCCATTTCCCAGAAATACCCTAATTAAGACCGTACTGGACTTTGTCCTAATGCCAGGGGTTTCAAAGCCCCATCTTGCAGTGTGCCAGATAAAGGGCCACACTGAATAACAGGTCATCTTGGGGCATCTTTGTTCAAGCCCTCTAATCCGTTATAATAACTCAGGAACCGCGGGGTCGTTACTCCCCGTATCATTAGATTTCATATACGAATATCCTTGCGGATAATTTATATATGTATATATATATATATATATATATATATATATATATATATATATATATATATATATATACATATATATATATATATATATATATATATATATTTGTGACCTGCTCCACGAAAAGGGACCTCTACTCATTATAGGAAAAAACGCTCTTTCAAATATCGCAAACCGCAAGCTTCTATGTCTTTTAATTTTTTTACAAATTACCTGTAAAGGTGAACATTATTAATGAAAAAATTTAAAAATGTGATATAAACAGATAATATATATAATATTAGAAATTTAAAAAAAGTTCAATATCAAAGGTACAAAATTACCCTTTTCGAGGAGCAGGTCACATATGTGTATATGTATATGTACGTATGTGTGGCTTTTTATGGACGTTTATATGTTTAAATAATTTGTATCTATAGGCGCCTAAATTACTACTATAAGATGTTCATCTTGAAAAAAAAATCTTTATTAAATTGTTCATGATAGTTTTTTAATGGTGAAAAATTGTTTTTTTACTATAAATTGTTACTGTTGCAATTTTTTTAATATATTTTATTGTTTGAAAAACAAATGTTTTGAAATATTTTTTGTCATGTTTCGATCCCATTTTTCTATAGAATTTTAATAATTTTTATTTCCAGAGGATGTTAACGAAATATTGAATAAAAATAAGACGAAATAAAATTTTATAAAAAACGACCACAAGCGTGATTAATATAACAATATATTGTAAATAAACAAAATTGCTGATCCTGCGTTCGTACGTGGTACTTCTTTAGGTATAGTTTAATTCTAATTTAGCTTGAATCTTGCAATTAAACCAGGCAAGGCTATTGCAAATTAAATTTTTGATTAAAGTTAATTCTTTTAGTTAACAATAATTGGTGAAGGGAAAAATTCAAAAAAATATTTGATATGGATGTTGCATCAAATAGGTTTTTTATACCCTTCACAAAAAAGTGAAATGGTATATATAGGTTTATTATTCCGTGTGTAATTTCTTCGATATGCACATGGGACCCTATAAAGTATATACATTCTGGATCCTTATGAATAGCGATGACGATTGAGCGATGTCCGTCTGTACGTGAAATCGGTTTTCCCAAGCCCCCACAAGAGCTAGAGACTTCGTTCTTGGACCGTTGGATTGAAAATGAACTTAAATGCTATTGAAATTCAGAGAGATCAGAAGTATGTTTCCAGAGCTGGGAAGCTTACACCTATTTCTCGACGCAAAATTTATACCAAATATCAATTTTTTTTAATGTTTGTAAATTAAACCTACTTCGTGCTTTGGGGAACCCCAATGGTCTATTAAAAGCTAAAAAAATAAAAAAAATTTTCCAGGGATGGGATATTAAAATTTTTTTTCTGCCTATTCCGTATTTTGTAGTACATGTAGTAACTGAAATTGTTAAAAATTTCAAGTTTTTCTTTAACAAAACCACTTTATACGTCATGAAGATTTGTATTGGGAAATTAAATTTTTTTATACATGAAAGTAATCAAACAGGCAACTCATGTTGTGTTTTTTGTTTTTTGTTAACTAAAACTGTCTCATAATTTAGGAAGAACCAAATTGGTATCAAAAATTCAAAAATAAAATTTCGAGTCCAGGGATGGACAAGTGCGATATTTGACGGTACATGAAAGTTACCAATATGGAAAAAAAATTTGCAATTTTTCTTAAGTAAAACTACTTTATACCTCAAGAAGCGTTGCACTGTTAAAAAAAAGATATTACAATTTCGCTTCCAGGGTTGGAAAAATTAAAGATTTTTGGTACATACAATATTTTATATTAGATGTAATAAACAAAATGGTTGCAAAATTCAATTTTTTCTTAAACAAAACTACTTTATACCTCATGAAGATTTGCATTGATAAGAAAAATTTTAAAAAATTTAAATTTCGCTTACAGGGTTGGGAAATTGAAATTATATTTTATACATAAAAGTAACCAAAAAGGCAATTGACGTTGTTTTTTTTTACTAGTTAAAACTATTTTTTAGTTCTAGAAAAACAAAATTGGTATCAAAAATTAAAAAAAATAAATAAAAATTTTGATTCCAGTGTTGGATAACTGCAATATTTTGTGGTACATAAAAATGACTTAAATGGTTACATATATTAAGTTTTTCTTAAATAAAACTATTTCATGCCTCATTAAGAGTTGCATTGGTAAAAAATATAAATTTCGTTTCCAGGGTTGTGAAATTGGAATATTTATTCTGCATAAAAGAAACCAAAAAGGCAGTTGTTTCTTATTGCTAATTAAAGCTGTTTTATAATTCAGGAAGAACAAAATTGGTATTAAAATCTTAAAATATCAAAATTTCGACTCTAGGGTTGGACAAATGAAATATTTTATGGTACATGAAAGTGACCAATATGGTAAAACATTTTAATTTTTTTGTCAAGTAAAACTACGCTACTCCTCACTAAGAATTACATTGGTAAAAAAATAAAAATTCGCTTCCAGAGTTGGAAAATCGAAATTTTTTGGTACATAAAAGTAACCATATAAGTTCCCAATTTTGGTTATTTTCAGTGACTTAAACATATTTTATACTTCGCTAAGAATTAAATTGGTATTAAAAATTCTAAAAACTAAAAATTCGGTTCCAGGTTTTAAAATCGAAATATTTTTGGTACATAAAAGTACTTACAAAAATTCCAAATTTTGTGTTTTTAGTGAATTAAACATATTTTATACATCAGAAAAAATTAAATTAGTATTAAAAAATCAAAAATTCGGTGCCAGGGTTGGAAAATCGACATTTTCTGATTCATAAAAGCAGCCATTTTATTTGTTATTTTTGATTTTTATGATGAATTATACCTACTTTATATATATATATATATATATATATATATATATATATATATATATATATATATCAGAAAGAAGTAAAATGGTATTAAAAACCAACAAAATCTAAAATACGATTCTACGGTTGGATAATTAGAACATTTTGGGGTACATGAAACGGATTTTTTGTTTTGTTTGTAAATTAAATATATTGATACAAAGTTTAAAAATAGATTCAAATATAACGACAATGTGGCTATATGTACTTGGCAGCACTGCCAACTCATCTCAAGTTGTGAAAATGTTACAACCCTGGTCAACACAATGCAGATAATATTTGAATTAACGGAAATGGAATATTCTGGATACATCGAGAATATACAAAATCATTCGAGGCTGTGCAATAATAAGTGTAAATAACAACAACGAAAAACCTAGCAACATCAATGCTAAGAGATGATGATGTTATTCTTAATGATCTTGTACGCAAGTATTCGCTGCTAATAAAAGCTAAACATGTACACCAATATACACAGCAACATACACACAAATATACACAGCAACATGCCCACATAGCACAAGAAGAAACAAAATTACGAAACACATAGAACACTCATACATACAACCACACATATAAACAACACAAAAGACAGCATTGTCATATAAACAAACACACGTATCAAGGCGAATTCATACCAGGTGGCCTTAGTTCAGAAATTGGTGATCAGCTGTTACCAAGGCAAAATTATTGAACTGTTATATTGAACTGTTTTTGTGTGCGGCCATTGTTTTTTCCAAACTATTTTATTTGACAGTTCAATAAATTTTACACAGAGTTGCATAAATGAGTTCACCTTGTATGAATTCACCTTGACACGTATATAGCTACATGTTAAGTAAAGCACAACCAACAACAACCATGACCAGATGCTTCACGAAGTTACCAGACGACGTCACTTTGCTATATAAAGTCGCTGCCAGACATCAGCGTGATTAGTGTGATTTTTAATTTAAACGTGTTAACATCGCAAAGTGTTTAGTAGTACAAATGCTCGTGTTAATAAAGTCTTGCCGCATTATATTTTTAAAATTAATTGTCTGTGTTTTTAATTTGATGCAATTAAAAGAATTCTTGAAGGATAAGTAAAAAGCGTTTTTACGAAAGGTCTATAAACGTAACAATATATAATATTTTTAAAGACGTTCATAGGTACTAGATATAAGAAAAGCTAAACATTTAGCTTCCTAGCCGCAAAATTTAAACGTTTTCTTAAATATAAAAGTAACCGATAACATCATTTTGATTTTTTAATTAAACCTACTTTCTGTTTTGGCAAGAAAGAAAGAAGAATTACATCTGTGAAGGGTATTTAAGATTCGGCACAGCCGAATATAATACTTTTACTTGTTCAAATATGAATTGAAACCAGGAATTAAAATTATAGAAGGACTTCCATGGAATATTAATTATGAGGTAACATAAAAACTCTAAATGAGGAATAATTGATTGATGAAACAATTTAGAATATTTTAATATTGACGTTGCATGAATGGAATGTATGGAGATTCGAATTAGATGTGGACATTAAAGTTGTAGATATGGAGTCTTATAAATTTTGATTTTAGGCCAATGGATGTAACCCGTTGCTAGTTCAAAAATGTTATTCATTAATTTATCGGAATGAAAAGAGAATTGGTATTTGTCGTTTACCGCTGCATTGGAAATATGGAAAGATGATGGTTGTGTCGATTCTTATAGCTGAAGCACTGCTTTTGGTGTTAAATTGATGTAGAATGACCAGCCGGATTGCTGACTGACGATGCCTTGATGAGGATGTTTCAATTCAGCTGCCAATTTGATTCGGATTATTGTTTATTTGGATTCTCTTTAAAATTTTGATAAAACCTATGTTGCAGCTGCTTTCAAAAACCACGCCGTGGATTCTAGACAATTACTTTTGTTATAAATTATCAAAAACTAAAAGTACCTTGTAAAATGAAGTTCACGGTGTTAACTTTATGGACTATCCCCCTTATTCATAAAAATTATGAGAGAGTTGTAAGAGTGTAATACAGGGCTGTTAGATGTGACGATTTTACGTAATTTTGAGTTTTTTTTTTTTGTGAAAATACAGTAATATGACGATCGACGATTTGTTTATAAAAGTTATTGTATTATGACAATTTCTGGCATCACTCACATAAGTAATGGCAATGACTAGAAAATAGTTTAAAGTTTACGTCAAACGTGTGTAATATTCATGTATACTGAAGAAAGAAAAAGACAAATACAGAACATTTACATGATCACTTACATTTTCTATATGGCAATAACTTTGGAAAATTTTTTAACTAGGGAAGAAGTTTACCTTGGAGTTTACGTTAAAGAAAAAACTACTCAATTAACAATTACTGTTGAAGCCTACAATCAATTTTTTGATACTTGTGTAGCATTTTATGTTGAATTATTCATTCAAATAATAAAGATCCGATTTCGGAAATTCTGTTACAAATACTACCTGGCGCACGATGTCACTCGATATCGTTCTATCGAGTGACAAAGTGGGTCAGGCAGATAATTTATCTATTATTTTAAATAAAAATACTTCCTTTGCTAAAAAGTTTTACTAATTTGGTATCTAAAGACAGATACCAGTCAATAGAAAATGAAGTAAGAGAATTAAGATTTATAAATTTTGATGAAAGCGTCTTTGATATCAATATCTTTTGGAAATAACCAAATCAATGAAGTTATCAAATAATAAACCTGCATTCACTAACTTATATAATTTTATTAATGACATAATGGTTTTACCATATTCGTCAGCTAACGTTGAACGAATTTTTAGTCAAATAAATTTAAATAAATTTGGAATCAACAACAATTGAAGGTATTTTGTTTGCAAAGTATTATTTGAAAACGAATTCTTCAGATTGTTTCAGTGCAATTATAACGAAAAATGTATTAAAAAATCACCGAGCAGATAACTTGTACGATTCGTACAGTACAAACAGTGTTAGTCAAAATATATGTTAATAAAACATCATTATTAATGTTATCTTTATATGTATGTATGTATGTGCATAGATATTTGAATGTGTATTTTTCTAATTAATTTTAAATTGTTTTGCTTGAATAAAAGCTGTTGAACTATTTTTTGTACAATAAAAAAACTTTTTTTGTAAATAATACATTAAACTTATTTGTAACGTTCTAATATTTGATGATTTTGTTTAGTGTTCGTGAGGATTTTGACGAATTTTGCTCAAAATTTTGACGATTTTTAGAGAAAAAAGCCTAACAGCCCCGGCGTAATAGAGCAAATTTCATATACATTTTTTTTATTACGCTGTTATTAGAATAAGGGGGTATGTATTTAGCAAATTCGAAAGCACTCTTTCTAAGGCGGGAAAGCGAAATAAATCTGAAATGGCACTTCTGTATGTAAAGTTATTATTTAGAAATAAACTTAAGCGGCCCACCCACTTGCGTTATATTGCAATTTTTCGTATTTTACAATCATATCGCCAATGTCTATGTCATATTCAAAGGTGGCTTCGGAATTGCATAAATTTTAGCAATACCTCTATAGTTAGAGACATCAGCTTTACTTCCATTCTTAAATAAAGGAATTATAAACGATTTCTTCCAAGTTGGTGGCAAATAACTTGATTTAATAGATAAATTAAATAATGCAGTGAGAGGCGAAGATAATCATAAAGCACAATTCTTAAGTATACAGGTTGGTATACCGTCAGGACCCGGGCAAAAAGAGTTTTTCAGAGACTTTAAGTTCGAAAGTACAGTATCAGTATTTATAAACTGAAAGTATATCCCAGACGAGTGTGTTATTGTGTACGAATAAGTTGTTGCGATGTCATAAAACTTTGTGGAATATGTGTATGAAAGAAGTCCGCAAATAAATTCCTTATTGAAACATCATCCCCTGCAGTTGATGAGCCATATCTTAAATGCTTTGGGTAACATGAAGAACGACGCTTAGAGTTTATAAATTTATATAAATATTTTGGATTTGTTTTAATAGTACTTATGATACGGTTTATGTAATTATTGTATGCGGGTTTGTTAGCAGAGTTGTACTGAGATCTTGCTACGGCATAATTACGAAAATCTACTGATGAAGCAGTTTTTTCATATTTGACAAAAAATTTATTTTCTTGTTTTTAGCTTTTCTTAAGTGTTGATTATTCCATGGTGGACCATTACTTTTGATGACATTAATCTTTGGAACAGTATTACTTATCGCATTTTGCAAAACACTATAGAAGCGTGATACAATGAGGTCAAAGTTATCACCAGCAAGCAAGGAATCCAAGTTAACATTAGATAACAAAAAATTTAGTGTAATCGGTGCGTGGGAAGCAGTAGGATTGAGCAGGTTCAATGTTTCGTTGCGTTGTCTTCAAATGGTTATTATCAGATATGGAAAAATCAATTTCAAAAGGAGAGTGATGAGGGTCAACAGGATAAGTCATACATAAGATCAACAAATTTTCCAGATGTATTCGTGATATGATTTATTTTAAATAATCCATAACTATGAAGCATTTGCATAAAATCAGATGTGATTGTAGGTAACATATAATTGCAATCAAAATGTTTTAACCAGTTTACGTTTGGAATGTTAAAATCACCAACAACAAGAAATATATCCGACGTGTTTGATCAAGAACGAAGTTTATTGCGGAAATATGTTTATTATATAACTGAAAAGGTGAATTTGGCGGTATATATGAACAAGTTACAAATAAGTTTTTACAACCAACACGTACTTTTACGGCAATAAACTCAATTTCGTCATGGTCAATCACATAACAGACATTTATACGTTCACATTGAAAAACATCCAGGACAGCAATAAGAACTCCACCACCAAGTGTGCGCTTACGATCGTTTCTAAATATTTGATATATAGAACATAGAATTTCAGTATTATGAACGGATTTTTTCTCATTTTCAGAAAAAAACAATTATACCATATGGAAATTCAAAACTATTAGCAAAAAGACTAGTCAATTTAGTGTTAAGACCTCTTCTCTTACATTTTGATATGCAATGCTGATCTACTTGTTTCAGTTTTTTGTATTCGCCTGAAGAATTTTTGTATTCGTATCCCCGAATAAGTGACGCTAGATTGCTTTGGTACAACTGTTTGTAGAACTAATATTTGGGTTAATTTCGCTTCAGTAATTTTCCCTACTCGTAATGACGATAGGGAGTGTTACAACGGTCCAACATTCAGCAAACGTGTGTATAGCTTTATCGCAGAAACCACATGTTGTCACGTACTGTGGCAAATTAGTTTGTCTTTTAAATGGTTGCGTAGCAGAGGTATTTGTTTGCTGCTATTGCAACATTGAGTCTCGAAAATAGGTCTGAGTAACCTGTGGGTTGAAACTAGGTGTTGTTGGATTTAAGACATTATAACTAGGTAACCTTATGTTGTTATATTGGTTTGGCCACTGATTTTAGGTTTGATTCTGTATTTGGCCATATTGCGAATGCATTTGACTAAAGTCATTCACATTAAATGGATTATTACAAAATTGATGTGGTAATGGAGTTTGGGGGTTTAAAACTGATGGCACTTGAGACTTTTGTAGAATTTGCATATGAGGGTATATTCCTTCCATTTGCATGTACTGTGGTTGTATTAAAAGAAATGCCAGTCCCATTTTGAAAGATGTTACTAGTGAATTATTTATTTTGCTTATTAGACCAACGGACTCTTCTACACTATAGCTTGCCTGTATTATTTCCCTGGCTAAATTTTCAAAAGTCTTCTTGAGAACGACTAGATATCCTCTGATATAAGCTTACGCGACTGCTGGAGCTCCACAATAACGCTATCTAAGGACCTTGCTGTTAGATAGGCGTTTTTTATTAACTTTATTATATTATTCAGTGTTGTAACATTATTCCCTCGAACAAGTTCAAATACATCGCCAACGAGCCTTGTAGAAAGCAATGAGACAACAATTTCTTCATTTGTTCTGCCTATACACTCAAACGCAAGTTTGCAAGCATTTACAAATTCATACACCCTACTTGATAATGCAGGTGTTCGTGCCTGAATTATCAAGTAAACTGAAAAATGAGGTACTATCCTAGCTATGGTTTTGCTTATTGTTTCGTAAGACATAGTTTTATTTGGCGTACACTCTACTGGGCACTTTTTTGTTTTAATATTAGATATTTCAGTTTCGACTTTTTTATTTTATTTTATTTATTTATTTAAATACATATTCAATGGATATAATCCTTACAGACTATTAGTATAATATTGGAAAAATAATAAAAATAAAGTACAAAATGTATGAATTAAGTTAAACAATAATGTTATGTTTCACAGCATTGGAACTTAAAGAATAATTAACGAATTCAGACAAATAATTATATTCACGACATAACCTTAAAAATGGATCAGCAAAAGAATAATTAGATCTACATATATTAATAACAAGATGATTGTAATGACGAGTAGGAATATTAAATTGGACAGAATTTATCAGATATTGGGAACAAATGTTACCATTAACAAGGTTTATCATAAAAGTAACATTTAACATCGTACGACGGCTTTTAAGAGTTGTTAATTTCATTAATGCTAGTCTACTAGTGTAGGATGGAAGACTTGTGGAAGAGCTCAGTTGAAGGCCACGTAAACAAACCAATAAAAATTGTGTTTGTACAGACTCAAGACTATTATTGTAGATATTATAATAAGGATCCCATATTATTGAACCATATTCCAAAATAGGCCTCACTAAGGATACGTATAGCAGCTTCGTAATGTAAACGTCAGAAAACTCTTTTGCCCAACGTTTTATGAAGGCAAGAGCACCTCTAGCTTTGTTTACAATTTGTGTGATATGGGAAGCAAAATTTAATTTTGGATCAAGCAAAAATCCAAGATCAAGAAACGAGTCTACCAACTCCAACTGATGAATAGTTAACAGAAATAGCTCTGGTTCTAGAAAAGCGCATACATTTACATTTCTTTTGATTCAACACCATTAAATTATAATTGCACCATTAAAAAATTGTTAAGATCCGTTTGGATATAAATATGGTCAGCAAGGTTCTACTGATAAATCTAAATTTTATTCTAATAATTCCTCTAAATCAGTTCTTAAAATTTTGATTAACGATTCCTTTTCATCTATTTTTTTACTAAGGTTTAATAATTTACTCTCTAGTTCAGTATGTGTTTCTGCATTTGCCCGCAACCGTTGCATTTCCTCTATGCAGTTAGCTATGAACTCCTTTGATTCTTCTAAATTATTCTTGAGTTATTTTTCCCTTATACAATTTTCCTGAATTCTTTCGGTAAGTCGTTCTATAGTTTGTCCCGTATCCTTGCTGTATGATTGAAATTCTAATTGATTTTTTCCTAAAATTCTCTTTTTTTTAACTGCTTCCTTTACTTTTTGATTCAAAGTTTTTATTTCTTCTGATTGCTTAACCTTATTTAGTTCGACCAAAATAGCATCCGCCGTTTCCAACCTGGTAAATTTCCCCCACACTGACGAGATCTGTGTTCGTACCAGTTGATACACTTCTTTATCAGTAAAACTTTTTATTTCCTCTGAAAGAGCCTTTTTAAACCGGTTTATTTCCGAATCTTTATTTATTCCCTTTTTTATATTGTTCGATTTCGTCCCTAAGCTCTTGAATATTCAGTTGATCTTCTGTTGCCATTTAGTGACTTGCAACAGGTTAGGACAATAAAAATAATAAACGGGATTAAATAAATTAATTAGTACACTTACCTCTTAATTTTAATCATTTTCTCACCATATTTTTGTTCAATTCGTCCAACTTACTAAGGTTAATTTTACTCTTAAAAATTTCTTATTGATATTAAAGTTTTTGTTTTTATCGGATTCACAAAATTTTTTTGTAATTCTAATTATATCAACAATAGTGCTTTGATATTTTTCTCTGTATGGGTGTGTTGTCCATAAGCAATTAACCTCCTTTATGTTTTAGTTTGTTTCATTTAAATTTTATGCACAAATTCAGGGAATTAATTTGTAGTTTTAATGTTTGAATCACAGCTTAAATATTTTTAATTATGGAATTTAGCAAATCACTTATAACATACTTCTTCACCAACATGTATAAACTTAGTTTTTTTTCACAACCATCTTCTCATGTCTTTTATTTATTTATATTAATATTATACCTGTACAATTCAGGCAGTATTTTAGCAGGATCGCCAAAAGTGTTGGGTTTTTTTGATTGCTTCTTAAGAAAACACTGTGATTTAGATTTCTTTTCATTTGATCGGGTATTGATGTAATTCGTGTTTCCGAATCTTTGTTTTCGATGAGCATACCAGATAAGGTTGTCAACGTACCAGGTTTTACGGTTTTTCGTTCGGATAGGAAAACTAATGTTAATGTCTTTGAAACTGCTGCTAAAGGAGGTGGGGTTGCAGTGTACATCCGTGATAGTACACCCTGCAAAATTGTGTTGAAAAACGACATTGACAGCCCAATCGAGAATCTTTTTCTTGAAATTTCTGGCCAGATAGGAAGAAATTATTGCTGGTAGCGTATATAGACCTAATAACAGCATAAATTTTGATAATTTCATTACAATTTTGGAAGAAATTTCTGTGCAATACGAAGATATAATTATAGCTGGCGACTTTAACAATAATTTGTTAGTCGAAAATGACTTGATTACGCCAATTATAACTTAGGGTTTTTGCCCGGTCAACACTAACACGCCCACACATTATTATAACACATCTAGCAGTCTGATAGATTTAATATTTGTCAACCAGATATCTAGGGTTCAGTTATACGGCCAATTATCTGCGTCGATGTTTTCTAAACACGACTTACTTTTCTTAACATATGATTTTTCTACTTTTAGGGGCGAAACATGTTTCACATATCGCGATTTAAATGATGTTGATAACGCTACTTTAAATCACTTTGTTGATAGCATCTCCTGGGATCAGATTTACACCCATGATAGCGTTGATGATCAGCTCTCTTTTATTCAGGGCAATGTTAGTTATTTATTTGACCTGTGTGTTCCTCTAAAGACCAAATGTATCAAATACAATCAACCGCCGTGGCTTAGCGCAGAAATAAAATCTCTTATACGGGACCGTGACGAGGCATATTCACGTTGGAAACGATTTAGATCAGAGGACTTGAAAGCAATACATGCATATGCTAGGAAGAAAGTCACAAAGCAGATACAGTTAGCTAAGTCAATGTATTACCAGAGAAAATTTTCGTCTGCGATTGATAGCAAAGCTAGATGGAAGCAAATACGTGAAATTAGATTGGGACGTGATGAATCGTTCAAAAATGCTGATGTTGATGTTAATTTTCTTAACAGGAAGTTTGTCAACATAAGTGTTCCTTCCCCAACAATAAACATTTATGAGGATTTTTGCTATGTCTCAGTAGAAAACTCGTTTAGTTTCCGCGGTGTAGATCAGCTTGAAGTGCTTGAAAGTTCCCAAAAGCAACAATGAGTTTCGTCCGATATCTCTTCTACCATTTTTATCTAAAATTTTAAATATTATGTGCAGACAAATGAGGGAATATTTTATTTTATTTTTTTATCTTGGACCAGCACTCAGGGGATGACCCCTATATATGCAATGCATTGCGCCGGAACTGAAAACGAGGCGATAGTATGGAGGGGACAGATTAGGAAAGACGAGAAGATAGATAGTTGTTTTTGTGTGGAAAACAGTCAGGTTTTATGAGGGGCAGAAGTTATACAACAGCTTTAACGGACGTAATAGAATATCTAAGATCCAAACTTGATGCGAATATGGTGGCATTTTTGATTCCTTTGGACCAAAGTAAGGCGTTCGATACAGTTGACCATTCGATTTTGGTGCAAAAGCTACAAAAATTATTTTGTTTTTCAGGGACGGCCTGTAATCTCATATCCTCCTACCTTCTTGGTGAAGATTAATAGTAATATATCACAGCCACTTACTGTTAATAGAGGTATACCACAAGGCTCTATACTCAGACCTCCCCTGTTTTGCATTTATATTAATGAATTACTTGATATTGGTATCAGCAGTGAGATGCATATGTATGCATGACATGCAAATTTATAACTTCTGCCACGTTAATAATATTACTCTCTGCACGAATATTATAAACAATGATTTGGACAAAATATCTATTTGGGCTAGGTCGAACGGTTTACACATTAACCCATCAAAATCTAAATGCATTTTTCTCTCCAAATCTAAGAGAACTTTTGACATTGCCCCAATAAAAATTAACAATAATACTATTGAGCACGTTAGATCAGCTTCTAACTTGGGAATAATTTTTAATGATAGACTTACCTGGACGGATCATATTAATACGGTCGTTGGTGGTATGTATGGCAAGCTCCGTGCTTTGTGGGCAATAAAAGACTCAACGCCATTTGCCATACGTATGCTTCTAGCAAAATCGTATCTGATTCCATCGCTTTTGTATGGCTGTGAAATCTACACCAATTGTGATTGTGTGGACTTACGCAAACTTAATGTCGTATATAATAATATTGCACGTTATATATTACAAAAAGGTCGGCGAGATCATATTTCCGCATTTTCTAACATGAGTTTTCAAATGACTTTTGAGGATCTTTTAAAATACAAATGTCCCAATTTTTTGCACAGAATTATTATATCATAACCGCCTTATTTATACAACATAATTATTTTTGCTAGATCTCAACGTGGTAGAAACATAATTCAACAAAAATACTGGAGCCTTTTATCACAGCGTCAGTTTTTGATATATATATATATATATATATATATATATATATATATATTATCAGTCTTTGGAACTCCTTACCAAATTATATTAAAAAAATAGGCAACGCAACTTTGTTTAAAAAGGAGGTAGCTAAGTTATTGAATTCAACTTCGTAAATTTGTTTTTTACGTAATGATTTTGTATGTTATAACTAGATGAACTTTAAAGTTCCTTTTGTATCTTTTTTTCTTAGTTCAAACTATTGTTTTTTGGAATACTATAACTACTTAATTATAATACGAGTATATTATTTTATAATTTTGTTACAAATCACATTTATTTTTAAAACGTTTATTATGTTATCGCTTATTTTATCTACATATGTGCGTACGTTTGCTTATATAAGATATAATTAATCTTGTTGTGCTAGAAAACACTTATATTAAATAAATAAATTTGTTGTTTAATACTGTTTAATACTACCTCACTTCTTGAGACCTAAAAACTTATTATACATTTTTTTTTAATTAAAATTGATTTGGCACGTTTTGCTGGTCATTAAAGCGACATTTAGATCATACTTTCAACACATTTCAACAATAAGCAATATTTGCAAAATTGCACTTTATATAAAATAGTTATTTAAAATGCGTTGAACGCCAGCATTACTGCCAAACGTGCCAAACTAAAAAGTGCACAACACTCTCAAGTACCGTTTCTTCAGACGCTCATTGTCGTCACTGGCGGTGACTATTGTTCATAAGGAGCGAATTTAACAACACCAAAAAATAACAAGACCAAAGTTATAAAATGGTGTGAAGCGTTTATTTCTATATATAAAATATTTTAATTAAAGTATTGTATAGTATGATAATGTAATAAACATTAACTTAAACAAATGTTCAATTAAAACTTTAAGTTATACTTTTTAATAATACAATATGTTTTAAGCCTTTATGATATATATATATATATATATATATATATATATATATATGATATATATATATATATATATATATATATATATATATATATATATATGTATATATATACATATATAAATATATATATATATATATATATATATATATATGTATATATATATATATATATATATATATATATATATATATATATTTCATTGAAAGAAAACAAAAAATAATAACAGTTTCCTGAAGAAGTTAACCAAAGGTTAACGAAATATTGAAAAATAAATATATATGTGACCTGCCCCACGAAAAGGGACCTCTGCGCCGAAAAATTTTTTTTTTACTTTTTTAGTGATTCTTATAGGAAAAAAAACACTTGCCGCAAACCGCAAGTTTCTATGTCCTTTATTTTTTTTACAAATCACATGTAAAGATGAACATAATTAATGAAAAAATTTAAAAATGTGATATAGACAAATAATATATTTAATATTTGAAATTTAAAAGAAGTTCAAAATCAAAGGTACAAAATTACCCTTTCCGTGTATTATAATATAAAAATAGGTCGAAAAAGTAGCAAAAAACAATATTATACTTTTCACAAACATTTTTCCTCGAGTTTATACTTAGGAATTTCTTTAAGTATGCTACGAACAAACTTAACTTTAAGAAAGTTATTGTTGATTCTAAATGGAAACATGTATATAAACATTTATTGATATTGTAATATTTATTGTAAACATTGGAATAATTGTTTTGAATTATCCCGTTGGTTTATAAAAAGGATCAAATATTGTGAATAAAGTCAATCAACATTTAGCCTTTAAATCGTCATTTTTATTTAAAAGCAAACAAACTTGCTTATAACACAGGCATATAAAACTGCCTTATAATTCTTACCCGTGGCGTTGTTAAGCGCCGGCAAATCAAAAAAATTGTTGGTAGGTAAACCAAGCCTTTTTTAAAAAAAAAAACAACCTACAACCTTTATAATATAAAAATATACAAAGTACTTCAAGTACTCACCGCAGTGCTTTTGCTTACGAACTAGAGTTGTGCCACTGAGCTATGAGCTAGTTCAATTGAACGTTTCAGTGAGGTGAGCGAAATGAGCGCTCACTACAATAGATGATTTTAGCTCAGTACTGAGTGCTTTTTGTTTCAGAGCGTTTTTGCTTCAGAGTTCTTTTGTTTCAGAGCGCTTTTGCTTCAGAGCTGAGCGTTAAATTGTCATATTTGTAATGATACCACAGTTTCTTAATATGCTGCCAGACATATATAAATACGACATTGTATATGTATGGTAGCATGTCTAAAGAACCAATCTTCAAGTTTAGAACATTTTTGCAAGTTTTGAAAAATACCAGTAAATGAGAATGGTTTTATTATAAGTGCAATATTGTTGAATGTCAGAGGCAAATATCCACTAATGTTGCCTAAATATTTTCCACTTTGCTGCTATATATATATACATATATATATATGTATATATATATATATATATATATATATATATATATATATATATATATACAATATATACAATATATATATATATATATATATATATATATATATACAATATATACAAAATATATATATATATATATATATATATATATATATATATATATATACAATATATACAATATATATATATATATATATATATATATATATATATATATGCACCGGGTGTCCCAACAAGAATGTCATTGTTTGATATTTGAACAATTGTTATTGTTTGCTAGTAGAAGGTTAGTAAAAATGGAGCGCTACACGAATGAACAACGCATTCTCATTGTGAAATTGTACAAAATGGTAAAAGTTTTGCTGCTACAGTTCGCAAATTGCGATCAATTTGGGGTCACAATAATGCTCCAAAAGAGTCAACTGTAAAGAAATTAATGGATAGATTTACCAAAACTGGGTCTGTTAGTGATGTAAATATAACAACGCGCCTTCGACCTGGTCGATCGACTGTGTGGTGTGGATTTTTGGCTGGAGGAATCATTGGACCTTTTTTTATGAAAATGAGGCAGGTCAAGCGCAAGCAGTCAATGGTGTTAGGTATCTTGAAATGATAACCAGTTTTTTCGTGCCTAGAATTGAAGAAATGAATGTGGAGGGCAAGTGGTTTCAACAAGACGGCGCACATGTCATACAGCCAGAGAAACAATTAAATCGCCGCATCAGTCATTTCCCGGTCGTGCTATTTCGCTTTTGGAGACTAGAATTGGCCGCCTAGTCCATGCGATTTAACACCATTAGACCTATTTCTTTGGGGCTTTTTGAAGTCGATGGTTTACGCGAATAAGCCGACGACTCAAGCCTTAAAAGAGGAAATTTGGCTCTGCATTATTGAAATACCGCAGCATTTATGCAAAACGGTCATTGAAAACTTCATTAAAAGATCGTGTGTCTGCCAGCAAAGCCGCGGCGACCATCTGCCCGATATGTGGTTCCATACATAACCTCTTTCTGTCTACTTTACGATATAATAAAGTTTCACGATTTTTTTTTAAATATCTGTGTTTTATTTAAAGTTTAAATCTTGCGTTCTTGTTGGGACACCCTTTATATATATATATATATATATATATATATATATATATATATATATATTGTTAGGTTTTTAGACCTTTTCGTAAAAACGCTTTTTACTTATCCTTCAAGGATTCGTTTAATTGCATCAAATTAAAAACACAGACAATGAACTTTAGAAATATAATGCGGCAACACTTTATTTACTACTTTATTAACACGAGTATTTGTACTACTAAACACTTAGCGATGTAAACACGTCTAGATTTAAATTCACACTGCTCCCGCTGATTACTGGCAGCGACTTTATATAGCAAAATGACATCGTCTGGTAACTTCGCGAAGCATCTGGTCATGGTTGTTGTTGGTTGTGCTTTACTTAACATGTAGCTATATACGTGTGTGTGTTTATATGACAATGCTGTCTTGTGTGTTTTGTTTATTGTAACTATGTGTGGTTGTATGTATGAGTGTTCTGTGTGTTGCGTAGTTTTGTTTCTTCTTGTACTATGTGGGTATGTTTATGTGCATATTTGTGTGTATGTTGCTGTATATATTGGTGTACATGTTTAGCTTTTGTTAGCAGCGAATACTTGCGTACAAGATCATTAAGAATAACAGCATCATCTCTTAGCATTGATGTTGCTAGGTTTTTCGTTGTTGTTATTTACACTTATTATTGCACAGCCTCAAATGATCTTGTATATTCTCGAAGATGTATCCGGAATATTCCACTTCCGTTAATTCAAATATTATCTGCTTTGTGTTTAACAGGGTTGTAACATTGTGACAACTTGAGATGATTTGGCAGTGCTGCCAAGTACATATATCCACATTGTCGTTATATTTGAATCCATTTTTAAACTTTGTAACACTGCCGCCCACTTAAGCCTGTTCGACCCGAATAGGCATACAATCACCTCTTCCATAGCGCGCCAATCGTTCGAGATGTACTATCTTCATTTTCGACCTTGGGCTATTGTGCTTCTGTATCCGGTACACAACGTCATACACTCTCGTAATCACTTTATACGGGCCATCCCAGTGGGTCTGTAATTTTGGGGACAATCCTTTTTTCCGTTGCGGGTTATAAAGTAGAACCAATTGACCTTCCATAAATCCCTCCGAATTTGCTGCGCGGTCATATTTAGCCTTCATCTTGTCACTGACCATCTTGATTCTATTACGCACGAAATCATGCAGTTCGTTTAAGTTCTCCTGCTCTTGGGACGAAGTGGCTTCTTCTTCTACAGCTGGCTTAACACCAAATTCCAAGTCACCAGGCAGTTTTAATTCCGTCCCGAAGATAATTTTAGCTGGCGTTCTCGATGTGGAGTCGTGTACAGCTGACCTATATGCCATCAAACATTTGGGAATGTGCTCGTCCCAATCCCTCTGATGGTTGCTTACCACTTTTCGCAGGTACTCTTCTAAGGTGCGATTGAACCTCTCTACCATGCCATCAGACTGTGGATGCAACGGCGTTGTTCTGGTTTTCTTTATCCCATATAATTCGCACATTTCCCTGAATATGGCAGACTCGAAATTCCTTCCTTGGTCGGAATGTAATTCTATTGGGACACCATAGCGACATACCCAGTTGTTGACGAATGCATTTACAACTGTCTTTGCTTCTTGGTTAGGTATAGCATATACCTCTGGCCATTTACTGAAATAGTCCATTACCACAAGAACATAACGATTTCCGGCTTCAGTGACGGGAAAAGGACCTGCTACATCAATTGCGATCCGCTCGAATGGTGCTCCTGAGTTGTATTGCTGTAGCTGTCCCCGGCTTTTTCTTACTGGGCCTTTGGCTGCTATGCACTGTGGGCAGTTTGCTATCCAGTCGGCTACGGCTTGTTGACATCCAACCCAATAAAAACGATGCTTCAGTTTCTCAAGTGTTTTTGTTTCTCCAAGATGACCGCCACTAGGTCCACTGTGAAATTCCTGCAAAAGTTTACTTATCTTGGAGCATGGCACAACTATCAAATTTGAAGTTGTTTTGCCATCTACACTTTCCCATACGCGGTATAGGCACCCCTTTATTACCTTGAGGCTGTTCCACTGAGCCCAATAAGATTTTGCGAGTGGGCTTTCAGCCGAAATTTCATTCCGGGACGGTCTTCTGTCCTCCTCTTTAGCTGCTCTAATATTCCCCAGTATACTGTCGTCCCTCTGTGCCGCTGACCAGTCTTCATCAGAGTCGATGTGCATTAGCCGAACATCAACAACGCCTTCCTTTTGTTCGGTTCTAACGCAATGTTTACACTCTTAACAGCAGGGTCTTCTTGAAAGAGCATCCGCATTGCTATGTTTTGTACCCCTTCTATGCTCAATACTGAAGTCGTAGCTCTGCAGGCGCTCAATCCACCTTGCCAGTTGCCCTTCAGGATTTTTAAACTGCAATAACCATCTCAGTGCAGAATGGTCAGTCCTTAATGTAAAGTGTTGACCATACAGGTACTTATGGTAATGTTTAATGCATTCCAATACTGCCAGAAGCTCACGTCGTGTCACACAGTAGTTCCTCTCAGGTTTTGAGAGTACACGGCTATAGTATCCTATGACTTTCTCAGTGCCATTAACTACTTGGGATAGCACGCCCCCTATGCCATAGCCGCTCGCATCAGTATCCAGCACAAATTTTTCTCCAGGTATGGGATACGCTAGTACTGGTGACGTACACAATAATCCTTTAAGTTTCTGGAATGCATTTTCCTGTGGCTCACCCCAATGGTATGGTCTCGACTTCTTTGTCAGCTCATGCAGGCTTGCAGCTACACTGGCAAAATTTGGCACAAAGCGTCTGTAGTATGTACAAAGGCCCAAAAAGCTGCGCAATTCATGAAGATTTTTAGGTTGATGCCAGTCCCTTACTGCTTGTATTTTATCTTCATCTGTTGAGATTCCGTCTGCTGTAACACGATGTCCCAAATACTTCACTTCTTTCTGGAACAATGCACATTTCTTCAGGCTGAGTTTCAATCCAGCTGATGATATCCGTTGAAGAACTTCTGCCATGTTTTTGAGGTGTTCATCAAAAGTTTTCCCCATCACGATTATGTCATCCAGATATACCAAGCATGTATTCCAGTGGAGTCCTTTCAGTACCTTCTCCATTAGGCGTTCAAATGTGGCCGGAGCATTGCAGAGACCAAATGGCATAACTTTGAACTGCCATAATCCGTTACCGACACTGAAGGCAGTTTTCTCCTTGTCTTTCTCTGCAATCTCCACTTGCCAATATCCGCTTCGCAAGTCTAGCGTAGAGAACCATCTCGTACCAGCTAGCGTGTCCAAAGTGTCATCGATTCTGGGGAGCGGTTAGCTGTCCTTCTTGGTTATGTCATTGAGCTTCCTGTAGTCTACGCAGAATCTAGTACTGCCATCTTTCTTTTTAACTAAGACTACTGGCGAACTCCAAGGACCAGAAGATGGCTCAATTACGCCTTCACGCTCCATTTCTTTTACAAGCTCTTTGACTTCATCTCGCTTTGCTAGGGGTACACTTCTGGGTGGCTGTTTAATCGGCCTAGCTTCGCCTGTGTTAATTTCATGTTTAACCAATGCAGTTCTACCCTGGCTTTGGTTTCCCATGGCGAAGATACTGGCATGCCTTTTTAGCAACTGTTTGGCTTTATTTCTGTCTGTCGCTGACAGTCCTGCTACCCATTTTCCTACGTATTCCTCAAATTGTTCACGTTCTTTGGCGGACAAATTGGTAGGCTCTATCTTCCTCTCGCAGTTTATTATTGCCTCTGCTGGAGTACACTGGCCAATATCGCAATTTTCTTTGATGACTTTTTCATGGTCTGTCAAGTTAAGTACTCTTATAGGGACTATTCCTCCTTTACTAGTTTTTACTAGAGCTTTTGCTGTTATAAGCTCTCTCTTTAAATCTGCTGGTTCTACAACCCACAACCGATTGTCCTCACAATCTCCCTTCATACGCGCCCATATAACTGTTTCAGACTGCGGCGGTAACGTCTGACTCTCAATAGCAAATACTTTTCTTACTTGCGGCTTGCTGTCATAGCCAACATCAAGGGGTATTTCCACATTACGCCAAATCATCAGATGTTGCCCCATGTGTAGATTAATGCCATGGTTAATCATAAAATCGGCTCCAATAATTACCTCATCGACAATATCGGCAACAATAAACACATGCCTCACGTTGATGTTGGCTATAGTCACCTTCAATTCAATCTTACCATAGACAGTGGCAGGCTCTCCAGTAGCTGCACGTAGCCGTATATTGCTTAAACGATCGCATTTCCCCTTTACTATATCGGGCCTTATTATTGACTGCGACGCCCCTGTGTCTATGGTAAGTACGTGCTTTTCCCCGTTGATGTGTCCAGACGCAGTAAGGTTGCTATTTTTCTGCTGCATTACTGATGTGGAGATTGTGGGGCCCACGTTTGTGGGAGCTAGCTCTTGCCCCTGAGCGCTAACTCGTTTTAGTTTAACGGGGACTCTTGTGATGTTGTTTGGTTCACCCGTTTGCTGTTTCTTGGTGGCGAAACAGATCTACCTCTTTTCCTTGGTGCTTTGCAGCTGCGCTGAAAATGACCGATTTTTCCGCAGTTAAAGCACTTAGGCTTTTCTTTGATAGCACTTTCCGCCAACAATTGTCGCATTGCTTCCTTAACACTAGCAACTAGGCTGTTATCCTCCTCAGACAAAACCTTCACATTCCGCACCTTGCATATCTGCGGTTTGAAAACCATCCTTGCAGTCTCTTGAGCCAGCGCAAATGAAACAGTCTCAGCGAAAGTGGATTTCTGCGTTGCGCACACAGCTAGTTTAACATCAGAGTCGCGAATGCCATTAACGAACGCCTCAGTTTTAAAGTGGTCCAGGAACGGGTGACTCTCGCCTGGATATGTGAGCTGCACTAAACGCTCGATTTCCATTGCGAAATCTTGTAGAGACTCGTTAGGCTTTTGAACTCTACATCGCAATTCCATTCTGTATAAATCGCGCTTGTGCTCACCACCATACTTGCGCTGCAATGCTGCCATTATTTCATTATAGTTGTTTCTGCTGCTTACTGGCACGATCTCAAGTACCTTTGCGGCTGTACCCTTTAAGGACAAAATCAACTCTATGGCTTTTTCTTCAGCATCCCATCCATTTCTGCTAGCAACCGTCTCGAACTGGAATCTAAAGATGCCCAATGGTACGCTGCCGTCAAAGCATGGCGCTTTTATTCGCGCAGAAACCTCCGCAACTGCTAGTACTGTCCCCCCACTACGCTCGAGGTTATGCACTTTGTCCTCTAGAGCATGAAATTTTTCTTCGAACTCTTTTGCGTGCTGTTCTAGACCACCGCTTTCTAGATGTTGGACTCTCTCTGCCAGCTCTGAGAATTTGTTTTCAATAGAATCCACCCTCCTATTAATGGCCTCAGAAACCTCTACCAGAGTCTCGTTCGTGGCTCTATTTGACTCCTGTATTTCTGCTACAAGCTTTTCAGTGCTGATCCTTGATGCTTCATGCATCTGCTGAGAGTTCTGTTTAATTTCAGTTATTTCGGCTACAAGCTTTTCACTGCTGATCCTTGATGCTTCCTGCATCTGCTGAGAGTTCTGTTTTATTTCAGTTATTTCGGCTACAAGCTTTTCACTGCTGATCCTTGATGGTTCCTGCATCTGCTGAGAGTTCTGTTTTATCTGTATCATCATAGCAGCGAACATTGAATTTATGTCCATGCTGCTGGTCGTAGCAGGAACACATACCTCTACATCGCCTTTGTCCTCAAACTCGTATGTCCCGATGTCCATGCCGCTATTCTTAAACTCATCTATCAGCCTCTTCTGCAGTTCAGCCTTGTTACCTGCTGTTGGAAATTCCCGCTTACTAAGCTCCTTTTTTAGCTGTTCAACTTTTAGCTCATCAAATTTCATAATTATTTTTTTTTAATGTCCTTTTTTTTCCCTTAAATTGCAATGTCCTTTTTAATTATTTTTGCAATCCCACTTCTGACACCAATTGTTACGTTTTTAGACCTTTTCGTAAAAACGCTTTTTACTTATCCTTCAAGGATTCGTTTAATTGCATCAAATTAAAAACACAGACAATGAACTTTAGAAATATAATGCGGCAACACTTTATTTACTACTTTATTAACACGAGTATTTGTACTACTAAACACTTAGCGATGTAAACACGTCTAGATTTAAAATCACACTGCTCCCGCTGATTACTGGCAGCGACTTTATATAGCAAAATGACATCGTCTGGTAACTTCGCGAAGCATCTGGTCATGGTTGTTGTTGGTTGTGCTTTACTTAACATGTAGCTATATACATGTGTTTGTTTATATGACAATGCTGTCTTGTGTGTTTTGTTTATTGTAACTATGTGTGGTTGTATGTATGAGTGTTCTGTGTGTTGCGTAGTTTTGTTTCTTCTTGTACTATGTGGGTATGTTTATGTGCATATTTGTGTGTATGTTGCTGTATATATTAGTGTACATGTTTAGCTTTTGTTAGCAGCGAATACTTGCGTACAAGATCATTAAGAATAACAGCATCATCTCTTAGCATTGATGTTGCTAGGTTTTTCGTTGTTGTTATTTACACTTATTATTGCACAGCCTCAAATGATCTTGTATATTCTCGAAGATGTATCCGGAATATTCCACTTCCGTTAATTCAAATATTATCTGCTTTGTGTTTACCAGGGTTGTAACATTGTGACAACTTGAGATGATTTGGCAGTGCTGCCAAGTACATATATCCACATTGTCGTTATATTTGAATCCATTTTTAAACTTTGTAACAATATATATATATATATATATATATATATATATATATATATATATATATATATATGCACATATGCTTGTTTTGAAAATAATTTGTAATTTACAAATTGTGAACTCTCAGATGGTTTATGGAAGTATGTGCATAAGATAAGGGGTGTTCAACTTTTCAAAACTGTGGTTAAATTCGACTGATGATTTGGTAAAGCATCAATGAAATGCATGGACATTGCTTGACCACCAACAAATAAATTTCATTTAAAATAATCCCCCTTATTTTATTTGTCAACGTCAACGTCACGTCAAGACAATATCAAAAATAGGACACTTACATACCCTTTCTGTGCAACAATTAACTACTTACAACTCTCTATGTCGTCGAATATAGCAAAAAGTGGTGAGAAATTGACAATTGTTGAAGAGAATGAGTATAGAAATGTTCTAACTTTCATATTGTCTTGACGTGACGTTGACGTTAACAAATAGAATAAGGGAGAATATTAATTTTAATATATGCTTATAATACTATAAAGTTATCCTATTACCAGTGGACGTTGAATCATTTCAATGTATTAAACCCTTTGAGTAAATTAGCGCTTTCGACATGTAACCAAAATTTTACTACGAGTATAATTCAACATAGCATTATTCTACAATTGCACAAAGTAAAATTACACGTGTTCTTATTTTCTTCATTTCCATATGCATGCTGTACGTAAATCAAATTGTGTTCAACTTGCTAGAATTTCCTTGTATATGTACATATTTATTAAATAAAATTTTTTTTCAACAGGCTATAATTTCAAATCTCCGAAACTGCAAATTATTTTCTATTTTTATAAATGAATGTGTTTACATTCTCTTTATTTTTCAGAGTGGAATATTAAGAATATTTTTCATACTGATTTCGAGGCCGCTACGCCATCTCATCAGCGTTCTTTGTTCAATTTTTCCACTGTTTCAAGTGGCGCTAGTTAGTAGGAATGTCAACTATTTAACCAATGTTTTTATCGAAAATTGAATATGAGAAGTTCTCACTTCCATTTTTACTAGTTATTACTTTTTGGTTAGTACGAAATTACCCAAACCTGAGTATTATTATTTCCAATATCCCATATATCTCTTTCGCTTTTTTCCAGCGCCATCGGCTGCTGATAGCTAAAGCTTTTTGTCATTTATGTTCAAGAAATTGCATTTTAGTTAACTATTTACAATGAACATGTAAACAAGTGCGAGTTAATGCAAATGGGTATAGCCTACATGGCAACACTGGCATAAATAGCTAAGTAGACACACACATCTTCATAATGGGGAACATAGGTCAACATCAATATTATCACTTACATACGTTGGAACAAAGACTTACAACGAGACCACTATCAGTCAAAGTAAACTCAAAATATGTTTTAATGATAAAAAGATACTTGTAGAAAACATATTCCGAGATAAAAGACAAAGAAACGATAAATATAACTATTACTGTTTGTGTGTGTGTATTTTAATTAAAATTTTTGATATGAATTCCTTTATTTTTTCAACTCTTTGTTACCTTGAATAGCGATATGTGGTTCCGAAAAAGTTCACAAAGCAAGTGCTATAACTAGTAAAAATTGAAGATGGCGAACCCGTTAGCGGTTTCGCCTACCCGTTAGCGGTTTACTCGTTGGAATCCAAGAAAATATTACAACCAAACAATGTTGATAACAAAGAAATAATATTTGGATCCCAACAGAGAATTGCAATAAAATACATAGACGGAAAACTAATAAGTTAATAACATAAACAAAGATATCAAACGTAAAATTCATCTTAAACATTGCTGGCCACCTTGCAAGAACATAGTTACAAGACAGTGAATTTTAAGTATAAATAACAAAGTATATATTCGATATAATACAAGGTATATATATTTTTTTATAATACAAAAGGCGAATGGGTTTTACGACAGATCCATCAACTGAGTTTTGCGCCATGGTTTTCAGCAGATCAATAAACTGAATATGGTTTTTACCACAGACCCATAAACTGAACCCGTGAGGGAAGGTTTTGGTCAGATCCATGAACTGTGTTAAAGCACGATATTAAAACGGGGATTGGCCAGAAATGACCCACCCAAATATCGTGTGTTGGGCCATCAGACAACCCGGACTCGTCGTTGATTGGCCTGTAAATACTTGGGCAACTATGTCTGGCCCCAAAACCAGTGCCACCTGACCGGAGTGGTAAAATATGGGATCCGCCAACCAAAGGTAAGGATATGCCGCAAATTTTTGTCATGGGCCAAGCGTTTGAACCGAAGGCACCCTCGTAAGGGATGCGGTTTCTTGCAAAGTTTGCATTGCTTGGCCTTAACCTTTTCTACGACTTTCGGCGACGTCGACGAGTCGGAGTTGTCAATAGGCGTTTGCTGGCGACTTCGATGGTTTCGTTGAAGAGGCAGGACCATCCGCCTTGGGAATGACCGCAGAAGCCCCTTCAGACAGCGGTGCCTCCAATGATGCGCCCGATACCTAAATCGCCTCTTCGTATTCCTCCAGCAATACAGCTTCCGAAAAAATGGGTAAAGCGTCCATATTACTAGGAAAGAATGAAGTTTAGTAAATGCGATAAAATTAAGTGGTCAAAATGACCAGTTTTGGAATCCCATTTTGTGTTCGAACGTCGGCGACGCGAGCATGATCATCAGTACCTGGATACGTTTTCACGACCCGACCTAACTTCCAGGCAGTGGGCGAAAGTTGCTCATGACGAATAGCAACTAAATCATCTACAGCTATATCACGCTCAGGAAATTTCCATTTATAACGTTTATGCAAATTCTGTAAATATTCTTCTTTCCATCGGCGACAGAAATCCTGCGTAAGCGCCTTAACTTTGCGGTATCTATTTATCAAACCTATTGCTGACTCATATATTGAAGATTCAGGGGGCGCCAATTTGGCCCGCCTATCAATAAATGACCCGGAGTAAGAGCCACTGGCTCATTAAGATTATCTCATATAGGACATAGTGGACGCGAATTTAGGCACGCCTCTATTCTCGCGAGAACAGTCGAAAGCTCCTCAAATGTATACTTAACAGATTGTGCCTCCTTGCGATAATGATGTTTAAAACTTTTGACAGCCGTCTCCCAGAGTCCCCCCATATGGGGCGCACCAGCTGGGATAAACCGCCACGAAAGACCCTGAACTCCAAATGTTGAACACATACGAGCCTGACTTTCCTTCAAAAAAGTGCGAAAATCCTTTTCAATCTCTCGAGAAGCACCTACGAAATTTCTGCCATTGTCATAAAATACTGTTTGTGGACAACCTCGCATAGCAATAAAACGATGAAAAGCAGCCAAGAAGGTATCCGATGACAAATCCGTCGTAGCTTCCAAATGAACTGCCTTGGGGGAGAAACATACAAAGATACAGACATATGCCTTTGTTATTCGACCTGTAAAACTCCTCAGGTCAAAGGGACCTGCGAAATCCACGCCAGTAGTGGTAAAAGGACGATCTAAAATAGTTCGCTCTGGAGGAAGTGCCGCCATGATCTGATTGCATGTGCGTTTCCTATCCAAAATGCAACGTTTGCAGCGGTTCACTACAGTGCGAACCAACACTTTGAGCCATGGGACCCAATATTCAATGCGTATAATCCGCAGCATCAGCTGATTCCCGCCATGAATCGAAATCACATGTACAAATTCTGACAACAAAATCGTAAACCTACTTGAATATGGTAGAATATTGGATGTTTCTCAGTGTAGGATAAAGAGGGAGATTTCACCAAACCACCGTTCAAGCTCATTACTCCATTGCTGTCCAAAAAGGGATTAAGGGACTGTAACGAACTTTTTGCGGAAATCGATTTTTTCAACAAAAGACACTGATATTCCTCAGGATAATGAACTTTTTGAGCCACAATCGCCAATCTCAATTTCACCTTCGATATTTCCTCACTTGAAATCGTTGTCGACTCAAAAGTATACTTGCCCCTATGTGCAGAATGTGTCCGATAGTAAAAACGAAACTAATATGATATTACTCTGAGAGCACGATCAAGCTTAGAAAATCTATTCAACACATCTTCGAAATCTGAAAAGAACACTGCATGCGTCTTAACAGCTCTGGCCTCGACATCTGTGTCCATAGGCGACAGATCCTTTATGGTCCAATTAGACTTAGCATTACGCAGCCACGTCGGTCCATGCCACCTGAGATCACTTCCCGCCGGATCCGAAGGTGAAACTCCTCTACTAGCTAAATCCGCTGGATTATCTTCCGACCTAACATGATACCAGTTGTGTTTTCCGACATTCTCCTGAATTCTGCACACTCTATTAGCAATAAACGTTGTCCAACTACTTGGCGTTTTCCTCAACCAGCAAAGCACAATAGTAGAATCGGTCCAACAATACACCTGTCTGATTGGAACACCAATTTCGCTACTCACTTTTCTTAAAAGCTCAGAAACCAAAACTGCTCCACAAAGTTCCAGCCGAGGCAAAGAAATAGATTTAATAGGTGCGACTTTCGTTTTACAAGACAGTAAATGTGCATAAATTTGGCCAAATGCTTCAAATTGCCCCCGCGTATGCTTTTTTCGAGGCGTCGGAAAAAACATGAATTTCCGCTACAGTATCTGGAGAATAATGTACCCATCGCGGTATCCGTATACTGTTTACATCCTTATAAAAATCAACGAATTTTCTCCATTCCCTTTCCGTTGACGAGAGCAAGAAATCACCCCAATCAATATTGTCGAGCCAAATCTTCTGCATAATCATTTTTGCGACTACAATTACCGGAGCTAACCAACCTACAGGATCAAATAATTTTGCAATCGTAGACAAAACCTCTCTTTTTGTATACCTAGACCTTTCAATAATGGGCTCCACTTTGAAATAAAATGGATCCAACTCAGCATTCCACTGAATACCCAGTGACGAGAGCAAGAAATCACCCCAATTAATATTGTCGAGCCAAATCTTCTGCATAATCATTTTTGCGACAACAATTACCGGAGCTAGCCAACCTACAGGATCAAATAATTTTGCAATCGTAGACAAAACCTCTCTTTTTGTATACCTAGACCTTTCAATAATGGGCTCCACTTTGAAATAAAATGAATCCAACTGAGCATTCCACTGAATACCCAGTGTCTTCGAACTACTAGACTCCACAAAGGTCAAAAGCTTTGAATCCACCAAGTAATCTGGCGGTAAATCATCAACAATTTTGATTTCATTCGATATCCATTTCCTCAATTCAAATTTAGCTGAAGACAAAACAGTTCTTAATTCATCCCGGGCCCTCAAAGCATACGAAATATTGTGAGCCCCCGTCAATACGTCGTCAACGTACATATCCTTGCGTAAAATATCAGCAGCAAGGGGGTACTCAGCCTCCGAATCCCCTACCAACCGTAACAATGTCCTTATGGCTAAGTAAGGAGCGCAGTTGACACCAAACGTCACTGTCTGTAACTCATACGTCATTACCTCTTCCACGGTAGTAGATCGAAAAAGAATACGCTGAAATGGCGTATGATAGGGATTGAGACGAATTTGTCTATACATCTGAGTAATATCGCAGTTAAATACATATCGAAACAGCCTCCAACTCAAAATCAACAGAACTAAATCTGATTGTAAAGTGGGCCCCACATAGAGACAATCATTTCGACTATTTCCATTAGGGGTTCTGTTCGATGCATTAAACACCACACGTAATTTTGTGGTCTTTCTGTCAGGCCTAATCACTGGGTGATGAGGAAGGTAACACGAAAGAGAAGGTTTAGCAAAATTATCCGATACAGGCTTCATATGACCTAAAGTTAAGTATTCTTCAACCACATCGTCATATAATTCCTTGACATTAGGTTTACGCAGCAAAGATTTGTGCCGTGACATTCTGTTTCGAAAGGCCTAAACTGATAGAATGAGGAAATTCCGGCTTAAAAGGTAGCGTCACTACATAACGACCGTCGGAGTCGCGCCGCGTCGTTTTCCTATAATTATCCTCACAAAATTAATTTATCCATCGGTGAAACAATTTTCCTTTCAGGAATTTCTTCAAGTTCCCAGAAGCGAAGAAGATTTCTATTTAAATTGTCTTCCAGAGACGCCTCTATTGTAGTCGAATAAACCTGAACGCGTGATTCCTGAACAGATTCTGTAACAATCCATCCGAATACGGTTCGTTGCGCCATCAAAGATCCGAAAATATCACGATTAATTTCGCTCAAAATAATCTGTGGATACAAATCAGCGCCTAAAAGTACATCAACAGGCCGAGTTTGGTAAAAACGAGGGTCTGCTAGCTGTAAATTCGAAAAACTATTACGATAACTAGAGCCTACAATGAACGAAGGCAGATGGCCTGATATGTTAAGTAGTACCAGGGCCATCGTTTCCAATAGGATAGATGAATCTAAGGGAGAACCAATTTTCAAACTACAAACTTTTCTAGTAGTGGCAGAAAGAGTTTGATTAATTCCTGAAACTCTGACATTCGTAGAATGTGCAAATAGTTTCAAGCGATTCTTAAATACTCAGAGATGAAAGATGACTCTGAAGCTGAGTCAAGCAAGGCTCGAGCTGAGTAAGTCATACCATTGTGAACAATATTCACCATAGCTGTTCCCAGAAGCACTTTTCGGTTCTGAGAGACATGAAATACCTGTCGAGTAGGATTACTGCTCTAAGATATGCCACTCGATGTAGAAGGCAGGGAGTAATCTACTTGAGCATTCTGGGCCAAATTGCCAGACGTGGTAGCCAAATTATCCCTAGGCGCAACTTCCGAGGTAGCATTATCTCAATGTAGCAAAGTATGATGCCTCTTATTGCAAATACTGCAATTAAGAGCACTCTTGAAACTCTTTACTACATATTCACGTGATAAGCAATTCACACAACAATGAAATTATTTCACCGTCCTGAATTCCGACATAAAACACAAGACGTAGAAGCAGAAGTAGAATTTACAACATGAGCCCTGACCCTATGACCCGAATTTTTTACAGATTGCTGCGAATCTTTAAGATCATGAACGCACTCTAAAGTCTGAGTCCTTTCCGTCAGAAATTCATCGAAACTTTTCCACGAGGACAAAACCGATTTATTGCGAACACTTTGTTCCCATAAACTAACGGTAGAAGTGGGTAAACGTTGAATCGAAAGGAAAATTAAAATAGGATCCCAATTGTCTGTTGAAACTTTGTAAATAGAAAGCGATGTGAGACAATTATTAATACCGCGCTGCAAAGTTTTTAAACCGGCAATAGATTCCTTATCAACGGAGGGAAGGTTAAATAATAATTTCAATTGGTTATTAACCAACATACGAGGATTTTCATATGCCTCCTTAAGGTTTCGCCAAGCAACATCAAACCTTTCGTTACTTAACGGTCACTTAGACACGATTACATTCGCTTCACCGGTGGTTTTACGTATTAAATAGCAAAGACGTTCTATATTACTGAGACGTGAACTATTTATATATATAATAAAATATATATGTAAATAAATCTCTAAATGCAGTCCATGATATATAATCTACTTCAAATGTTTTTACATAACAAGGAGGTAATGTTAAATTATGTTCTGAGTTGCCGAAGTGTGAGTTTTTAACAGAAGATTCATTTACTTTTGGCGTGTTAACCTCCAAATATTGAGTCTTTTCATTAATCAAGGCTAAACAATTAAGGTAAGCCATATAAGCCACATTTATATCTTCAGAGTTCACTTTGTATTATCGTCAACATAGTCGACCCATCCTTAACTTTTTCCCATAAATTCTTTAATTCGTCGGGGCCACTAATCTTGGATGACTTATTTTTATTTAAACAATTAAAGTTATGACAGGTAGTTATTACAGGTGCCGAAATAGTTAAATTATCAACGATTTTATATGTGTAGATAGAGTTCTTTTCATACGTAACAGTAGAGTATGTTGAAGCAAAATATTTCACAAACATGTTGCTAACTGTAGGCTCATCACTGGACTCGGAACGTAAATATTTCATTACTTTTGGAAAGCCCGAAGCTCTTCTTTTACAGTTTACAAAGTTGAAAAACGATTTAGGGTCATGGGCAAAGTTAAGTTTGGTGACATGCAGATAGTTTTATACATCTGTACATTTAGTAAATTATATTTCGCACGTAGAACTGAATATTTACTATAATAAAACGAGGATCCAGTGCTTTTGTACTTCTTGTAGTATTTATTCTTTTTGTTTTTTAACGCTGAAAGTTGTCTAGAATTCCACGGTGGAGCGCCATTTGAATGAGGTATATACTTAGGAATACGTTCCTCCATATAGCCAAACATAATTTTATAGAAAATGTCAACCATAGTGTTTACTGAATCCCACATACTATTCGGTGTAGACAACAGCTGATTAGATTATTTAATTCAGTGTAGTTGCAACGATCAAAACAAAAAATCTTTTCATGTTTACTAGTATTTTTAGTTTGATTAGAATAATGTAAATTGCAACTAATTTCAATCGTTGGATGATAACGATCTTCCGGCAATACAAGAGGATCTGTGCGGTTTAAAGTAAATTCAGCTGTCTCATTCACAAATACCAAATGTAGGAGTTTACCCAAATAGTTCTGTATTCCATTGATTTGGTGAAGCAACACGCCGGATAAATTATTAAAAATGTCATTTTCATCAAGTATTAGGGGCAAATAACAGTAGCATTCATTGGAGAACTCCCAGCTAATGTGAGGTAAATTAAAGTCACCAAACACAAGTATTAAATCTGCAGCATTTATGGTAGAAGACACCATTTTAATAGCATCAATATGGTATTTGTATAGAATTGGATCAGATTGATGTGGGATATAAGAACATGCTATAAATATGCTAATCTTGTTAACTTTAAGAATCACAGCGATAAACTCTAAATCAACAGGTAAGCTAATTCTTATATCTTCCGCTGGAAAATGATTTGCGACGGCAATTAGTACTCCACCACCTGTAGTAGTTGTAATTTGTAACGAGACGTTACAAATTATACCCTAACCCAACACTTACTATTGATCATAAACAGCCGTATAAATGAAATAAACATACATATGTAAATACACATAGCAAATCATCTTCACACGCGTCAACAATATAACATACGTACATGCACAGTATTCAAAAACAACCAGCAAGCAAGAATGATAAAATAAAGATTACTCCTTGCGCATGATTTACCGTTTGATGACGTATTTGTTCCCTCGAAGAGATTGCCAAATGTTTATTATATGCAAAACTAATACTTTCTCGTACAAAATTAATATTTTATGCTATATTTGGCAACTCTTCACACAATTTCTTACGCTCAACGCGTTTTTCATCAAGAGCGCATGCGTTTGTGGTCGATATTCCAACGAATCGCACTACGCATTACAGAGAAAATTCGTTTTTTGGCCGAACAGTCCGTATGTGGAACAAACTACCTGCAGATGTCTTCCCCGCCACCTACAATTTGAGCAGGTTCAAATCGAATATCCACAGACACTACTCCCTTAATTCTCCTTCCCAAAATCTATTTTCCTAGTTCCAGCACAATGCACTGCATATGTAGGGGTCATCCCCTCAGTGCTGGTCCTACTCATAAAAAATAAAAAAAGTTAAATGTGCAGTTGGCAATTGCAAACAAAGTAACAGCAAAATAAACAAGTGAGAAATAATTGTGTTAAAATGTAATATTGTTACCAAAATTTTTTTATACCCTCCAAAAAAGAATTTGGAGGGTATATTCACTTTGTCATTCCGTTTGTAACGCATCGAAATATCCATCTCAGACCCCATAAAGTATATATATTCTTGATCAGTGATGAAATCTAAGACGAACTGAGCATGTCCGTCTGTGGAAATCACGATTCAGTCCAAACGAAGAGAGCTAGACTATTGAAATTTGGCATAAATATATTTTGAAGCTTAGAGCAGGTTAAGTTCGAAGATGGGCTAAATCGGGCAAGAGGGAGAAAAGTTCCCCTAAGAAGAACCAAACCAACCCAGAAAAAACAACATGATTTTTAAAGTTTTTTGGTTATTTTGTTAAGCAAATGATATATTTTTATGTCAAATACGGTCCAACGCCTTAAACTTGGAGCCATTAAATAAAATAAAAATATTTTTTGACCCCGCTCTAGTGGGCGTTATTATAGGCAAAAATAGCATAAAAATTTAACAAATTGTTTTACTTAAGCCTACATTCCTTAAAAATAACACTTTTAACTTTAATGACGAAGCTGAGACGAAACCTGGTAATACTCTGCCCTACCCCCCTTCCCCTTCGCCCCCTAAATGACCCTACCAAAAAAAAAAAATTTTAAATTTTGTATATAATCATCCCAAGCATTTAATTTATCTTTAGAGTTTTATGACTGCCGATTTCTGCCCTATCCCCCCCCCCCCCTCTTCCTTTTCCATCTAAATGACCCTACCACAAAAAAAATATTTATTTTAATTTTGTATATAATCATTTATCTTTAGAGCTTTATGACTGCCTGTTGCTGCCCTACCCCCTCCTCCCTCTTTGAACGCTAAATGACCCTATTAAAAATAAATAAAAATTTTTGTTTAATTTTGTGTATAATCATCCCAAGCATTTATTTTTAGAGTTTTATGTCTACCTGTTTCTGCCCTACCCCCTCTCACTCTTTGCCCTCTAAATGACCCTATCAAAAAAAAGAAATTTTAATTTTGTATATAATTATCCCAAGCATTTATTTTTAGAGTTTTATGACAAAGGTGAAATGTTTCCCCCACAGCCCTTGCCAGAGCGACCCCACCAAAATACAGTTGTTATACCCTCCAAAGAGAATTGTGATGAAGTCTAAGACGGTCTAGCAATGCCCATACGTTCGTCTGTGGAAAACATGATATTGTATATTTTTGAACCCCGCCCCCTTTAGTGGGCGTTGACGTACGATATTATATAAAGGAACTCTGTCCCACCAAGTTAAACATTTCAATTTCACTTACTAAATATTTGGAGGGTATTTAAGATTCGACCCGGTCGAATATAACGTTTTTACTTGTTTGTTTTCAAAAAGCTGTCATTTAATAGTTTTCCAAGAGATGAAGTTCAAAGGAAGTTATAGCTGATATTTTGCAAGCAAAAAAAGTTGTTTTGAATGGGGAAAAAAGAAAAATAATAAGCACTTGGGCTCAATATATATATAAAATAACTATAAATTAACAATTTCAAATAAAAATAGTGGAAAATAAAATAATTTTTTAAAATTGTTTATTATCAAACAAATTTCATTTGAAAAATCGCAATTTGCCCCACTGTCCAGTTTTTACAATAACATAATAGTTCTCCAGTTGAATTTTGTTAGCCAATCAGAACACATGTAGAATGACGTCAGAGTTCCATCATGCGCAGAAAAGTATTTTTATTTCAGCTTGTTGGCGTAATCTTTATTTTATCATTCTTGCCAGCCAGTATACACCGCATAAAAGAAATACAATAATAATAAAAACATTCATGCATACGCCGTATACACACTCTGCATAACATACACACACCGTATAAACAAAACAACAAACAAATATCACACAATACATTGTGTTGACTAGCAATTGAAAAACTTCTCATTTGCTTAATATTTTATGGTGCATAGGTGATCAAGGTTTTGTCACAATCGAGAGGAATGAACTGGAATACGATTCTTTCCTTTAGTGCATGTGTGTATATTAGAGGGTACCCGAACTCTTATTATTATTATTGCCGTATTTTGCAGAGTGATATCCGAAGAATTTATATCACACTTATTATTATTATAGTAGTTAGCCGAACGATATCCGAAGAATTTATATCGTTCTTATTATTATTATTATTGCCGTACTTAGCCGAGTGATATCCGAAGAATTTTTTTTTTTTTTTTTTTAGGAGTAGGACCAGCACTCAGGGGATGGAACTGGGAAATAGATTTTGGGAAGGAGGATAAAGGGAGTAGTGTCTGTGGATATTCGATTTGAACCTGCTCAAATTGTAAGTGGCGGGGAAGACATCTGCGGGTAGTTTGTTCCACATACGGACTGTTCGGCCAAAAAACGAATTTTTTCTGTAATGCGTAGTGCGATTCGTTGGAATATCGACCACAAACGCATGCGCTCTTGAAGAAAAACGCGTTGAGCGTAAGAAAGAATGGGTTTCAGGAACAAGTTCCCTAATATCACCAGAGCACCTGCCATTATAGTAACGATAGAACAACGATACGCACCCCACATTGCGACGATGCTCAAGAGAGTCAATAGAGTTGGCTACCCTACTGTCTCCGATGAGTTTCATCGCCCTCTCCTGTACGCGGTCGAGTAACTTCAAAATAGACTTTGAAGCACCGGCCCAAACATGAGAGTTGTATTCCATCTTCGGTCGGATGTAAGTGGTGTAAATATTAAGAAGATCAGAAGGGGTGAAGTATCTCTTGCACCGTCTTAAGAAGCCAAGGCACTTGAATGCTTCTTTTGCGACCTGAAAGACATGTTCCGTCCATCTGACATCACACTGCACTTTCATGCCCAGAACATCAAGAGCCCCTGACTCCATAATACTTACACCACCCATAGAAACAGATGAAGCAGCATGGTCATACGTACGTCGATGCGTAAGCATACAACACTGGGTCTTACGGGCATTAAAATCGACCCTGTTCGCCTGACCCCATTCGGAAATCTTCGCGAGGTCACTATTCAAAACAACATTCATAAACTGCCTCCTTGTCTCGAATTCAGACGTTGACGGCCTGCAGTTAAATGAATAGGAATGCGAAAGGCTGCTATCATCTGCGAAAGAGTAATAGTAAGTTTGGGAAAGTAAATCGTTAAGAAAAATTAGAAATAGAGTAGGAGAAAGAACGGAACCCTGCGGTACCCCTGAGTTGACTCTGAACTCATCGGATGAGACCCCATTTATAACAACTCGTATAGAGCGATCCCTGAGAAAGCTCGATATAAACCGAGAGAAGGTGTCTCCGACACCAAATGCAATAAGTTTGGACAAGAGTGCTCCATGCCACACTCTATCGAAAGCCTTAGAAATATCTAAAGCCACCACTTTACTTTCGCCAAAACGGTGTATGGAACTACACCAGTTTTCCGAAAGGAGAGCCAATAGATCACCCCTAAAGCGGCCTCTGCGGAAACCATACTGGCGGTCGTTTAGTAAACTGTTGGATTCCAAATATTTCACAAGATGGAAGTTAAGCATAGTTTCCATCACCTTCGATATAGCAGAACATATTGCAATCGGGCGGTAATTTTCAGGGTTATTAGCCACTCCCTTTTTGGGGATTGGCTTTACATTAGCAACCTTCCAGCACATTGGAAATTTACCGGAGTGGTAAGGTATACTGAAAAGTTTGGCTAATGGACGTGCTAACGTCGAAGAGCACTGCTTCAGGACCAGTGCAGGGATTCCATCCGGCCCAGGAGACTTCCTTGTGCTGAGATCCGCAAGAACCCTTTTAACTGCACGCGCTCGAAAAAATATCTTAGGCATAGTTACGGATACTCTCTCGAGCGCGGGGAGTGGTTGAGAGCTATCAGGCAAGTGAGAGTTACTTGCAAATATTTCAGCCAATATATTAGCTTTATCAACCGGGTTAGTAAATATTTGGTCATTCCTCAAAAGAGTCGGAATTGAAGAACTAGCACTTTCCTTAACACTTTTGACGAATGACCAAAAACTCTTACTACCCCTGGGGGCAGTGAGAATTCTAGTGCGAATACGCTGCTCGTATAAAGCCTTTTCGCGTCTTAACACTTTGGCACACGAAGATCTTGCCTTCTTGCGTAGCAAATCAGTATTGGCATTTTTGTTATTACGCCAAGTACTGAATGCTGCCTCTCTGGATCGCAGCGCATCTTTACATGCCTGGTTAAACCAAGACTTCGCCCTAGGTTTAACCGAAATTTGCTTACAGGGAATAAAAGCTTTCATCCCCAGTAGAATTGTGTTTTCAACCTTTTCCGCCATGAAATCGACATCATTGTCAAGAAAACATAGTTTCCAATTAAAATTCCGAAAGAATTCGTTGAGCTCGGCCCAACGACCCTTTTCGTAAATATATTTACTACGCTTCGTGGCTGCACGCGAAACGTTGCGAAGTTTGGAGAACAGAAAGGTTGCGGAAATGGTGCAATGATCCGAGTTACCGAGAGGTGCATTGACAGTAACTTCATACTTTTCAGGATGTAAAGTTAGAAAAAGGTCAAGAGTATTATGTTGGTGCCCTTCAACACATGGAATATGTGTTGGTTCATTAACTAATTGCACAAGGTGATTGTGCGCGGCGAACAACTCAACAAATTGGCCCTCTGAGGTTGTGTGGCTCGAATGGCGAAGCCAAGATGTGTTATGAACATTGAAATCACCAGTAACTACAATTTCACTCCTCGGACAACTATCAAGAATCTTCGATATGGAGTCGGAAAGAGTATCGAAGCCATGTATGGTAGCATCTTTTTCCGCGTTTGGACTTCTATACAGAAACCCGAAATGTAAAAAGTGTGTACCGACTTTGAATTTAACCCAAAGACAGCTAAATTCTGAGTCAGACATGCCTAATGGCTGCTGGCATTGGTACACAACTTCATTACGTACGTATATTGCAAGGCCCCTATGAAGAGTAAAAAGCGACAGGAGGTGATACCCGGGCAAATGAAAATCCTGTGGATCAGCATCCTCATGTACCTGGGTTTCACTTAAGGCGAAAACATCCGGCCGATGGAGACAAACGTGAGCATATACAGAAAAGAAATTCGCTCTTAACCCACGTATGTTACAGAAGTCTATTCTAAACTTACCCACCATCACAAGATGAGAGAAAAAAACCGAAATCCAAACTCTAGATTATAAAACTCTTATTATTATTATTATTATTATTATTATAGTAGTTAGCCGAACGATATCCGAAGAATTTATATCGTTCGTATCATTATTATTGCCGTATTTAACCGAGTGATATCCGAAGAATTTATATCACTCGTATTATTATTGTAGTAATTATCCGAACGATATCCGAAGAATTTATATTGTTCGTATTTTTATTATTGCCGTATTTAGCCGAGTGATATCCGAAGAATTTATACCACTCCTATTATTATAGTAGTTAGCCGAACGATATCCGAAGAATTTATATCGTTCGTATTATTATTATTGCCGTATTTAGCCGAGTGATATCCGAAGAATTTATATCACTCATTATTATTGTTATAGTAGTTAGCCGAACGATATCCGAAGAATTTATATCGTTCGTATTATTATTGCAACCATATTCACATTGCGTCGCTTATACTTTGCTATCGATTATACGAAGCCCTTATACTCACGTTGCGGCGCTTAAAGTACGAAACCTAAGTGCGTGAATTGGACTACAGTGGTGGCCATATTTCAAAGGAAGCAGACCTTTGACGAGCCTGGACAGACTGAGGATACCTCGGTTGGGAAAATAAACTGCGTTACAAATTCTATTGCGACGAAATATATTAAATTTATCACAAAGTATCTCTGTGTTTAAAAAGGTATTATCAGCCAAGTTTCGGTAAATACAATAATTGATGCAGAAACTTTATAAGAAAAGTTTAGTGAGTTGAGTTTTTAATCCACGGACATTCTGATAAAATAAGTGCAGCTGATTATCGGAACAAAATATTAGTTTTTTGGAACACCTGATTCTTTAGGAGAAATACGAACAATATTTATTTTCTGTTGGTATGAAGAGTGCTCATATTCTCGATCTAAGGCGTGTTGAGGCCAAAAAGCTTGCTCAATAACTTTATTAAAATGCTCAAACGGAATTGTGACTTTAAAAGATGTTATACTTCTTTCTTGCGCATATCTAAATTTATGGACAAAGATATCGTCATTTATATTAAGGTTATACTTAATGAAATACTCAATATCCTCAGACGTTGTATCAGCAGCAAATCGGGATATAAAAATATGCTTGTTGGGAGGAATTACGTGCAATTCCCTGTGAGAAGTGGGCACAATGATATTACTATTAACCCTCTCGGCAGATAGGCGTTGATTGTTGTTACAATTTGGGGCAAAAACGTGGTCAACAGCTTGCACAGGGGTTGAAATTTTATCAGGAACGCATTGTGACGATACACCAGGTTTTTGAATATGCAAGTTTGTGTTTGACGAATAATCCATAACATGAGCGGCCGCTTGATCAGAAGTAACACTGATACTATTAAAACTATTTTTGGTGTATGCGTAGCATTATTTTCATTTTGAACATGTATTACATCTTTGTTTTTATTGTTGTTGTTTTTCCTAGCAGACTTTCTACGCTTAGGTGAAGATTGGATAGGAGATTTTAAATTTTCCAATGACTTATAGTCATAAAAAAGTTTGCAATAGTTCGAAATACGATCCGAAAGCTTGATTGCTTCATTCTGGAGCTCAACAAATTTTGTTTTAGTTCCTTCATAGAATCTGTAAAAACGAACATCAATCTTTTTACACCCATTGCAACACCAACGTAGAGACTCGCTCTTAGATACAGCATAAGCTACAATTACTGATAGTCCACTACATATAAATGGCATAGCCAGCAGCAAATCATATTATCATAATCCGTATCAAGAGTACATGCTTTATTTATGCAAGACATATTATGAGTATTTTTTATAATAAAAAATCGGAGAGTAAATGTTCGCTGGGTTCAACAAAATAATATATTAGTCAACAGATGGCACCACAGAAACAAACCGGATTCACAAACCAGTTAAGGTTGATATAAAATGTATCACAGCACAGCAGAAACAGCTGATCACACAGGTGGAAAAAATTTTCACTTGCTAAAAGCGAAGTACGTATGTATAAACGTAATGTGTATGTTCGTATAATTGTGATAATATGTATGTATGGATACTTACCACCAATGATGATATTAAATTGATTTCTTCTTTTAATAATACCAACAGTTCATCTTAGTAACCAATCGTATATCTCATTCAGCAACAAATCAAAGGTTCAAATAAGCACAGTTACAAATTTATTGATATAATATTAAGCACTTTTTATAAATTTTTTACGGAGCTAAATTTATAGACGACTTGAAGTATGTGCAGAGTTGCCAGTTAAAAAAAAAGTAAAAGTTTTCAAATATTTCGAGAAAGTGAACATTACAGTGAAAGTGAAAAAATACACACTGGCTTTGCACGCAAAACGACAGCAAATATTTAACTCAAGACGCCTACTAGAAGAAGATATCAACATGACTGAAGCTGCAACACTCCAAGCTCATATTCAGGCACTAACTGAAAAACTAACATCCCTGAAAACAGACTTCGAAACATTGAAAAGTAATACACCATTTGCTGTAACCACGATTCCAGCAACGCCTGCCCTAAAACCACACATAACGAGTGCCACTCATTAATATTTTCCAAGTGGAAAATATTAAACGATTTTCCAATAGTCTCGAATACTATAACTGTGTATGCATTATACGTGCAAAAATTATTGGCGCTGCATCAAAAGTTTTATCCGTAAATGGGACAGAACTAAATTTCTATGCCATAATAAACCACTTAGACTATACGTATGCGGATAAACGTCCATTGTAGGTATTAAAAGAAATTATGACTAGAATTAAACCGGGGAAAAAAACTCTGACTGAATTCCACTATGAAATCCATCAAGCATTAACCCTCATACAACAAAAAATAAACCTCAGATGAGAGTATGAGAAGGGAAAGACTATCAGATGCCAACGAGGATGCCATCCGCACCTTTATGATGAGATTAAGAAGCAATTACACAAAGGGAATCCTCTATGCTAACCAACCAAAGAGTATGGGAGAAGCTTATGCCATTGCCTGCACTATCTACCACGGCAAAGAAGATCGTCATTTTGAAAATACCAACGTAAGACGACAGGAACACCGTAATGAACAATGGCATATACATCATGGAGATAACGAACACCGCCAAATAAAACCATCACATCAGGTTCAACAACGACACCACAATTATGCGGCATCACGAAGAAACCAAGTAGAACCAATGGAAGTTCGACAACTAAACGCAATACAGAAGGCCTACAAATTTCCCGCAACAACAAAGATGGGGTAACAATAATCCTCAACAAAACACTACTACACATCATAATCCATTCCGCAACAATCAAAATCCTGTGAAGGGGGACGATTTTGAAACCGGAAGTGCTTTTTTAGGCGAGTGAATGGTCTCCCATGTCTACAACGCACTTGCAGAGAAACAGGTAGATCAGTAAATATTTTAGTAGATACGGGAGCTACAAGTAATTATATTAGTACTAGTTGTAAGATAGGGAAACCAATAAAAATTAATCCGATAAATGTCAAAATACTTCATGGATATTCAATGGTAAATACGAAAAAATTTTTACTGTCTTAAACCACCATTTAACTTTCTATGAAACAGAGGCCGTTCAAGAATTTGATATGCTTTTAGGAGAACAGGGATTAAGATCAATCAAGGCAGAGATCAATTTCTTCGACTATGGCTTAAAATATAAATATAGGGAAAATTTAGGAAAAAATTAGAAAAGATAAATTATACAATTAACAACAAAATTTACAGGAAAGATATTGAAAAAATAATGCAATGGAATAGGGAAACTAACGAAGTATTTCCATTTACTACAACCATTCAGGCATCTATCAGAACAAAATCTGAAGACCCTGTTTATGTAAGACAATAGCCTTATCCAATATCGAATAACGAGTTTATTAATAATGAAATACAAAAATTACTGGATAATAAAATTATTCAGCCAAGTAGGAGTTCGTACAATTCCCCCATCTGGACAGTCGAAAAAAAGGGTACCGATGAAGAAGGAAAACCCAAAAGGTAGTTAATTTTCAGAAGCTAAACGCTCAAACAATTACCGACCGTTATCCAATTCCAGTTGTTGGAATGACAATCCAGAACTAGGGAAAAGCAAAAGTATTCCCCACGTTAGAATTGGAATCAGGATTCCATCATATTCTTATAAAAGAATCGGAAAGGGAAAAAACAGCATTCAGTGTGAACGGTGCAAAGTATGAATTTTTAAGGATGCCGTTTGGTCTTAAAAACGCTCTTTCCATTTTTCAACGATGCATAGACGAATTCTGAGTCCGTATATGGGGAAGTTTGCATATGTTTATATAGATGATGTGCTAATATATTCCTCCTCACCCGAAAAACATATGAAGCACATCTCCATTATAATTAATGCACTCCACAACGCTAACATGAAAATTTCCGATGAAAAATCGCACTTCTTTCAGAATTCTGTAGAGTACCTAGGACACATCATTAAGCATAATTAAATAATAGTAGACCCTAATAAGGTGGAAACAATAAAAAACTTCCTATTCCCACAAATTTAAAGGAACTTAGATCATTCCTAGGCTTAGCAAGTTACTACAGGAAATTTATTAAAAACTTCGCAGCTAGTGTAAAACTACTCACAATACATCTCAGAGGAGATAATGGCGGAATTAGTAAAAATCAAAGTACAAAATTAAAAATAAATCTTGACGAAGCAGCACTAGGCGCATTAAATAAGAGACGCCCTTCAGACCATTCGCAAGTAACTTCGCAGTTCGCAGTTCTTTCCCAGTATAAGAAACCAATACAGTACTTTTCGCTTATAGTCCACAACTGTAGTTGCACAACTTTTGTGGACTATAAGCGAATTTGGACTATAACCGATTTTCTTTATAAGCCACTTAATGGATTATAAATTAATCCTGATTTAATCCACATTTTGGACTGTATACACTTTTTTTAAACAAAAGAAAAGTTTATTTAAAACAACAAATATTGATTTAATTTAAATCAATAGTTAAAACAAAACCATTTATTATTAATTAATTCAAATGCTTCAAAAGCTTATATTTATGTAATAAAAAAAAGGCAAATAATTTAAATGTTTCATAACCTTAAAGTATGAGATTCATTTTTAAGTCTTTGGATGACTAAATCAAACACAAAATAGATATCAACTTTATAGATTCTATATGAAATGTAAATTGCGAAATATTGAACGTTTTTAAAAAAATTGTGTAATCTTAGATTATTTTTGTTTTAGAGAATCTTTTACAATAAAAGATTCTATTTTTTCAAAAATCAAGTTTTGTTCAATTTCGTTGTCAGAACAAAATTTACTTATTATTTCAAGGGAATCTAAAACTTCTTTTGAAGTAATTTTTGTTTGTTGGCAATGAAAAACTTCAACAGCAGAATCATAGGGATCTTCATCATCAAAATTATTAAGATATTCTTCACCAGATTTGTCCGAAGCCACATCGTCCAAAATATCAGCATCACTCAAGATTCCATGACAAATAAGGTCGTCATCACAATGTTGATATTCTGAGGAAATCGTCAAAACTTCGTCTACAAAATCTTCATCCTCTTCAATCTCATGAATTTCCCTATTATTATTAAAACCTGCCTGAAAACATAAAAAAATAAAAATATTTATTACAATATCTGAATAAAAAATAATTTTATAAATGTAAAGGTACCTTTTTGAAACAGTTTTCAATACATTCAGGCTTTACTAACCACCAGGCCCGCTTGATGAAATGCAAAGCATCCAGTATGGATATAGATTTAATATATTCAGGAACTGTTTTTCCTCTCTCAATAGCACATATCTGCTTCTTAACGATGATCTGTCTATATTGCTGCTTAAATGAGTTTATTATTCCTTGATCAAGAGGCTGGATAATAGCTGTAGTATTTGGAGGAAGATACTGAACCGTAATATTTTTCAAAGTTATTGTCGCCTTATGGCATGACGCATTGTCAACAAATAGAATTATTTTCTTTTTTAATTTCTTCATGTCCTCCTCTAATATAGAAAGTATATCATTCCAGATAAGAACAGTCATCCAACTATTTTTATTTGAAAAATATGTAATGGGAATATTTTTATTTTTGAAACAGCGAGGCTTCCCAGGCTTTCCAATCACAAACACACGTTTATAAGAACCCATTGAGTTACAAATGAAAAGAAGTGTTAAGCGGCTTTTTTGCATTTCCATCCTTTTGGTGGACTGCCTTTGTTGAAGTAGGTTGTGTTTGGTAATGCTGTATAATATAAACCACTTTCGTCCCCATTAAAAATACATTCTGGTGTATACTCTCGAATAATTTGTGGCAACTGGCTCTCTATAAAGTTTGAGGCTCCATTTTCATCACTGTCCTTCGATTCCCCACTGATTTTTCCTACACTTATTCTGTTGCGTTTCTTCCAACGGAATAACCATGACGTATTTGGCTCAAAGTCATTTTCTAAATTCACTGCAAATTCTTTTGCTTTATTTAAAAGCATCAGGCCAGTTACCACTACATTCTGGCCACGCATTTCATTGAACCATATAAGAAGCGCCTTTTCAATATCAGGGTGAACCCCTTTTCTTTGACGCAATGATTTTAAATTACAGGAATTCGACACTTTTTTTATTTTGGCACTATTTTTTATTATTTTATAAACAGTGGATTTGTCCACTTTATATTTAGCGCTCAGTTGTCCACATTTCATAAAATTTTGTTCGTAATCTTTTAATAATTTTAATTTTTTTTTCGACACTCAATAGAACGCGTCTACTCATTTTCTTAGCTTTTATGTATTTGGTAAATTTTGACATATGTAAAAGTGGCCAGAAATGTAAATAAAAAATGTTGCCAGTTTATTCAAATACAATTAAAAAAACAGAGTGGACTATACGCGAGTTTTTTCCATACAATATTAGTTACGCATGCCAACAAAACGTGGACTTCAAGCGAAAATGGACTACAAGCGAAGTAGACTTTAGAACAAATAATTTGTATGAAATTCAAGAAAACCTGCAAATGAATACTACAGTTTTGGCTTATATCCGTTTTTGGCCTTTAAGCGGAATGGACTATAAGCGAAAAGTACTGTAGTATTTATTTCACGAACTCTAAATGAAACAGAGCAAAATTACAGCACAAATAAAAAGGAATTGTTAGCTATCGTTTGGGCTTTACAAAAATTGAGAAACTATCTTTACGGTATCGCTGACCTCACAATATACAATGAGCACCAGTCATTAATCTTTTCTATCTCGGACAAGAATCCAAACACCAAACTTAAAAGATGGGAAAACTTCATAGAAGAATATGGAGCAAAATTAGTGTACAAGCCTGGGCACCAGAATGTTGTTGCAGACGCTTTATTACGGCAGCAAATTAACAATACATCCAGTTGTTCACAACACTCAGCTCAAAGTTCACCTTCAGAAGTTATTAAGAGAGTCAAACAACCACTAAATGCTTTTAGGAATCAAATAATACCAATATTTGACGAAAATAAAGTAATCGAAATAGATACATGTACCATTTTTCCAGATCGAGTTAGGCAAACCATATATACGAATTGATGACAGACTAAAGCAAATAACAAATCCAAAAGTTCAAAATGCATTAACCCCCTGCATCATACTTTAGACTGTAGGCAACAAACCTTTGGGGTGCCTCACAATTAATATAGATAAATTTGCTTAATATAATCGCTCACTGTAGCCGGTGGTATACAAAGTGATCTAACAAACTTGCACCAAAAAAACCAATTAGTTGGCACTACTTGCCGAAAATTGGCATTTGTTATCTGACCGCTGGTATTTTCGCACATAAAAAAGACGTATGTATATTTTACTTTGTTGTTATCGTCCCCTATACAAAAAATCAATGAGTGTTCGAACTCACGGGCGATGTGTTAATACCTTTTTGTTTATTTATTTTATATTAAACCCACAAAAAACAAAGAGAATGCAAAGCAACAGACAAATGTACATACATACATTGTTATGTTTGTACATTTGATGTTAACACATCAAAAATCAGATAAATCGGTGTCCTTGAGTGATAGAGGGTTAAAATTAAGCGAAAAAATATTATTTCATCTACAAAATGATATTATCACTACATTCCCATCCAATTTGTTTGTTATAACACAAACACAATTACAAAATGTTATTAATGTAGAAGAACAAAAAGAGATAGTAATGCGGACACATAGACGAGCACATACAAATTATAAAAATAACGCTCAAGAAATATCGTCAACACACTATTGGCCGAACATTCGAGATATGTGTAAAAAAGAACTTATAGATTGTAATATCTGCCTACAAAATAAATATGAAGACCAAATAAACAACCAATAGGGAAAACACCAATACCCACGAAAGTAGGAGAGTACATACAGATGGACATATTTTACATGAATAACCAAACATACATCAGCACCATTGATATATACTCCAAATACTGTTACATACGCAAATTATATAGCAAAACAAACTGTCATGAGTACATAGAAGGAATTCTCACACAGATCTACCCAAACGCCAAACATTTAATGGCTGATAATCTGATCGAAATATCAACAGCCTTGGCACAACAGAATAACACTACACCAGGAGACGAGTTATTCAATGCAGTAAGACAATATAATAAAACGATTCATTCCACAACAGGATATAGACCTGAGGACGTGTTCTGCAACAGAGAACGATATTCTGCCATTAAGGAGAAACTCGAGGACAAACAGGAAAAACTACTCAATTACCATAATAAGAATCGACACTCAATAAACTACAAGGAAGGAGATATAATTTACGCCAAAACACACCGTCGCAACAAAAACCATATCAAGTACTCACAACACAACGTAAAAGAAGATCGTGGGGACACAATCCTAACAGCGAAGGGTAAGGTTATACATAAAGATAGTATACGCAGACAAACTACACTATGAACAAGTCAACAATAATTGGAATTGTATTTCTCGCATATGCTTTTGGCGACAACTTAACTGATTTAAAAACAAAAAATACGTACTCATACTTAGAAGGAAATCCAGCCAACACATAGGCTGAGGACACATCATAACTGTATCACGTAGTTAACTTAACAAAAATAGTGAGACCATACGAGGACAGAATGCAAAACATGTATAATACAGAACAAAGCCAGGAAGAACAAATATTAATAGGTAGAATTGAATCTTTAAAAAAGCAATTAATACCGAATACACATCGCGAAAAAAGAGCACTAAACTTTCTAGGTTCAACATTAAAATTTTTCACCAGGACACCAGATCACGACGACTTAATCGAAATAAAGACAGGACTTAATCAATTAATGGAACACAGTAACAGACAAAAAATTGTAAACTCACGGTTTGAACAAATCTTAGAAACATTAAATCCTAAAGCTATCACAGATAATATTACACTGCTATACAAAAAAAATAAAAAAATCTGCGGCAGGGATTTTGTTAATGGTTTTTGTTAATACTCATATTAGACCTTCACGCTGCATGCTTATTTATTTTTGATTCACTCTGGTTATTGAGATAAACGGAACTAAGAAATAATTGAAAATTTCAAACTACCCTATAAACATTGTGGTTCATTGATTTGTTTTCACTTACGTTTGTTATATTTTCACGGATTTATTTGCAACAACTTAACTTTATAGCTATCTGTTATAAACCTTTCAGGAATACACTTTGCTTTTTATTTAATAGTCCGAACAAACATTCTTTGAATTTCTTATATCAAATATTGTCATACATTTTTCATATTTGGATTCATTCCTAAATGATGAAACAGAACACGACCGCAACTTCAAGCAAAAACGACTCTCGGAGGCCCATAATTGAAACGCCGATTGCAACTTCAGGATCTGCCAATTAATTTTTACACTTTTTTTGTATGTAAAGCTATAAAAAATTGTTTTTGCAAAAATTATATCAATTTTTTTATTGCGAAATTGTTTTTGTACATTGGCCACTGCATGTTTTTTTCAATATCAATCATTTCTTTTAGAAATTTACAAAACTATAAATTCAATTGGAATTTCATAATTTCATAAGTTTTTTCCTATATTCTTTTGTTTTTATTTTTCTTTGGTTTTGTTTAAAAAATGTATGAAATTAAACAAGTAAAAACGTTATATTCGACCGGGTCGAATCTTAAATACCCTCCAAATATTTAGTAAGTGAATTTGATATGTTTAACTTGGTGGGACAGAGTTCCTTTATATAATATCGTACGTCAACGCCCACTAAAGGGGGCGGGGTTAAAAAACAGACAATATCATGTTGTCCACAGACGAACGTATGGGCATTGCTGGACCGTCTTAGACTTCATCACAATTCTCTTTGGAGGCTATAAAAACTGTATTTTGGCGGGGTCGCTCTGGCAAGGGCTGTGGGGGAAACATTTCACCTTTGTCATAAAACTCTAAAAATAAATGCTTGGTATAATTATATACAAAATTAAAATTTCTTTTTTTTGATAGGGTCATTTAAAGGGCAAAAGGGGAGAGGGGGTAGGGCAGAAACAGAAACACATAAAACTGTAAAAATAAATGCTTGGGATGATTATACACAAAATAAAAAAAATTTATATATATTTTTAATAGGGTCATTTAGCGGGCAAAGGGGGAGGAGGGGGTAGGGCAGCAACAGGCAAAACAAATTTGTTAAATTTTTATGCTATTTTTGCCTATAATAACGCCCACTAGAGCGGGGTCAAAAAATATTTTTATTTTATTTAATGGCTCCAAGTTTAAGGCGTTGGACCGTATTTGACATAAAAATATATCATTTGCTTAACAAAATAACCAAAAAACTTTAAAAATTATGTTGTTTTTTCTGGGTTGGTTTGGTTCTTCTTAGGGGAACTTTTCTCCCTCTTGCCCGATTTAGCCCATCTTCGAACTTAACCTGCTCTAAGCTTCAAAATATATTTATGCCAAATTTCAATAGTCTAGCTCTTTTCGTTTGGACTGAATCGTGATTTCCACGGACGGACATGCTCAGTTCGTCTTAGATTTCATCACTGATCAAGAATATATATACTTTATGGGGTCTGAGATGGATATTGTAGTGTACACATACTTATGCACCACCCTTTTAACACAATACAAAAACACATTTCATAATAATATTGTTCATATTAAATTACAGCATAACTACGTCAATGAACTTGGCACATTTTAAATACAACTTGACCATGAACACAAAAATGCTTAGTTGCAATTTGGTTTCAAAAAGTTCTTCCAACACCATGAAGTTCATTGACGTACACAAAGTCGTAAAAATACTTAGTTGCCACATTTAGATATTTTTTTGGCAAATTTCATTCCATTATGCAAAATCAATACTAGATTCAATTATGCTGAACAGACATAAGTTTAGTATATAAGTGCAGAAATAAGTTTAATAAAATCAGAATTAATCTTAACACAAGGCAAACAAGTGTTTTATTGGTTCTCAAAACAATACGGCGTGCGAACGCTGGACTAAAGCGGCAGAAGTGCTTAGAAATACTTACCTTTTTATTTTACCTTAAAACGATGTTATTAAAATACACTACATGGCGATCCTGCCAAACTCTTAAGGAAACATAGATTCCAACAAGCCTGCAAAGACCTGCAAAGAGTAATAAACATAAGTGAAGGCGCTCAAAAGAAAATCTTAATTGCGGAACTCAAAAATTTAAAAGACAAAGGCTGGAAAACAACTTAATGAACCAACTACATACATTTGAAGTAACAGAAGAAGACAAAAATATTTAATTTTGGAAGAAATTAAAATGGGTATAGCAGACGCAAACGTCGAAGGACAGGCCAATGCCTACGCCATAAATGACAACAAGATCGCAATAAGCCAAGACATCGTAATAATTTTTTTAGTAGTTTTTATTTTAATAGCATTATGGCATTTTGCAAAACAATATGTGAAAAAACAAATTGTACGGACTAATGTCCAAAATGTTTAATAGACAATAAGATTTTTTTTAGACTTACAAAAAAAAAAAAAAATATATATATATATATGTATATTGTATAAATAAGTAAATCATATGGATCAAATTTTTCAAGAAATTCAACAATTAGTAACAAATGCTAAGAAATCAAGAAACAGAAAATACACAGAAGATACTATAAAAGAAAAATACAATTTGATTAACCAACTATGTAAGAAATTTGGCAAATTAGCAGGATATCTACCTAAAACTTTAAGAGAAAAGAAAATTGAGGAATTTAAAAAATTAAAATTAACAGCAATTGAACTGTTAACGGTACATAAAGGAGAAGAATTGAAACTTTCATCAGAAATTGAAAATTCTATAATCATGTCGAATTTCGATAGCAAAAAAGCTTCTGATACAATTCCAGTCTTTGACGGAAAAGCAAAACATCTTAATATATTTTTTTCAATGATTGAAATTGTCTACTCTGAACTTAATGATCAAGGGAAGAAAAATCTAATTAAATATATTGTAGCAATAAAATTAACAGATAAAGTCAGAGACATTTTAATGATAGAAAATATACCCGAAACTTTTGAACAACTAAAAACATGCCTTACCAGAAATTTTAGAACAACTACAACAGCTAGTAGCATACATTTCGCATTAAAAAATACCAGACAAAAAGGCAATGTACTAAATTACAAAGAAAAAATTAGCACACTAATTGCAGAATTGACATTAATACAAATATCTGAATTAGGAGAAAGTCCAAACGAAGTAGCTCGCTCTACGATTAGGGCTTTGAATGAAAAATTAGCATTGGAAACTTTTCAAGAAGGTTTATACAGTGACATAAGAACCGCTGTGATAGCAGCTCAGCCTAAAACAATATCACAAGCTTATGACATTGCAAGTGCACAAGAAAGGTCATTAGAACTGTCCGATACATTTAAAACTTTGCGAATAAATAACAATACAAGAGGTAGTTATAATGGTACAAACGCGAATAATTCAGGATTTAGGAACACTAAAAGAAATAATCCAAACTTTAGATATATACCAAACAGAAACAGAATAAATTATAATACCACTCAACAACATAACAATTTTAATAAAAACCAAAGAAGCACGTATAACAATGTGAACTTTAACCGAAATAACAATAGGAGAAATTATCAAAACGACTACAACAATTCCAGATATAGAGACCAAAATCTCCACAACAATCCTAGATATAACCAAAGATACAGCCAAACTAATGTCAACACTATACAACAGGGAAACGACCATACCCTGGAGTTTCGGAACGATACTCCAATAAGGGAAAACTAAGAATATTTACCATAAAAACAGACACATCAAATTTTATCTACTTATCAGTTAAAAACATAAACTACAATTTAACTTTCTTAATAGACACTGGTTCAGACATATCTCTATGTAAAGAAAATGTCCTGTATGGCTATAACATATTCAACGAAGACATTTGTAAACTTAATGGTATAACACAAGATTCGATATATACTCTCGGATCAACAAACCTAGATTTCAAATTAAATGAACAGGAAATAACACATAAATTTTATATAGTTAATAATGACTTTCCAATTAGAACCGATGGAATTTTAGGAATAGATTTCTTCTACAGATACAGTTGCAAAATAGATTATGATACATACAAAATAAATGCGTTTATTAATGGAGAAAAAATAACGATTCCAATCGAAATTAATACCGAACATTTAAAAACTATCATTATACCGCCAAGATCGGAAAAAATTGTAAGAATAAATATTAACATTAATGAGGATAGCGTAGTATGTAATAAAGAAATACAAAAGGGCATTTTCGTAGCAAATACAATTGTACCAAAAGAGGGCTACAGGCACGTCAAAATCTTAAACACTACAGAATTACCGACAAAAATTTCAAGCGTAAATATATCTACAATACCACTTATACATTTTCATATTTTTAAAGCCACAGATCAGAACTTTTCGGAAGAAAGATTCCAAAAACTCCTTAAAGCAGTGAACTTTCAAGATTTTAATCAAGAAAATAAACACATACTATACAAAATTTTGCGACAATACCAAGAAATATTTCACCTTGAAGATGAAAAATTAACAACCAATAATTTCTACAAACAGAACATTGAACTTACAGATAATACACCAGTATATATAAAAAATTACCGTCTACCACAAACACAACTAAGTGAAATAGACAAACAAGTACAAGGACTACTGAAAGAAGACATTATTGAACCATCAACTAGCCCATATAACTCACCATTACTTCTAGTGCCCAAAAAAGGACAAGACGATGTAAAGAAATGGCGTTTGGTCGTAGACTACAGACGTTTAAATAATAAAATAGTAAATGACAAATTTCCTTTAACAAGACTAGATGATATATTAGACAAATTAGGAAGAGCTAAATATTTTTCTACCCTAGACATGACAAGTTCTTTCCATCAAATCGAACTAGACCATGAGTCACGACCTCTAACAGCATTTTCCACCAATAGTGGACATTATCAATTTAATAGGTTACCCTTCGGATTAAAAATATCATCAAACAGCTTCCAGAGAATGTTAACTATAGCATTATCAGGGTTAGAAACAGAAGCGTTTTTATATGTTGACGACATAATTGTTTTCGGTTGCAGTCTAAAACACCACAATAAGAATCTCATTAAAGTATTTGAAAGACTTAAACATTATAATTTGAAACTTAATGCTGAAAAATGTTGTTTCCTAAAACCAGAAGTTTTATACCTAGGACACTTAATCACAAAGGACGGTATCAAAACCGATCCGACAAAATATGAAGTAATCGAAAAATATCCTGTACCCAGAAACGCTGATGACGTTAGAAGATTTATTGCTTTTTGCAATTACTATAGACGGTTTATACCAGACTTTGCCAAAACGGCTAACAGTTTGAATAATTTACTAAAAAAAAAGATAACTTTCAACTGGACAGAAGATTGCCAAAAGGCATTTGATACTTTAAGAGACAGCCTAAAAAACCCACCTATACTACAATATCCAGATTTCAATAAACGGTTCATACTAACTACAGACGCATCAAATGTTGCGTTAGGTGCAATACTTTCACAAGGCAACATTGGAAGTGACTTACCCATTTCTTACGCTAGTAAATCCCTTAACAAACATGAGAGAAATAAATCTGTAATCGAAAAAGAATTGCTAGGAATACACTGGGGCATACAATTTTTCCGACCTTACCTATACGGCAGAAAATTTACGGTTGTTACAGATCACAGACCACTCATTGCTCTATTTTCACATAAAAATCCATCCTCCAAATTAACTAGAATTAGACTAGAACTATCAGACTATGACTTTGATATTGTATACAAAAAAGGTTCAAATAATACAAACGCAGATGCATTATCAAGAATTGAAATAAATTCGCAAATATTAAAAGACATGATTCCAATCTATATTGATGAAAAAGAAAAGAAAACATTGGCAATAACGCGCGGAATGGTTAACCAAAATAAGAACAAAATATTAGAGAAAAATAAAGAAAAGAACGGCATATCTCCAAAAGAGACTGATCACCTCCGTATGTGGGAATGCACGTCAATTAATGATATTAAGAAGCTTCAAAGAATAAAATTTATATATGATAAAAAGCTGCAGCACGAATTAAAAGATATGAAAGATAAAGAAACCAATGCATTGAATAAAAATATTACAAGTATAATATGTAATAAAAGCGAAAATCCTATGTTTTCCGAAACATTTATGGAGAAACTTTTATTAAAATTAAAGAATTTAAAAATTAAAAAGTACGTACTATATAATAATGATGAAATATTTAAATATATAACGGCCGAGAAATTGAAAGAAGAATATAATAATCTGCAGAATAACGAAATTGAAATAATAATTTATAAAATGCCAAAGAGAATAAATGAGAATATAAAACAGTATAGATTGATTGAAGAATTCCACAATAAACCATATAGTGGACATTTCGGAATTAGAAAAACTATTTCCAAATTAAAACAAAGATACATATGGAAAAATATGAACAGAATGGTAAAAAATTACATAAAAACTTGCGATTCATGTCAGAAAAATAAACAATATAAACATACAAAAGAACCTTTTACTATTACAGACACACCTACACAGAGTTTCGACACAGTAGTAGTAGACACAGTAGGTCCTCTGCGACCATCGGACAATTATAGATATATACTTACAATGCAATGCGAATTAACAAAATATGTGATAGCGTACCCTATAGTAACAAAAGATGCAAAGTCAGTAGCTAAAACTTTAGTAGAACAAGTAGTTCTAAAGTATGGACTATTTAACATTTTAAAAACTGATAAAGGTACAGAATTTACAAATGAATTAATGAAAGAGATTTGTGATTTATTAAAAATAAACCAACATTTCTCAACCCCGTACCACCACGAGACTCTAGGTACCATAGAACGAAACCATAAAGTTCTAAACGAGTACTTTATAAATTTTGTGGAAGATACAAATTGGCACGAATGGATACCATACTTTACGTTTGCCTTTAACACAACACCCAATAGTGACACAGACTATTCACCATTTGAATTGGTATTTGGAAAAATTCCTCGACTACCAAATGATGAATTCAGAAAGCATGAAAAACTTTACAATCTTGATAATTATACAAATGAATTGAAAGCTAGACTTAATTACTCACTAAAAAGAGCAAGAGATATAATTTTAGAAGTTAAAACGAAAAGAAAATTAAAGTCAGTTAATAAGCAGAATAGCATAGACATTAAAATAGGAGATTTAGTATTAGTTAAAGTAGTAAATAGGAGAAAAAATGAACCACCTTACAAAGGTCCATACAAGATATTAGATATAAAAGAGGTAAATGTACTAATAGAAACTGAAAATAATAAAGAAAAATTAATACATAAAAATTTATTAAAAAAATATATATCCACCAAAGAATAAAAGAAAATTAATATTAAGACCTTAATCTCTTACTTTATACTTACACTTAAGCCAACACAAAATTTATTAAAATATAATGTAAAAATTACTAAACAAGTTTTATCTAAAATTTAAATTTAACAAAAAAAAAAATGTCTATTTTTAATAAAACCCAAATCTGAAAGGGTAAGGGTGTAGTGTACACATACTTATGCACCACCCTTTTAACACAATACAAAAACACATTTCATAATAATATTGTTCATATTAAATTACAGCATAACTACGTCAATGAACTTGGCACATTTTAAATACAACTTGACCATGAACACAAAAATGCTTAGTTGCAATTTGGTTTCAAAAAGTTCTTCCAACACCATGAAGTTCATTGACGTACACAAAGTCGTAAAAATACTTAGTTGCCACATTTAGATATTTTTTTGGCAAATTTCATTCCATTATGCAAAATCAATACTAGATTCAATTATGCTGAACAGACATAAGTTTAGTATATAAGTGCAGAAATAAGTTTAATAAAATCAGAATTAATCTTAACACAAGGCAAACAAGTGTTTTATTGGTTCTCAAAACAATACGGCGTGCGAACGCTGGACTAAAGCGGCAGAAGTGCTTAGAAATACTTACCTTTTTATTTTACCTTAAAACGATGTTATTAAAATACACTACAATATTTCGATGCGTTACAAACGGAATGACAAAGTGAGTATACCCTCCAAATTCTTTTTTGGAGGGTATAATAAAAGTATGGTAATACTGTTGAGAGCATTTGTGATTATCAGTTATAAATCGGTTGTTTTGTGTTAAAGTGCATTTTTCCTTTCAAAAACATGAGTTTTCCACGTAAACCTAGTTTAAACGATCCTAACAGTTTTTGCTTTATTTGTGGCAAGTTTAGTTTACAAAAGCAAAGAAAAGAGATCACAGAGTTTGTAAAAACAGTCTACCGAGAATATTTCGGGATACCACTAGTGAAAAGGAATAAATATTGGGTGCCAAACATCGTGTGCAAGCCGTGCGTAGAATCTTTGCGTTACTGGAGCCAAGGAGGACGTAAAGCGTTACAATTTGGAGTGCCGATGATGTGGAATGAGCCAAGTAATCACTTAAACGACTGTTATTTTTGTGCCGTAAATGTTAAAGGTATGAACCGGTACAAAAAACGTACTTGGGTTTACCCGAGTGTGAAATCGGTTACAACTCCAGTATCTCACAGTGATGATTTGCCAATTCCAGTGTTTTCAAGACCATCTACATCAAATGGTGATGATTTTGAAATGTTAGAGGGATCAAGCGGCCAGTCGAGCAGTAGTGGAAGTGAGTTCGAAGAAGATGTTTCTAAGAAACTTGGATTTTCTCAAGACGAACTCAATGATTTGGTTCGTGATTTGAATTTACCGAAACTTTCGGCCGAACTTCTTGCTTCAAGGTTGAAAGAAAAACATTGTCTTCAACCTGGTGTTATCATTACATCCTTTAGAACCAGAGAGAGTGAACTTCTTCCTTACTTTTCAGAAGAAGATAACTTTGTTTTTTGTAATGACATTCCTGGGCTCCTAAGATCTATGGGTCTTCCTAAATATGAGGCTAAAGATTGGAGGCTTTTTATAGATAGCTCAAAAAGAAGTCTAAAATGTGTATTGCTGCACAATGGAAATAAGTATGCTTGCGTTCCGATTGGTCATACCACAAAACTAAAAGAAGAATACCAATATATTAAAATGGTTTTAGAAAAGATTTCGTACGCACAACATCAGTAGAAAGTTTGGGTGGACTTGAAAATGGTAAATTTTTTACTAGGCCAGCAAGGAGGGTATACTAAGTACCCTTGTTTCATATGTTTATGGGATAGCCGTGCAAGAAACCAACACTGGATTACAAATATCTGGCCTTTGAGAGAAAATATGAAGGTTGGAAAAGTAAATGTGATAAATGAACCGTTGATAAGCCGAGAAAACATCCTTCTTCCACCCCTTCACATTAAGCTTGGGCTAATGAAGCAGTTTATTAAAGCCCTTGATAAAAATGGTGTCTGTTTCTAATATGTGTGCCAAAAATTTTCAGCCCTTAGCATGGAAAAATTAAAAGCAGGCATCTTTGATGGACCGCAAATACGTACACTGATAAAAGACACTGAGTTTGTAGCCCATATAACACAGATTGAATCTGAAGCATGGTTAAGCTTTGTGTTGGTAGTAAAAAACTTTTTGGGGAATGACAAAGCGCCGGAATATCAAGAACTAGTTGCAAAAATGCTACAAAATTTTAACAGAGTAGGAGTCAACATGAGCATAAAATTGCATTTCTTACACAGCCATTTGGACCGATTCCCGCAGAACCTGGGTGATTACAGTGAGGAACAAGGAGAAAGGTTCCATCAGGATATCAGGATAATGGAAGAAAGATATCAAGGTCGATGGGACAGCCATATGATGGCTGACTATTGCTGGACCTTGAAAAGAGATTGTCCTGACAAAGTAAATAAGAGAAAATCCCAAAGAAAACGTTTTTTATGATCTTCATTTATTTATTCTAGTTAAAGGTACCCCAAACTATTATTTTTGTGTATTTTTGTAAAGATAAACAATAAAAATAAATTTTAAATACATCTTTTGGCCCATTTATTCAAGCATTTTATGGAAAATGTTAGAAGCGTTTATCTCAAAAACTGGAGTCAATTTGACAATTCTGGTATGTTTCCCGTTATCAGCACACTCGTCTTATACAAAATCGACTTCAAGTATGCCTACCGCAAAATGACTGTATAGCAGTGTTATAATCAATGAAGTATATCGTAAACTTGAAGCTATAACAATTACTATAAATTTTGCTAAACATGGAAATTTTTATTCAGGAACATTGAATCTAAATGAAATAAAATTGACTTACCATTAATCCTAGAGTATTCAAATATCCATATATGTTTTTACAGTCAAGCTATAATTACAATTTATAAGTATCCTATATTGAATATTATATGTAAATTATGTAATATTTTCCCACTAACATGTAAGCATGGAAAATTAGTATTGGACAAACAAATTACTGTTTGTAATGGTAATTATACTTCAGTAACACAATGTAAAAATCTCTTAGGAAATAATATTTGTAACATAAACAAAGCTAATAACTGTACTATAAATATATTAGAAAATAAGCCAGCTAAATGTGACATAATTGAAGAAAATAACGCACCACTCACAATACTAGAGAACGGTTACATCTTGACTGATGACGAACATATTTGGAATGGTCAAATAATCAAAGGACTTAAGTTAATTCAATTTAATGTTTTAACCAATATAGACGCAAAAGACTATTTCAACCATTAGCAAGAAATAAAAGAGGCTATACATCAAAGAAATGACGAAGGAATGGAAATCCTCCATATATTATATTCACCCTCATACTATAAATTTTCAAATTTACAGGAAATATCAAAATATTTAATCCCTATAGAAGACCACTCCATACAAACCACCATTTACCTAATTCTCGCAATCTTGGCCACAATACTATGTACATATAACATAATAAAATTAATTAACTACTGCAAAAAAATAAAACGAACAGAAAGAAGAAGAATAGCCGAACGCATTTATGAAATGGAATTAAGAAGATTAAGAACAGAAAGGAACGTTCTCATGTACTTAAGTATAAAATTCAAAACCAAAAAAGTTTGATTTGGGTATGATGGAACAAAAAATTCAGAAAAATGGGACATGAAGAATAATAATCAAACGGTAACACGGGTATTAAAACAATAACATGTTAACATCAGGTGTATACAGTTCTCGGATTCTTTTTCACAATAAAATTTGTGTAAATACTAACTGTTATCACATTCAACTAAGCCACCTAATAAGTGGTGATAAACACAATACACATGAGCACTGATGATGAAGGTGTTGCGGCTTTCGAAAACAGCTGTTCTGCTCTGCTGTGTAAGTTGAATAAAACTGATGTTGACTTTCCTTTGTGCCTTGGAATATTTATCATGTCTTTCTGAGATTTAAAAACAAACTTCGAACAATTAGCCTATGAATCTTAATTCAATTTAATATAGCAATATAAATGTTCGTAAAAATACTTACTTCTAACAAATTTAAGTTATGGCTTGAGCTACCAATAATAAAATTGGAAAACGTTCACATGTACTTAAGTATAAAATTCAAAGCAAAAAAGTTTGACTTAGGTATGAGGGAACAAAAAATTCAGAAAAATGGGACACGAAGAAAAATAATCACACGGTAACACGGGTATTAAAACAATAACATGTTAACATAAGGTTGATACAGTTCTCGGAGACTTTCGCAATAAAATTTGTGTAAATAGGAACTTTTATCACTAAATCAGCTTAGACTGATTTTTCCCACAAAGTAGGACTTACAAAATGGCGACTCCGAGCGGCATAAAGGTGGTGCAAATTAACTTGCATCACTCCGAGGCAGCATCGGACGAGCTGTTACGCTTTATTGAGAGGGAGTGCATAGCCGTGGCCTTAATCCAAGAGCCTTGGTTAGTTGCGAATAAGGTTCCGGGCCTTCGGTCACGTTTGTTTACTCTACTCTCTCCTACCACGGAAGGTAAGATTAAAAGTTGTATTCTGATTAGGAAAAACATCAATATTTTTCTTATATCCCATTACAGCTCTGGTGATCTAACGGTAGCTGCGCTTGAACGCAAGGATCTCACGATGGTGATCGGCGTATCTACCGTATGATGTGGATGATCCTCCTCCAAGTGCGGTGCGCACACCCATGGGCTGGTGCGGGACACTGGGATATGACCTTGTACTGGGCTGTGATGTAAATGCGCATCACACACTCTGGGGGAGCACGGATGTAAATAATCGAGGTGAGGATTTATTACAATTTCTCTTGTCAACCAATCTTAGGATTTGCAACAAGGGCTAAAGCCCAAAGTTTTTCAATAGGATCAGGCAACAGGTCATTGATTTAACTTTGGTTAGTGGTAGGGACTCTATTAAAATATCTGACTGGAGGGTGAGCGTTATGTGCTCTGACTATAACAGAATTACTTTTACGATCGATCTTATTCCGAGTGGGGGCAAGCCTTACAGGAACACTAGGCAAACGGATTGGTCAAGTTTCAGTAAGCTCGTGGAGGCCCTACCACCTCCAGAAGCGGAGCAGGTGGGCAGCATTCAGTCCTTTTGTCAAGGACACTGAGAGACGCCTATCGCGCATCTTGCCGGGAGCGGGAACCGTCAACGAAAGTCCATCAGAAGTGGTGGAATCCGAGACTCAAGCAGCTCAGGCCAGTCTGCCGGAGACTTTTTAATAAGGCGAAGCGTGACAGAAATCCCATAGACTGGGAGAATTATCGTAGAAGCTTCAATGTCTTCAAGAGCGAAACCAGGAAGGCAAAGAGGGAATTGTGGAAGCGTTTCTGTGGTGACTTGGAGGGCACATCTGAGGCTTCCTGCCTATGAAAACTACTCTCTAAAGAGCCTGGCACGCCAGGATCCCTGGAGCTACTAATGAAACCTCCCTTTCCGGATTGCGGAAAGACGTACGGGGTACTGTCGTCCCCGTGCGAAGAGCTATCCTAAGGAGTGATTTGGTGGACTCCATTGTACAGATAGCCAGGGTAAGATGGGCAGTGACATCTTTTAAGCCCTTTAAGTCAGCGGAGCCACATGGTATTTTCCCAGCGCTGATGCAGCATGCCATTGAGGCGATTTTACCATGGCTGCTAACCATCTTTAGGGGAAGTCCCGTTTACATTCCTATGGTGTGGAGAGAGGTTACTGTTGTATTCATTCCAAAAGCGGGGAGGATAAATCACGGTACCGCTAAAAATTACAGAACAATCAGTCTGTCATCTTTTCTATTGAAAACACTGGAGCGACTGGTTGATTTGTATATCAGGGAACTTCTCTCGCCAGAGAACTTCTGCGGTGCACAGCATGCCTACCAGAAGGGTAGGTCGGTGGAGACGGCGCTGCAGTATTTTGTCGGCAGTATAGAAGATTCCCTTGACAAGAGGGATTTTGTTATGGCATCCTTTCTAGACATAGAGGGCGCTTTTAGCAATCTGAACATATCCTCAATAAGTGGGGCGCTCAGAGAGATCGGTCCGGACCAGTTAATTACAGACTGGGCAGGGAACATGCTTAGCAACAGATCCATAGTATCCAGTTTGGGCATGAGTAAAAGGAGAAAGGCTGTAACAAGGGGCACTCCACATGGTGGAGTTCTGTCTCCGCTCCTATGGAACCTTGTCCTGAACAGCATTCTTTTCAGGTTGAACGCAGGTGGCACCTGCATATGCTGATGACGTTGTGCTCCTTATAAGGGGTAAATATCTGCCTACGTTAAGTGAACTCATGGAATGGGCGCTAAACGAACTACTTGACTGGGCCAAGGGGAACGGTCTAGGCATAAACCCTTCGAAGACTGTACTGGTACTTTTTACCAAGAGATATAAGATCCCGGCTTTTAGGCCACCATGCCTTGGTGGCATGAGCTTGGGACTCTCGAGGGAGGCAAAGTTCTTCGGCATTATTCTAGACTCTAAACTATCGTGGAAACAAAATGTGGAGGATAGAACAAGGAGGGCTCTATGTGCGTTTTACACATGCAAGAGAGTTTCAGGGAGGAGAAAGAAGCTAGCAAAGGAAAGGTATAGAAGCTAGCATGTCTTGCCGTAACTGGCGCAATGAGATCGGCCCCTCAGGCCAGTCTAGAGACAATGCTTGATTTGGCTCCCCTTGAGATATACATCAAGTACATATCTGCCAGATCTGCCCTTAGGCTCATGTAGTCGGGCAGTTTCAGGCATGACCGTACGGGACATGGCATTATCCTACAAAAGGTAGGAGGCAGGTCCTGAGGGGACGGACTGATTATATGACTCCGGGCATGTGCTTCGACAAATCCTTCTCAGTCGCATTCCCGCAGAAGAAGGACTGGATGGAGAACTCTGCGACTCGTAGTAATGCAACTTTGGTTTTTACGGACGGCTCGAAGATGGACACTGGCCGAGGGTCTCGGCCCTTCGGTATCGCTCAGGCTACCCGATACCTCGACAGTTTTCCAAGCAGAGATTTATCCCATTACCGAGGCAGCATTAAGGGTTGATGGGCTCAATTTGGAGGCAAGAACTATTGATATCTGTGTAGATAGTCTGGCAGCAATTAGAGCCCTGGGCTCGGAGATGATAAAGTCGAGATGTGTACTGGCATGCATTCAATCTCTGGGCAGACTTAGGAGGCATGATGTCAATATGGTTTGGGTTCTAGGGCATGAAGGCATTCAGGGGAATGAGATGGCGGACGAATGCGCGAGAGCGGGTTCGGCCTTAGATGAAGCAGTATCGCGTAGGGACATTGACATTTCCTCAGTTGAGCTGCTGGGCAGATTTCAGGGGTGGGCAAGGAGGGAGGTGACAAGCAGGTGGTCAAGTATTACTACCTGTAGGGTCTCCAAAACTCTATGGCACTCGCTTAGCAGAGCTAGGACTAGGCAACTTCTGTTTTTTGGGAAACAGCCATTGGCACTCTTGGTAGGGGTCTTGACGGGGCACTGTGCAATTGGGCACAAGTCGGAGCGTTTGGGCTTTCCCCATGATGGCTGCTGCAGGAGCTGCTTCGATGGGGAGGTGTCATTACAACATTTCCTTTGTGACTGTCCGGCCCTGCAGGAGCGTAGGCTTAGACATCTAGGCTATCGTTTCCTGCGAGATCTTGACTGCCTCAGGGATGCACCGCTGGCTGCCCTGGCGGGCTTTGTGAGAATTTCTGGGTGGTTCTCAGGAACCACAACTTCGTCTTGAGAGGAGTGTAATATTTATCATGTCTTTCTGAGATTTAAAAACAAATTTCGAACAATTAGCCTATGAATCTTAATTCAATTTAATATAGAAAGGAGTACTGTTTAGATAAAGTGAGGACACTTTATTTTAAGAAGGAGGGGAGTTAATGCACTGCGTATAGCCTACATGACAACACTGGCATAAATAGATAATTAGACACACACATCTTCATAGTGGGGAACAAAGGTCGACATCAATATTATCACTTATGTACATACCTTAGAACAAAGACTTACAACGAGACCACTGTCAGTCAAAGTAAACTCAAAATATGTTTTAATGATAAAAAGATACTTGTAGAAAACATATTCCGAGATAAAAGACAAAGAAACGGTATACATAATTTTTACTATAAATAGATGTTTAGAATATATTGTAAGCAGTCTTAAGAATATAAATAATAAAGAAACAAACGTTTTGGTGTGAAAAAATTTAATTAATTTTTTTTATTCATTTCTTTACCAAGTAATTAACTTGCGAATTATATGAATGAAACACAATTTAAGTGATGTTATTCATATATTAAAATGAATCTTAAGACTAACTTAAAAAATGTAGTTTAGCGTCTATGTATTGATAGTAAATTTTATCTCTAGGTTAATATTTAGGTTTATCTCTTGTGTTTGTTTAGGTTTATTTTGTGTTTGTTTAAATGTTAATAATACTTATCATTTGTCTAGCAATACTTAACGTATTTATTTAGTATACATTGTAATATTATATGTTTATTTAGGACTACTGTAGTGATAATAAATGTTTCTAGACAATTATATATACTTATGTCTAAGCGGTTGTAATTACTTATTTCTACAGATACACTTTATCTATTTCTGTCTGCTTATTATTAAAATAATAATAAGTTTATTATAATAAGGATGTATTCATTTGAATTTCATTTGTTATATTAGTGATACATAGTTTTCTTTATAGTTAGAGTTATAAGACTCGAGTCCTCCACCCTTAGATGGCAGATTCTCCGGAATTTACATATATACTCGTATGATAATTTATTTTATATTATATTTTCTTTTTAAATTTCCCATTTCTATGTCTCCTTTGCTAGCATCATCTCTTACTTCTAATTTATTTATAACATTTGTATCCTTTTTAATTCTTACAACTATAATTACAATAATTATTATGATAATTATAAATGTTGTACTTATTCCGTATGATATATTTCTATGGAATTTAAGTTCCGTTATTTCTTCTGTATTTTTGAAATTCCCCAATTCAATCGGTTTAAATTTTTTTGGTGTTATATCAGATTCCGTGAGATTTTGCCTAGGATAAAAATATTTATCCTGAATAGCTACTTCCTGATTTATAAAGGTTTGCTCTTTGATTTTTATTTTGCAATTATAAAATAAAATGAGATGATTTTTATTAAGTTTTATTTACCTATCGTCACAATCCTGTACAACTTCTAAATCTACGGCATTTTTAATTAAAATCATGTCATCTTCAAATACCTCGATCTCAGTTTTGTTATTGTATTTAAAATTGCAATTATTTGCTATAGTGCAATGTTTGCTATTTTTTAAATGTTTTAGATATACATTTTCTTGATAGTCCAAAACTTGGTTATCAATTTCAATAATATATCCGTTCGGCTCGTTGATTTCCATACAGTTTTTGTTAGGTAAAGCTGTAAGCATTCTTAACTCTGTCCGAATATAGTCATATGGAATTATAATTGCAATAATTAGAATTCCATCTTAGTAATTGAGAATGTCAATTTTTATAAATTTTAACTTATAGAAGTCAATTTCAAATTTATCAATTTCCTCAGATTTTAGAATACCTGGGTGGAATACATGATTTCTAGCGGATGCTATGTTATCTTGAATTTGTTCAGTTTTTCTTTTAAGTATGTAAGTTTAAGCATTTGGTCAGCATATAAAAGCCTTTGAACGATTTCATTGTGCCTATTTACAAATTCATTCATCGTATTTTTAATATTTTGCCTATCCTCTTCTATGGCTGATTTTAATATTTCAATTGATTCATTAAAATGCAAATTTATAGAAATTTGCTTATTAACTGTATCTATAATATTATGATTATTTTTATCGATTATGTCAAGGTGTTCAAAAATTTCTTGTCGATCTTCATCATCCATGACTCCAATTAACCATTTCTGAACATTACCTACGAAGTTAAACAATCCTCTTTCATGTCTGGATTTTACTGAAGTGATTGATTTCAATTTAGATCTTACTATTTTTATCTCTATTTCGATAATTTCTCTATTTTTTAAATTTAAACTTTTTATATTATTCTCTATTTGATCTACAATGTTGCTTAATTCCTTAGTATCTATTATGTGTAAAATTGTTGTTGTTTGATTTACCACTTCTACTGTTCTCAATTTAATTTGGGTATAACCTGCCTCTTCATTAATCGGATTAATTTGCAAGACTGCCCGTATTGGTAGAATCATGATCGTCATTGTTAGAAAAATCAGGATAGTCTGAAAATTTTAAAGGTCGTTTAATATTATCGGTATGGATGTTCTTTAAAGGTTTCTTTACAAATTTTGGTTGTTCTTTGTGTCTTAAACTTGTATAGTTTTTTATAAAACCTTCTTTCCTATGTTCTACATAGTTTTCTCTAGATTTGTTTCTTTTCTGCATTATCCTGACTTTTTCGTTTTCTAATCTTTTTTTTATAATGCTATGATCAATTAATTTATTTTGTACATCTAGAGGACTGCATTTTATTGTACTGTGATAATTATTATTGTAGAATTTTATTGCTTTAATTATCTGGGTATTTATTGGACGTTTTTCCTCCATATTAAATATTCTGATTTTTTTCCGTAATGGTATTATTAAATCTTTCAATATCCGAGTTTCCAGTATGGCTATTTGGTTTTGTAAAATGGTATTGAATTCCCTCTTGATCTAGATAACTCCTTACATTTGCGTTATTGAATTCATTGTCTAATACAAATTTAATCACATTACCCTTAATGGCTAAAAATGATCGAATTTTCCCTACTAGTGTTACGCTATTTCTATCGTGTAAGTGAAATGAAATCACGTGTTTTGAAAACTTGTCAATAAAAATCATAAATGAATGTTTACTGTTAACATATGTATCGACGTGGACTATTTCATTCGTGGTAGAAGGTGTTTCCGTTATTTTGAATTTATTCTTTATTGGTTTCCTGTCATATATAGCTGAGATACAAATTTCACAATTATTAATCACTTTCTGTATAAATTCTTTTAAATTGGGGTTATATATTCTGTGTTTAATTTTTTCATAAGTTGGAATTATGCCAGCATGACCGGTTTCGAATTTATGGAATAATGCAATTTGCTTCTTTAAATCATTTTCCTCAACGATATCTTCAGCAAATTTGGAACATTTAATAAATTTAATTTTTTTATTTTTGGGAAATTCTTTGGTAATGATTTTCTGTAATTTATAGTATTCATGATCGTTTAACTCGGAAAATATTGCAACCTTTCCATTTGAAATCTCTCTTTTAAGAATGTTCACAACATTTCCCTCTAAAAAATCGTTTTTATCGATAAATATTCGCTTCTTCCTAAAAATTTCCTGTACTGTAATATTCTTTTTCTTTACTAAGATAATTTGTGTTTTGAAGCGGTTTACCACAGTATCCAAAATAGGTACCTGGTCATTGCTTTCCTCTTCCTGCGAATGGATAGGTTAGGTTAGGTTAGAGGGCCGTTGTCCCTGGCGGGACAATCCAGTTGGGTCCGTCAATTCGGTCCCTTTGTGATGCCCTTAAGCAGAGGACCTCTTAAGGGATGTCCTCCGCCGTTTCAAACCATCCTGTACCCCTGAGGAAGGATGATATCCCTGAAAGCTCCATGTTTGCCAGGCTGTCTAAGTCTGACAGGAATCGGGAGCCCAGCGCCGCTGCCCTTGCATTAGCGAGGGCAGGACACTGACACAGTAGATGGAGGACAGTTTCTTCCTCCTCCTCATCATTGCAGCTTCTGCAATAGTCGTTGTATATTAGACCCATCCTCCTAGCATGAGTCCCAAAGCTACAGTGTCCTGTCAGAACAGTCACCAGTTGACGCATGCGCGCCTTGTCAAATTTGAGAAGGTCACGCGTTTTGCGCAAATCGTAATGGGGCCACGTGGCTCTTGCCACGAGACAGTTAGCCACACTATCCCACCTAAGTTGAGCTAGTTTGTATGATTCGCTTTGAATCAGAGACTTGCATCGGGCTAATGGAATGCCAGTGAAGTGACTGATCATTGAACTGTTCAATTCAGTCCCTTGTCTGGCAATCTCATCCGCAGTATGGTTGCCTGGACATCCAGAATGCCCTGGCACCCAAACCAGTGTCACCCTCGAATGTCTCGCTATCTCGTTGATAGACCATTGGCTCTGCTGAGTAGGTGCAGCGTCAGCTGTGGGCTCGGCATCAACCCAGCCAAGACTGAGTTGGTGCTCTTCACTAGGAGGTACAAGACCGATAGCTTTATACACCCAAAGCTTAACGGCACCTCCTTGGAACTATCTAAAACCGCCAAGTACCTGGGTGTGATTCTGGATAGTAAGCTATCATGGAATCAGAACATACAGGCGAGAGCGGAAAGGGCCTTAGTGGCTATTTATACATGCAAAAGGGCAGTAGGCCTCAAATGGGGTATCAACCCTAAGGGGATCAATTGGATCCTTGAGGCTGTTATTAAACCAGTATTCTTTTACGGGGTATTGGTTTGGTGGAATGCGATGGACAAGCAGGCTCATCGCAGGACCTTTGAAAAAGTCTTTCGGGTCGTAGCGAGACTGATGACAGGCGCACTACGATCTACACCAACGGGAGCAATTTTTGCAATGCTAAACTGGCTCCCGGTTGACATTCTGGCCAGACAACTGGCTCTATTCTCAGCGGTCAGGTTGAATACAGTATGTCCATGGACTAGGACTGACTATGGGCATGCTAGGATTTTAAGAGAGCACTCGGAAATCCATGCCAACATTGACTACTGTGTACCAAGACCCTTCTTTGGTGGACTTTTCCGTTCCATTGTCGTTGACAGGGAACAGGTGGACAGGCTTTCCTTTCCCGAGGATTCAATTAGAGTTTTCACTGACGGATCCAAAAGGGGAATAAGAACGGGCGGAGGCTTCTATGTGGAGAACTTCAATGTTAGATCTCCATTCCGGCTCCAGGACGGTTGTACTGTCTTACAGGCCGAAATCTCTGCTATTACTCGGGCAGCGAGGTGGCTAAGGTACTATAGGATATCGAATGATATCTTCATTGTTACCGATAGCAAGGCAGCCATCTCTGCTATTAGTGGTGTGTACAGTACATCAAAAACTGTGGTCGAATGCCGACTGCGAATGGATAGTTTGAACTAATAATGACTCCTCTTTTTCATTTGTTTCATTAGAACCATTCCCAAATAATTTATTTCATCTGTGCCAGAATCAATACGGCTTAAAAAATCGGCAACCTTATTTTGCTTACCTTTTATATAATTTAGTCGAATATTGTATTCCCCCAACTGAACCAGCCACCTTTGAAGGCGTGGGCTGATATCTTTACCATTATATATTATTTGTAACCATTTCAAAGGTTCGTGATCGCACTCAAGATCAAATTCTCTTCCATATATATATGGTCGGAAGTATTTTACAGCCCAAACTATCGCCAACAATTCTTTTTCAGTTGTTGAATAGTTTGTTTCAGTTTTATTTAGGGTTCGAGAGGCATATGCAATTGAGTGACCTTCCTGTGAAAGAACAGCACCAATCGCAAAATTGCTTGCATCAGTGGTTAACTTGAATTTCTTTGTAAATATTGGATATATAAGTATTGGTACATTGGTAACAATTTCCTTTAGTTTTTCAAAGGCAAGGATATAATTTGGATCATAAGTATTAATTTTTTCGTTTTTCCTTAATGCTTTAGTTAAAGGATTAGTGATCTTTGCATAATCCCTAATAAATTTTCTATAGAATCCTGTCATTCCCAAAAATGATTTTATTTGTTTGGTTGTTTTTGGAAGTTTTAAGTTTTGTATTATTCTAATTTTCTCAGGGTCGGGTTTAATGCCCTTGTTGGTTAATATGTGACCTAAAAATTGGGTTTCTTTCTTTAGAAAGTCGCATTTATCTATTTGAATTTTTAGTTTTGCTTTCCTCAGAGTAGTGAAAATTGATCTTAACGAAATCATGTGCTCTTCCAGAGATGTACTAAATACTAGTAAGTCATCCATATAGACGACACAAGTTTTATTAATTTGTTCACGAAGAACCGAATTCATTAGCCTCTGAAAGGTTGAGGGCGCATTCTTTAAGCCAAATGGCATTCGAATGAATTCATAATGCCCGAAAGGCGTTGAAAACGCTATTTTCTTTTGATCTTCCTTTTTGACTAAAATCTGGTGGAATCCCTTCGCAAGATCCAATGTGGTATAATATTGGGCTCTTTCCAACTAATCTAAAATACCGTTTAGATTTGGTATTGGAAACTTATCATCTATTGTATTTTCATTAAGCCTTCTATAATCAATTACAATTCTCCATTTTTTTATACCCGAATTGTCTTGTTTTTTAGGTACGACCCATAAGGGACTATTATAAGGAGAATTGCTCTCTTTTATAATATTTTGATCTAACATTTCTTTGATTTGCTTCTGTATTTCTTCTTCATGAACTTGCGGATATCTATAAATCTTTGAATACAAGGGTTTATCCGTTGTCGTGATTATTTCGTGACATATTTCAGTCGTTGCAGTTAAATTATCCCCTTCCACAAAGAACAAATCCCGAAACTCTTTCAATAAACTCTTAACAGAGTCCTGCTCTTTTTGATTTAAGTCATTTATTTTAATTTTATTCTGTATGTCGTTAATTTTTACATGCTGAAGACTTGTAATCCTGTCAAATGCTCGTGGGTAACTATTTTCTTCGAAAAATATTTTATTTCCGAATATTTCCAAGAAATCTTGATCCAAATTTATTTTGGCCTTAAAAGGAACTAAATAATGTTGTCCTACTATCGCATCATAATCTTCGTTTCTGAAATCAACTATGTTCCACAAAAGTGTACCCCTGGCAAGAAATTGTGAAGGCATTGGTGTAACAACGCAATGCTTTACTTCGTTATAATCATTGAGGGTTTTAATATAAATAGGTTTTTATACCCTCCAAAAAAGAATTTGGAGGGTATATTCACTTTGTCATTCCGTTTGTAACGCAACGAAATATCCATCTCAGACCCCATAAAGTATATATATTCTTGATCAGTGATGAAATCTAAGACGAACTGAGTATGTCCGTCCGTCCGTCTGTGGAAATCACGATTCAGTCCAAACGAAAAGAGCTAAACTCTTAAAATTTGGCATAAATATATCTTAAAGCTTAGAGCAGATTAACTTCGAAGATGGGCTAAATTGGGAGAGAGGGAAAAAAGTTCCCCTAAGAAGAACTAAACCAACCCAGAAAAAACAACATAATTTTTAAAGCTTTTTGGTTATTTTGTTAAGCAAATGATATATTTTTATGTCAAATACGGTCCAAAGCCTTAAACTTGGAGCCATTAAATAAAATAAAAATATTTTTTGACCCCGCCCACTTCAGTGGGCGTTATTATAGGAAAAAATGGCATAAAAATTTAACAAATTGTTTTACTTAAGCCTACTTTCCTTAAAAATAACATTTTTAAGATTTAATGACGAAGCTGAGACGAAACCTGGTACTACTCTGACCTACCCCCTCCTTCCCCTTCGCCCCCTAAATGACCCTACCAAAAAAAATTTTTTTTTAATTTTGTATATAATCATCCCAAGCATTTATCTTTAGAGTTTTATGACTGCCGATTTCTGCCCTACCCCCTGCCTCCCTCTTCCTTTGCCACCTAAATGACCTTACCAAAAAAAAATTTTTTTTTCAATTTTGTATATAATCATCCCAAGCATTTATCTTTAGAGTTTTATGACTGCCTGTTGCTGCCCTACCCCCTCTACCCCCTTTGCCCGCTAAATGACCCTATTAAAAATAAATAAATTTTTTTTTTAATTTTGTGTATAATCATCCCAAGCATTTATTTTTAGAGTTTTATGTCTACCTGTTTCTGCCCTACCCCCTCTCCTCTTTTGCCCTCTAAATGACCCTATCAAAATAAAGAAATTTTAATTTTGTATATAATTATCCCAAGCATTTATTTTTAGAGTTTTATGACAAATGTGAAATGTTTCCCCCACAGCCCTTGCCAGAGCGACTCCGCCAAAATACAGTTTTTATACCCTCCAAAGAGAATTGTGATGAAGTCTAAGACGGTCTAGCAATGCCCATACGTTCGTCTGTGGAAAACATGATATTGTATATTTTTGAACCCCGCCCCCTTTAGTGGGCGTTGACGTACGATATTATATAAAGGAACACTGTCTCACCAATTTAAACATTTCAAATTCATTTACTAAATATTTGGAGGGTATTTAAGATTCGACCCGGTCGAATATAACGTTTTTACTTGTTATTTATGTAAATTGTATTACAGGATTTTAATTTTCTCAACAGGCTATAAGTTCAAATCTGCGAAATTCATTTGTTGGTGATCAAGCAATGTCTATATGCATTTCATTGGTGCTTTACCAAATCATCAGTAGACTTTAACCACAGTTTCGAAAAGATAAAAACCTCTTATCTTATTCATATACTTCTGAAAACCATCTGAGAATTCACAATTTGTAAATTACAAACAATTTTAAAAAATCACAACAGAATAAGCATAGTAGGCCTTGCAACTCATACAAAACTAAACCAACAAAAAAATTATATTTCTTGACCACCAACAAATAAATTTCATTTAAAATAGTATTGTGACAACAATATGTCAAATAAAAATTTCATAACAGTTTGATTTCGATTTTATTTTTCATTTTGCCTTATAAATACTTTTCTTGTTATCCAATGGATTTCTGATTGTATAAAGGTGTAGAAAAATAATATAGATTCATATCGAATATAATTTTTTTGTTGGTTTAGTTTTGTATGAGTTGCAAGGCCTACTATGCTTATTCTCTTATGATTTTTGAAAATTGTTTGTAATTTACAAATTGTGAATTCTCAGATGGTTTTTAGAAGTATATACATAAGATAAGAGGTTTTTAACTTTTCAAAACTGCGGTTAAAGTCTACTGATGATTTGGTAAAGCACCAATGAAATGCATATAGACATTGCTTGACCACCAACAAATAAATTTCATTTAAAATAGTATTGTGACAACAATATGTCAAATAAAAATTTCATAAATTGAATTCTGTTATTCATGTACATTCAAACCTGTAAAAATACTTGTTCGCGAACATTTTCAACTTATATTCTGTTATTAATGTATATTCAACTTGATAAAACCAAGCAATGAAATTTTCGTACATATACATTACTGAGAGTGATGAATACGAAAGTCAAGTTTGAGTGTTGCATGTTTTTATTTTACTATATTCATACGCGTATATGTATGTTAAGAAAATACACTAGTGTATTCATACATGTGTGCGAATAACTAGAAAATATTTTACCGATTCATTCTCGAACGCGAATATAAAAAAGTTTGACATTTTCATGATAATTTATAATAAATGTATAAATTTGAGTGTTCATCAGAGAACTTCACTTGTTGATTAAAAAACCGTTCAACAATAACAAAGGCACAAAAAACTTGTCTTTTATTTGCAAATGATCAAACTTGCCCGCACACTCTTTTTTGTTGTGGATTTTAAAGCAACCGAACATATGCCTCTTTGTTGGTTCTAATGCTAAACACATCGGCTGACGCACAACAATAATTTTTTGAAGCTAGGAATAAAGGAATTAATCAAACTTGCTCAAACTTTTATTTGCGTTGTTAATTTTAAGGCAATCGAACCACATGCAGGTTGAACACTTGCTTATTTTTATCATAGGTCGAATCAAACTTGTCAACTTGTGTACTTGTCTATTCCGCTCAACGCTCAAAAATTTGATCAACATTAAAGTACAAAAAGCAAGAAATCATTGTGTATGATTTTGTTTATTCCTATCAACAGAGGCACGCTTGTTTTTTATTTTACAGTGGTGTGTGGAACTTTCTTTGTGATATTTAATTTGTATATTTTATTAAGTTAAAATTGTGAAATACAAATTGAAATTGAGGAATTTAAATTAAAAAAACCCCACAAGCAAGATTTGCAAGATTTTTGGACCGCTTGTAAGATTTTAAGATTTAAGAAAATTAGAGCTAAAAAGCGGTTAGCACCTGGGTCTCCTGCTTGATACAAAACAGTACAATTTATAGAAAATAAAACATTAATTTTTAAGTAAAAACAAAAGAAACCCTTTTTTGCAAATGATCAAACTTGTCCACACACTCTCATTTGTTTCCATTTTGTAAAAAAATACCATAAACTACCGTGCATTTACCCATGTGTATTCCCTTTAACTTTGTTTTTGATGAACAAATTGAAATAAAGACTAAACCTGTACCTCCACTCATGTATCAATGGTGAATTGGTTATGTTGTTTGCATTGTTCGTATATCATATTGTTCAAGTCACACAGACGTTCGGTTCAAACATGTTGTGTGAATTAATGAGAATAAGAGCGTTTGGACACGATGAATTTACTACAAGCCCTTCTCTTGCCTGTGCGATCTTGCCCATAAAATGCTTTTGTTAATTCTACTCATAATCAGAATTTGATGTATAGATCAGAATGAAATGATTTTTAATCATCATTGAATTTTTCTTTAATCTTTAAAATGAACAAACATTTTTGTACTGAACAAAATCAAAAAAAATCGTGATTTTGAAGTACTCTGGTGTTCATACACGAATTCTTATGAACCCTGATAAAAAACCTCTGAATTGAGATCAAACTAATTCGAAGACTACACGTAACATAACTCTCTGTGATATCATATTATGTTAGGTGCAGATTCTATGTTAAATTTTAAAGAGAAAAAACGCAAATCGCCTTCTTCGTTGACCGCTATCAAGATACTAAATGTTAATTTTCCTCCCACATTCATTTTTTGTTGTAAACATGGTTGTTGCTCGATATAATGAAAACGAAGCATATGGACTTTTAAGTTCACGCTAAGAAAATTGAAAATTTTCAAAAAAGGAGAAGTTACTGGACTTACCCCGTTCTGAAAACAACAGATATCGAAGTTTTGAGTTCCTAGGAAGTTTTCCCAACTACTCTTGAGAAGCCGTCACTATGTATATATATGTAGGTGTGTGTAAGTATATGACCCGCTTATAACGGCTGAATCGAATCCACCCAAACTAGCTGCGTTTCAAAGATTTTCTTCGAACTTCTAGTCGGAAACGGTTCGGACCTGTAGATTTCGAGATATATCAAAGGACTGAATTTTTTTTAAATAACTTTTAAAGAGCTTGTCCGATCGATTACAAAAATTAATCAGCTCGTTACAATCTAAAACCACGTCGGGCTCTACCAAACGTATCAAAATATGTTTCCGTGTTCGTGAGATATTGTGAACAAAAAATTAAAAAGTAATGAATTTTTCAAAACACTCCGAAATTATATATGTGATCAATTAGTGTTTTCGATTCTTTTCTAGGTATCGAAAATCTACATCAATAACCGCTTACTACCCTGATCCATTTGAAAGCTATTAGCGGGATGTTGCAGGGGTGGCTTTTAAGGGTAACCATTTTCAATATTTCTTTCTTAACATTTTGTAGTATATTTAATTTATTTATTTTTGAAGTTTATAATAGGAAGAGAAAACAATTAGAAAGTAATAATTATAATAACAGATGAACGAATTCAATACGATATTTTAGTTAAAAGATATATTTAATAAAGATCATAGGTGCTGTTGCTTTAAGGTACATTTTAAAAATAATTGTGGTAGTAGAATTTTCTTCTTTGTACAATCACTACTAGTGCCCGAGATGTCAAATCTGATGTCAAAAACTAAGCGCGAGGTGTTACTTTGTGGTCAAGGAACCTTGAAGGGCGAGGAACAAATAGATGTACGAATGAGAAATTAGCATAAACTTCTGTACCCATATATAAAAGGGTGGTAGAGAATAAATTTAACACAGCTGAAGGATTGGGTCCATAGTCTAAAAATGGGTGGAGTAGAAGTGCTTGCAAAATATTTTTAATCGAAACTTTTTGATATAGAGAGCAAAATTCTAAATCTGCAATGCTGGCCAGTACTATCTGTTTCAAACTTTCAAAGCAGAATAATCATACTAACATAACAGTTAGTATCTTTAAGTCCGGATTCGGGATATTTGCCAGCAGAAAAGTATGGGACAGTTAGGAGAAGGCCATAGAGCCAATATTGTTCTTGAAAGAAACTGAAGGAGAGGCAGTTGAGACCGTACCACTAAATGGCAGAAGCATTTATCAAAAAAAAATGGCCGCACTGCAGTGAAAAGTTGTGGCGAGTACTAGCGGGGCATTTACCGCATGGAATTATGGTGTAGAACTCAAAAGCGCAATGAGTCTCTAAGAAACTTTGCAATGAAAATAGATCGCCTAGTACAGCTTACATATTCAGGCAAAAATCACCTATACCTGAATCATTTTACAGAAGCATACATAATCCTGACGTTAAACTTGCTGTGTGTAGTATGCAAAAATTATTCATCACAAAAGCAATTTTATTTCATGGTTTTCAAGTCACAGATCGGCAGCGTGGAGATAATGGCCAATAATAAAAATGATCTAGTTCTTGTTGTTAACGAGGCAACAAGACAAGTGCTGGCGAATGAGAATTGAAAAATAAACCTAAGTGATTTAACTGCGGAAAAGGCAACAATATCCACCGAAACTGAAAACGCTAATAAAAATGCAAATTTTAACTACTACTGGCGATGTTCTCAAGAGAAGGTTGCAAGAAAATACCGTTTATGCGATACCAAGTTATAAAAAAGAGAATAAAGAACAACGGCAAAACAACTTGAAGATAAAAACACACAGAGGAAGAGAGATGTAATCTGTGAAAAGAACAGCTGGTGCAAACAAAGAAAGAATGCATCATTAACGTTCGCGTAATGCGCATCGACTCTGATAATCAGTGGCAAAGAGAACATTCTCAAACTGATATTGCTTATGGGAAAGTGCAGATAGCAAAACGATCTCCCATCTAATAGTTGTGCCATCCTCCAAGCTGTTGCAGGAGTGTGGTAAGGCTGGAGTGACGAAAATCCTTGAGAAGTTAAAACAAAGTTTTTATTGAGTTGGATGTCAACAAGCCTTAACCGTCTAGATAGTAAACTGCCTACAGTGCATAGCAGCCAACGTTCCAGTAAGAAAAAGGCGAGAGCAATAAAACCATTTTCAGTGCATGTAACAGGTCCTTTTCCTGCTACCGATGCTGGGAACCAGTATTTTGTTGTTGTGATGAACTATTTTAGTAAATAGCAATATGTCATACTCAACCAAGAAGAAAGGACTATTTATTGTAAATTATATGCAATAAAGAGAACCAGAACGACATCAATGCATCCTCAATCTGGCGGCAAGAAATTATCATCATATAAATTAAGAAAATCTCAAGTATTTGTCAAAGGTGAAGAGAACAAAAATTGTTTGGAAGCGCCAATCCATCAACAGTTGTTAACATTGAAGACATTAAATGCTTCAATTTTAAGAAAATGGAAAATAGATATCCAGAATGTTGTTACTGTAATTATCAAACAGTTAGAGCTTGCGCTTTAAGGAATTCAAATTTACTTTCTAAAGAAGAAACTTGTTTAACAAATACATACATACAAGTACACACCTTCAATTATTTTTTTAGATTTAACCAAAATGTAAACTCATTTTAATTAACTTATTAATTAATAAATAAAAATTAAGAATATACACAATTTTTTCAGTTCAAAATAGTAGTATAGCGAATATACCACAAAACTAAATCATGTGCAGTATTTTTTTAAAGTAAACAAACACTACATTTCATGTGTATGAAAGAAACCTAAGCAAAATTTATTTTTGAACAAACGCTGCGTTAAATGTGTACTAAATAAACAAAAATAAAGAATAATGAAAGCACGCAGAGGCATGCTTAATAAAATAAATAATTTTTATAAAAAGGCTACGTTGCAAATTTTTTGTTTGTTTGTTTGAATGAAATACTTTACAAAGTAAATTTGCAAAGTATTTGGTACACAGATGCCGACGGAGTGACTTAGACCATATGCCGGCGATGTTATTAACCCGTATTTTCTTCCGTTACTGTGACTGACTGTACACGACCTATGCCTTCACATAGGAAGTAGCAACGTAGTTAACCACGGAATATTCCTCAGAAGAACTGTAAAACTATACAGTTATCTGAGGTGTTGAAATTAACTAGTGCGAGTGAGACGCAAAACTCTCGAAAGAGAGTAAACAATCAGTGGTCTGGCTGCACTTAAAAAATAATTGCCAACGAGGCTTGATGTTAACTGACTCAGAGCTGCTTTGCAAATTTTTATTGCAAAAGTAGTCTTCCGTTCGTCCGTTATGAAAATTTAATGCAAACAGACTCTCCATTGAAATACGACCACGCTGAATCATGCATTTATGATCGTCGTTCATAAAACAGAAATAAAATTGAAATTTTAATTGTGGCGGAACATCTACATCTCTGCAACTAGTATTGTATAAAACGGTATTTATATTAAACTTTAAACAATATTTAATCGGTAGTGATGTTAATTATGGTATCGGTCGCCAACCTTGGAAAAACCGAAAAAATTTCAACTCAACATCACGCTTACACACAACTAACTACCTACCTCTACATCAACTTGGGAAGGAAAAGGAGGCGTACGCGTATTTAAAAGTAACGGGGCTTAAGAAATTCGACGAAATTGTGTTTGCCTATAGTATGAGTAAAAACGAAACGTAGTATATCTACATACTAAACATCCCTTCTTGACGTCTTGCCGGAGCCTTCGTGGATATCTATGTACATATGTATACATTCGTACATAGTACATTCAATGTATATAGTCTATGAGACGTGTACATGAGTGGCATAGATAATGGTTTGCAGAGGAAATAAAATAAACCGTGTAAATTGGATGTTATGTTAACAAAATACGTGACACTAAATTATGATTATGTTTTGAATTTAGTCACTTGTACTCTAGTGGCATTTTCTTGATATAAATACACTTATGTAATTATGTATGTATGACTTCTGTGGTCGGTCAGCTACTGGTCAACTATGCAAGTACATAGTAAACAAACAAATTCCAATTACCCATATGGGTTCACTTGTGTAGCTTTTCTTTTCAATTCAACTTTTCTGTTTTATTTTTATATCATGCATTATTATTTCATTTTGTTTGCAAGTTCTAGCCAAAGTTTTTAATTCACTATTTCAAAGAGAAAAAAAGACAAGAAACAAAATGATACTAATCATAAAGTATTTCTGTTCTGCTTTTTTCTGACGGAAAAATACGCTATAATGAAGGTATACAATCTGACTTCCATTTGTTCATTTTTCTTAAATCTCTACGACAAACTAACTAAAAGAATTTTACTTTCTTAATACGAAGAAAGTTCAGCTGTTGGTTACAAAGATTCAATTTACTTTTTTATCAAAAAAATAAAGACTCCTATAGAAATAAAAACATAATTTAATGTTATGGGGACTAAAAAGTTTCATATCTTAACAAACAAATATGAGAATATAAAAACCCAAAGCATGTAAAGGAATGTCAGAAATTTTCTTTCTGTGGTGTCCAATTTATTGAACTAAGATTTTCATTAGAATTTATTAAGATGTTGGTATTGAAATAACAACACACATAGACTCATTATACATATGTAATTTGCAACTTAAAGAACTCATACATATAAATTACTGTTAACCCAGTTGCCAATGTGTTTCAGACATCTTGCAAGATAGATGCACAACAATGTTAAAGCATGCAGAAACTGTGGCAACTGTTGAAATATTGGGGGCAAATAACGAATTTCGATCGATATCGCAATAATTTGGTCCCAGATTAGTGAGGAAATTTTGGAATAAATAGCCTCTAAGTTCAAACATATCCTCGTGCTTGTAGAACTGGAAATTTCTATAATACTTTCATTAATGCCCACGTAGAGAACAATATCTTAAGGAATGTCAGTGTATCATTAATAATTTTTTCCTTGACTACACCATACACCATAAAAGATAATGTGCAATTTATTGGAGTAAATGCCCCTTCATTGACATTTCCTCGAAAGTATCGTCAGCGACATTATTAATGACAATATCTCTTTATTGCCACTAATAAGGATATAAAATAATAATGCATAAAAAATGACGTTTATCAAGTTTATATAAGTTTTAATTCAAGAAATAAATATATATGCTTATAGTTATGTAAGGTATTATAGTTACCTACAATACTTATTGTACTTACCTATTATAATTACCTACTACACTTATACTTATTTACTATAGTTACCTACTATAGTTATTATACTTACCTATAATACTCGTACTTACCTACTATACTTACTTATTATACTTTCCTATAATACTTACCTACTATACTTATTATTATAACTACTTATTGTATTCTATGTTTAATTTAATTAAGTTGGTAACGCATCACTCCTTATACTTTACTCATATTCTATTCCATATCAATCGTTAAAGGCCCATTTAGCCCAACGCTGAAATCGTAAATGCTGCACAAACGCATCAGCTTATCGAATCTGCTACAAGGCAACTTGTGAAGATGCTTATTTGAGCGCTGTAAAACGCAGCGCATCGCAACCAACCTGCAGAAAATAGAATTTCACGCAGAGGTTACGCAGAGAGACATGTATGTATGTTGAATGAGAGTGTGGCACAAAAGGTTTTGTTTGGTACTTGTTTGGTTTGATATTTCATCATTTAGTTGATACATTTGTAGACATACATAACATATTTAATAAATTAATTTGCTACATAACTTATTTTTCTTTATAAAATCTTACAAAAGGCTGTAAATATATTTATTTTTTTTTTTTATTTATTTATTTAGTCTATGGGTTAATCCTTACAGACTGATACAATTAAAATATAACAATTTTTCAGAAATGATAATTACATACATACATATATAAATGGAATCTATAAAGCTTTGTTGTAATAGTAACAAGACAAATTACAGCAAAAACAAAAAATATGGTTTTAACAAATTAAACATTTATTTATAATCAATTTTGTAACGAGTTAAGATGTAAAATTATATCATTTTTTACGACATCAATACTTTTGTTGAAATCGATACAAGGGTAAAGACTATTAAAATCACTGCAAATTCTCCGAAAGGGATCGAAGTTACTATAGTTTGTAGTGTAAAACTTAATTCTCAAGAAGCTATAATACCTTGTTGGACGATTGGGTATATTCAAGTTTATTTTGCTCAGGAGAAATTGAGATGTGACGCAGCCGTTTATTAATTTCAGCAGAAAGGTAACATTTAGCATTTGTCGACGGCTCCTTAAGGTTGGAAGCTTAATAAGTCCTAGGCGTCTCTCGTAAGATGGTAATCTCATATTAGAGTTCCAAGGAAGACCACGAAGACAAAATAATAAGAATTGCACTTGTACTGACTCTATTTTATTTGAATGTGAAAGATATTGTGGGTCCCATACAACAGATCCGTATTCAAGTATTGGGCGAACTAAAGTTGTCAATATTTTTTGTAGAATAATGCGTTAATGTTATACATACGTATGTATCTACATATATGAACGCAAGGGCATGAATTTATGTAGTACCAAAATTACTACACTCACATGTAATTTATGTACGTACATATGTATATGCAGGCAAATGCGTCGATAATGTTTAGCGGCCAGTGCTATGTCATTGAGATAACCCCACAACAATTAACACAATCTTACACCAATGCAGGTCTGAAAAACTCGAAACCGTATTCATGACTGAGGGCGAAGTCGAACTCGTAGTCTCGTGCTCACTACTTCAGCCAACAGCACCCTTATAAAATAAATGTATAAATAAAAGCATAATTTAGCCATACATATAATGAAGATATTACATCGATGGCAAGATTAAAATAACATATTGTACTATTTATATAATTTCGTACGTTTTCTGTACAAACGCAAAATAGGAATGTGCCATTAATGTTGAAACACTATTATTTGTTGTATGTATGTATGCATACACAATTTTTTTTCTGTAAAAACATATGGTGCGTTTTTAAGCATTCTATAAGCGGAGCTGCGTTAGCATTAGCGCTGCGTCAGCATATACGCAGCATTTACAATTTCAGCGTTCAGCTAAATGGGCCTTAGTTAAGTTGTTAAGTTTACATAGTTGATATACCATAAATAAAAAGACAGTCAGTTGACTAGTACCATTGAAACACTCCAAACGTTTTTATTTAAGGGAAACATCCGTCACATGGCGACCGTGACAAAAGTAGCAAAATGTTAAATAAAGTTTTTATAACTTATATAATTGAGCGTACGCAGCAATATTTAATATAAAAGAAAATTAATTATTTTAATTTTTATTCTTATGCCAAGATTATTTGCTTATTTAGCACAACGTAAGCAAAAATATGTATTTACAAGCGTTAATAGTGGCAATAAAAAAAATGAAATTAAACTGAGAAAAAAATAAAACAAGAAATTTAAAATGAAAATCAATAACTTTTTGGCTAAGTGGGAAAAAAATCAAATTCAAAATTCTTCATCCACCTCACATGTGTACGTATGTACATATGAGTGTTTGCTGACTTACGTACATATGTATGTATATACATACATATATGCATTTGCTACATAAGGAACCCAGAAAATTAAAATTTGGAAAATAAGTTAAATAAAATAAAAGGAAATTATTGATTAACATTATTATAAGAGAAAATAAGGAAAATTAAAACAATATTTGAATATGTTTAAAAAGAAAATATACATATGTATACATAATTACAAACTAATAACCAGAAGAAAGGAAATTTTAATCGAAAAAACAGAATAAAAAAAATGCATCAGAAACATATGTAATAAATCAAGAAGGTTATTACGTGAACTGTGTATTAAAATAATAAATGTTCTCGTATATTAAAAATATGTACCTAACAGCCAGTTAGTTCAGTTACAAATAGGTACATAAAATTTGATCGTGATACAGACCGTTATAAGTATTATAAAAAAATTCGGAGAGTGAAACTTCCAAAAAGAAAAAGAATGAGAAAACAGCAAAAATTTAACGAAATGGAAAAACGAAAAGAAATAAATAATAAGGAAAAGAGTGAACCTTCCAAGGAAAGAAAAAGAATGAGAAAACAGTAAAAAAAACTTAACGAAACAACGAAAGAGATAAATGATGATGAAAAGACGTGTCTAAAGAAATAACTAACATAAATTGATGTGTGATAGATACAAGAAACTACCCATCTAGCAATTGGGAGATTGTTTATGACAATATCAGCAAAATAAGTCTTTTAGGATTCCTTTAGATGATCAAAAACTGATTAATCAGTTTAGCGACTAGTTTAAAAAAACAAAAACAGGTCTTGCAAAATGTGTGTACGAGTAGTCATAATATAATCACGCAAATGATTCTAATACAGATACGGGCGTTTCATAGCACAATTGTGCTGAGATCATTCACACGTATTCTTACCCTCTTTAATTTAGTCGTCGATGAGACAGCGACGAATGAATATCAGGCGGATGCTTACGAATTTTTTTATATTTTTTTCCAAAATATTTGCCCAGCAAACAATTTGAGTCATGCTGATATGCAAAATATATTTTGTCATAAACAATGCTTTCGATATTGTATGTTATGCCTTTTATACAATTTTTCTCCAATAACGGACTATACTAATTCTCTTAATTTGATAATACACTTGGTCTTACTAATTAGTCTGTGCAAAATCGTATCTAAAATATTTTTAATATGTTTCCCTCATGAAAATGATTTTCCATGCCAACAAATATCAAAGCTTATTAAGTTTGATATATCCAACCGCATATTTTTTTTTGCGAATATTCAGTGTTATGCTCCAGCAAGCAACCATTCTTTTATGTTTTTTTTTCTTGAATGGAAAACATAAGAAATTATTGTCCTATCTTTTTAATTTTTTTCATTTGACTGTTTACTTAGAAAAAGTTTTATTTTTAATTAATAATTTTACGTAATCAACGTTTTTTTTTCAACTTAGATAATATTGCTACTTATGGATAAATATATAATGCACCATTATCTTTCGAACGCTTGGCTTTTTGTTTGGTGGGTAGCTCGCAAGATCAACACATACACAACTTACCAATACATTGACGGTGCCCACCACTGTTCTAATATGACTCTCTTTTATGCTGTTTTTTTTTCTGTATAAAACAGATACGGGCGTTTCATAGCACAATTGTGCTGAGATCATTCAAACGTATTCTTACCCTCTTTTAGTTAGTCGTCGATGAGACAGCGACGAATGAATATCAGGCAGATGCTTACGAATTTTTTTATATTTTTTTCCAGAATATTTGTCCAGCAAACAATTTCAGTCATGATGATATGCGAAAAATATTTTGTCATAAACAATGCTTTCGATAACATACAATGCCTTTTATACAATTTTTCTCCAATGACGGACTATACTAATTCTTCTAATTTAGAAATACACGTAGTCTTATTAATTAGTCTGTGTAAAATCTTATCAAAAATATTTTGAATATGTTTCCCATGTGAAAATGATCTTCCATGCCGTTTAATATCAAAGCTTATTAAGCATTCTTTTATATATTTTTTTGCTGAATGGAAAACATAACAAATTTTTGTCCTATATTTTTTAATTTTTTTCATTTGACTGTTTGCTTAGAAAATGTTTTATTTTTAATGAATAATTTTACGTTATCAAGGTTTTTTTAACTTAGAAAATATTGGTACTTATGTGTAAATATATAATGCACCATTATCTCTCGAACGCCTTGCTTTTTGTTTGGTGGGTAGCTCGCAAGCTCAACACATACACAATTTCCCAATACATTGACGGTGCCCACCACTGGTATAAAATCAGAAAAACGATTCAGAAAAGAGTCTTTCTGGAGAGTGGCATGAAGGGTACCATTTTCTCACACAAAAAATTCATTTTTGACTCAAAAGAGATATCATAAATGATTATTTTAATCGTGCAGTGGAGTCGAAAAAGACAGATATTTTATTAAAATTTAAAAAAATGCTAGTTGGGTAAACAAAGTGAAAACATAAAATCAAAATGAAATTCCTATAAAATAAAAATAAAATAATTCCAAAACATAACAAAAGAAACTAGGTTATCAAAGTATTATTCGAACTAAAGTGACAATAACTGGAAGAAAATCATATGTGTATAATCGCAATATGCAAAGTGAAGTAGTGTTGATGCAATCAAATACATACATAAAAAAGCAAGTAGACAAATGTATGCTGAGAATTAAAAAAAAATCAGAACACAAATAAGAAGTGGAAACTGCAGAGAAGAACAATAACTTAAAAAGTAAAAAGTGGGTGCTGTTGGCTGAAGTAGTAGAACACGAGACTATGAAGCGGAGGGTCGTGAGTTCGAGCCCGCGCTGAGTCATGAAAATATTGTGTTGAATTCTTCTGATCAGCATTAGTGCGTGGTTGTGTTCGTTGTTGCCAGCCTGTTTCAATGATGAAGGCATAGTCACTGGTCACTGAACATAATTGGCAGCGACTGACACTATCATGTACTAAAAGCAGAGTAACAGCACCCACCTTCGTCGGCCCTGTAGCAAAAATTAGCCGGCGAAGTAAAAGGTTCAAATAGCTAAAAAAAACTGTCTATCTTCTCATCTTTCCTCATCTGTCCCCTTAATACTTTCCCCTCGTTTTCAGTTCCGGCGCAATGCATTGCATATGTAGGGGTCATCCCCTGAGTGCTGGTCCTACTCCTAAAAAAAAAAAAAAATACAAACTGAAAATGTGAAAGAAAAACACAGGATAAATAAAAGTAATAACGGAAATTTGCAAATAATCATATACCAATGAATTATGAAAATTGAAATCTCATTAAGTGTATACATAAATAAAAACAAAACAGAAGAATGCTTACAACATCAACAACACCGATAAACAAGCAAATCGAAAGAATACAACATGAAGCAAATTTATATATGTACATACAAATTACCAATCGGGCCGATTCATTTTAAGCAGGGGGAGAGTTAAGGTTAGCCCTAGCACAAGTATACTTTGATATCGAAAAATAACCTTTAACCATAAAGATAAGAAACAAATCATAAATAAGATATATCTATTATTGTAAAAGAAAATACTGTAAACAAAAAAATATATTTTGGGACAGTCCCTTTCTTGGTCATAAACAACATATGTATATGTAAACACAAAAACCATAAGATAAGAAATAAAACATGTTCAATCTTGTTTAACTAACAAATAAGTTGCCTAAAAAACAAAGATATGTTTTGTTAACTAAAAAACAAAGATATGTTTTGTTAACTAAAAAACAAAGATATGTTTTGTTAACTAAATAAACAAAGATATGTTTATATGTAAGAAACAAAGACATTTATTTTAGTATATAAGAAACATATTTGAAAATTGTAAGTTAGTTAAGATTTAGCATGAAAACTAAAATTAGCTCACGAGTTCGTAATAAACTCAGCAAAGTGCAGTGTATAAGTAAAACCAATTGTTAGTTCATAAGAAAACTAAACTAAGAAGAGTTCATAAGCAAACTCATAGTACATATATTAATAAAGAATATTTCAAGATACAGAAGTATCTTGAAAACAAATAAATTTTTTTTATTAATAAAAGATCTGAAATCTTAACTGGCGATCCTGCCAGGAGGATAATATACGTTTATCCTTCGAAGAGCGGACCATTTTTTATTTAAATTAAAATATATAAAGGAAAGTGAAATATAAACTAAAATAAAACAATAGTTTTTAAATGAGGAAGTCATCCAGGGAACATTCATACGACACAAACAGAAGCATGGAACAGGTAAAATTAAACCAATTGATGCAACAGATGACAAATCTGCAAGTAGCATTAGAAGCCGTCCAACAGGAAAACGCTACGCTACGCAACAGACTGCAACAAATGCCAATAAACCACATTGTAAATCAACCACAGGCCGTAGCCTTAGAGCCAAGGGTAGCTACATATAATACCCCGAATGATATAAATCTGGAAATATTTAAATCATTATCCACATTTGATGGAATAAAAAGTAATTATCGACTATGGGGAGAGGATGCCACACGTCTAATGAATAGCATTAGTAGACACACCAATTCTAACAAATATGTAGAAGCACAAATCAAAGATTGTTGGACCCGCAGCAAATATCCTGTTGAACCACTACACGATTTTTAATTTTGAGGCTATCGTAAATAGATTGGACTACACTTATTGTGACCAACGGCCACTGTATGTACTTAAAGACGAACTAACCAAACTAACTCAAGGCAAGTCATCACTGTCAGAATTTCATGATGAAGTCAGCAAGGCATTGACAGTGGTAACATCCAAGATTGCAATGTCTGGAGATCCCCCAGAGTCAATTAAGTGTATGACGGCACATGCGATGGAAGATGCTGTCCGCACATTCAAGAACAGTATTAATAACAAATTTATACGATCAACCCTTTACGGAAACCCCATAAAGGATCTAGAACACGCCTATGCCATTGCTCAAACTATAGAGCATGATAATAACCATAGGAGTTTCCAAAATAATATTCATCACGGCAATAACGGAGGCCATCATACAAAAGTTCAACAAAAAGAACAACCACGTCAACAATTCGAAAGTAATCAACACTTCAGAAGACCTTCCTATCATCAACAAAACCAACATTATCAACAAAATCAACAACAACGTCAACTATACCAAAATTTTCAGAAACCAGAGCCAATGGACATCTCTTTTGGCCAGACAAATCAAATACAACCCACATGGATTTCACAGCCAACCATGGAAAAGAATGAGAGAACAAAGCGGGAATTTCAACAACAACAACAACAAATTGCAGCGTAACAACAGAATAGAGACAACCCAAAATAAAGATGAAAACGGTAGCACCACAACAGAAAAAAGTAGTAAGTCAAAATATAGTAATAGTAGTATTTATAAGACTTTAAACTAATAGATGGGTTGCCCTATATATATATGAAAGATGAGGATGAAAAAAATTATAAAATTTTTATAGATTGCGGTGGAACCCATAATTATATTAATAAGAATTTAATTATTGGTCCCAGAGTTAAAACAAGGCCATTTAGAATGATCACCATGCATGGTGAATCAATTTTAAATTATAAACAAAAATTAAAATTTTTTAAGCAAGAGTTAGAATTTTTCGAAATCAAAGGTAATAATGATTGTGATTTAATGCTAGGAGTTGAAGGGCTAAAACAATTAAATGCAGTCATAGACATAGGAAGAAAATTGTTCACTGTCCCAGAATTATCATAGAAAATAAATTACTCTATAGGAGATAGACAATATGAATTAGAAACAAGTAAAAACGTTATATTCGACCGGGTCGAATCTTAAATACCCTCCAAATATTTAGTAAGTGAATTTGATATGTTTAACTTGGTGGGACAGAGTTCCTTTATATAATATCGTACGTCAACGCCCACTAAAGGGGGCAGGGTTAAAACAAACAATATCATGTTGTCCACAGACGAACGTATGGGCATTGCTGGACCGTCTTAGACTTCGTCACAATTCTCTTTGGAGGCTATAAAAACTGTATTTTGGCGGGGTCGCTCTGGCAAGGGCTGTGGGGGAAACATTTCACCTTTGTCATAAAACTCTAAAAATAAATGCTTGGTATAATTATATACAAAATTAAAATTTCTTTTTTTTGATAGGGTCATTTAAAGGTCAAAGGGGGAGAGGGGGTAGGGCAGAATCAGATACACATAAAACTGTAAAAATAAATGCTTGGGATGATTATACACAAAATAAAAAATATTTATATTTATTTTTAATAGGGTCATTTAGCGGGCAAAGGGGGAGGAGGGGGTAGGGCAGCAACAGGCAGTCATAAAACTCTAAAGATAAATGATTGGGATGATTATATACAAAATTTAACAAATTTTTTTTTTGGTAGTGTCATTTAGGTGGCAAAGGAAGAGGGGGGGTGGGGGGTAGGGCAGAAATCGGCAGTCATAAAACTCTAAAGAAAAATGCTTGGGATGATTATATACAAAATTTAAAAAAAAAAATTTTTTTTGGTAGGGTCATTTAGGGGGCAAAGGAAGAGGTGGGGGGGGGGAGGTAATGCAGAAATCGGCAGTCATAAAACTCTAAAGATAAATGCTTGGAATGATTATATACAAAATTTAAAAAAAAAAAAATTTTTTTGGTAGGGTCATTTAGCGGGCGATGGGGAAGGAGGGGGTAGGGCAGAGTAGTACCAGGTTTCGTCTCAGCTTCGTCATTAAAGCTTAAAAGTGTTATTTTTAAGGAATGTAGGCTTAAGTCAAACAATTTGTTAAATTTTTATGCTATTTTTGCCTATAATAACGCCCACTAAAGTGGGCGGGGTCAAAAAATATTTTTATTTTATTTAATGGCTCCAAGTTTAAGGCGTTGGACCGTATTTGACATAAAAATATATCATTTGCTTAACAAAATAACCAAAAAATTTTAAAAATTATGTTGTTTTTTCTGGGTTGGTTTAGTTCTTCTTAGGGGAACTTTTTTCCCTCTTGCCCTATTTAGCCCATCTTCGAACTTAACTTGCTCTAAGTTTTAAAATATATTTATGCTAAATTTCAAGAGTCTAGCTCTTTTCGTTTGGACTGAATCGTGATTTCCACAGACGGACGGACGGACATGCTCAGTTCGTGTTAGATTTCATCAGTGATCAAGAATATATATACTTTATGGGGTCTGAGATGGATATTTCGATGCGTTGCAAACGCAATGACAAAGTGAATATACCCTCCAAATTCTTTTTTGGAGGGTATAATAAATAGTTTAATGCAGGAAAATAATAGAATAGGTCCTTTGCCTTTCACTAAAACGATAGAGGCAAGCATTAGAACAACTTGCAAGGACACAATTTGGACGAAACAATATCCTGGAAATATGAACGATGTTGAATTCGTTAATAATGAAATTGAAAAATTATTAAAAGATGGGATGATCCAAAGAAGCTTTAGTCCCTACAATTCCCCAATGTTAACAGTACATAAAAAAGGAGTCGACGAAAGCGGAAAATCTAAAAGAAGAATGGTGATAGATTTCCGTAAACTAAATGAACAAACAGTTACAGACAGGTATATCATCCCTGATGTAAATACAACGTTACAAAACCTAGGAAAAGCTAAATTCTTTACAACATTAGATTTAGAATCTGGCTTCCACCAAATTAGAATTCAAGAAAGTGACAGGGAAAAAACGGCTTTTTGTGTAAATGGAGGCAAGTATGAATTCATACGTATGCCTTTCGGCTTGAAGAATGAACCTTCAATTTTTCAACGTTGTGTAGACGACATATGAAGGGAATTCATAGGTAAATTCGTATATGTCTATATAGATGATGTTTTAATCTATTCACCTACAGCAGAAGAGCACATGAAACATATAAACATTGTCTTTAATGCATTAAAAAATGCTACTCTAAAAGTCTCGGATGAAAAATCAAAATTCTTTATGTCCGAAGTTGATTATTTAGGACACATCATCAAACACAATAAAATAACAACAGACCCAGAGAAAATAAGGGTAATTGAAAATTTTCCCATTCCTAAAACCCTGAAAGACTTGAGAGGATTTTTAGGATTAACAGGTTATTATCGTAGATTTGTAAAAGACTACGCCCAGATTACAAAACCTCTAACTATACATTTAAAAGGAGAAAATGCACATGTAGGAAAGAATAAAAGTGCAAATAAGGAAGTTGAATTAGACCAGGCAGCCATAGCAGCTGTAGAAAAATTAAAATTAAATTTAAAAGAACAGGTGGAGTTATTCCAACCAGATTTTAAAAAACCTTTTGAATTAACAACGGACGCATCCAACATAGCTATTGGAGACGTGTTAAGCCAAAATAAAAACCCCATTTATTTCTTATGAAGAACTTTGAGTGAAACAGAACAGATATACAGCACAAAGGAAAAAGAATTATTGGCCATAATATGGGCCCTACAAAAACTGAGGAATTATATATACGGCATAGCCGACCTCACTATTTTCCCAGTCCATCAATCTTTAACCTACGCCATTTCGGAAAAGAATCCTAACCCTACATTAAAACACTGAAAAGCCATAATAGAAGATTACGGTGCTAAAATGAAATACAAGCCAGGCACAGAGAATGTAGTAGCTGATGCATTGTCTCGACAGATTATAAACACATCTTCAATTGACACCATGCATTCAGCCGAAAGCTCACACAGTGAAGCAATCAAATCAGTCTCACAACCATTTAATTCCTACGGTATACAAATAGAATTAGTACCAACAGAAAGTTTAGTAGAAACACGAGTACGAACTATTTTCTCCGGAAAAATACGATACACCATTAATTTTTTTAACAATGATAATCTAATAACTGAATTAAAAAAAATCATACAACCTAAGAGAATTATATCACTACATACAAATACTGAAAACATATATAGATATGGAAAAATAATCAAAGACACATTTATTGAATCAACATTTGTTTACGCGCCTATAAAACTTAAAGACGTATTGGATAAAAATGAACAAATACGCATTGTCAAAGAAACACATGATAGAGCTCATAGAAGCTGCAAAAATACTATAAAGGAAATACTTGAAAAACACTATTGGCCGGAAATAAAACGAGATGTAAAGAAATATAATAGCAAATGTTCAGCATGCCTATATGGTAGGTATGAGAGAAACCCTATCAAAGAACCTTTACGTGATTTAACTATACCCACACAACCTAGAGAATTTATACACGCCGATATTTATTACAATGATAAAACGATGTATCTCGTAACCATAGATAAATTCTCTAAATACATAGTAGCCCGACAAATTGAAACTAAAACAGCAATTGAAAATGTATTGGAGGAAATAATCAACACCAGTTTCCCTGAGTGTAAACGATTAATAACTGATAATGAAGCATCTTTTTTCACTCCAGCCATTAAAGAATTGTGTCATAAATACGGCATTCAAAAAATAGAAACTCCAGTACACAGGTCAGCAGCAAACGGACAAGTGGAAAGAGCACATAACTCAATTAGTGAATTAACGCGGATATTCAAATTTAGTAATAATTCTACAAGTAGAGAAGAAGTATTCAGAGCTATTAAAGAACTTAATAATTCAGTTCACACCGTAACAAATCATCGACCAAGAGACATTTATTTCGGTTCAATTAATATATATAAAGAAGAAATAATAAAAAACCTAAAAGACGCATCTGAAAAAGTGCTTAACCGTCTAAACAAAAACGCCAAACATAGAACTTTCACAAAAGGAACACAAATATTAGTGAAAATAGTTGGCACTAGAAATAAAAACTTACCGCGTTATAAAAAAGAAATTGTTGAAGAAGACTTAGGAGACATTATCCTAACAAAGAAAGGAAAAACAGTGCACAAAAACAATATAAAGAAAATCACATTTTCAAGCAATGAAGAAAGTATTCCAGATTATAGCCGTACTGGCAATATTATTCCAGAAGTTAGAAGCAACAATTGAGATAGAACATGTGGAAAATAAAAAATATATTAACACGAACGGATGACACATATTTATTTGATGAATCTACATTTTTACTTCATATGACTAATTTAACGAAAATCCTAAAGGCGTACGAACAAATATTTGATAAAAATTCTTACCCCACTATGGAGGAATAAATTTTAACGAAGAAAATAGAAACACTAATCGATCAACTCAACGAGCATAGAATTGAAAAACGGGGATTAAATTTTTTGGGATCAAATTTGAAGTTCATTACTGGCATACCAGATCATGATGACGTAATTGAGATAGAAACTAAAATTGACACCCTAATTGAAAATAACGAAAAACAAAGAATAATTAACTCCAGATTCGAAAAAAATGTTAGATTCCATACAAGGAGAACCAACCGAAACTTATATCGCAATCAAAGTAACTCACGAACAATTATTAACACTGGTTAGAACGATAAACGCTGCCAAAAACAACGAGTACCTAACTGAATCACTAAATCTAAATGATGTACGAGAATTACCGGAAGATAAATTAAAATCCGTACCAATCATTAACATATTAGAATATTCCGATATTTATATCACAAGAACTAATGACTCCATCATTATTATATACAAGTACCCCATCATAAACAATTATTGCAAGTTATTTAATTTTATATCACTAGGCGTCAAACATGGCAAAGTGTCCACCGACAAGGAAATCGCTTCCTGTAATAATGTTTATACTAGAGTACATAAGTGTAAAAATTTTTTAGGCAAAAACATTTGTAAAACCAACAGCACAAATGATGACTGCATCATACCCTTATTAGAAAACAGAAAAGCAAAATATGTAGTATTACAAGAATATAATTTCCTATTATTAAAAATAGATGAAGGATTCATCCTTTTAGACGGTGTAAACACTGTCAATGATACAAATATTACTGGAGCCATATTAGTGAAATACACAGACAAAGTAGTGATTAATAACATTACCTTTATAAATATTCACGATAAATTAATAGAAGCCATAATAAATAAACATGACGAGGATCTAGAAATAACAAAAATACTGACATCCTCTTCAGAACTGGCATTCAACAATATAGATTCTCTAAAGAAATTTATAATACCAATAGAAACGCATCCAATTAGATACTCTTTATATATAATTTTAGCAATTATAACAACAACGGCACTTGCATATATTATTTTAAAGGCAACAAAATACTATTTAACTTTAAGAGCAATAAGGACTAGAGAAAATTTCCAAGTTTTATATAATACAGAATTAGAAAGAATCAGACATGAAATAAGCATAAATCAGGCATGAATCGAGACGATTCATTTTAAGTGAGGGGAGAATTACGAATCGGGACGATTCATTTTAAGCAGGGGGAGAGTTAAGGTTAGCCCTAGCACAGGTATACTTTGATATCGAATAATAACCTTTAACCATAAAGATAAGAAACAAATCATAAATAAGATATATCTATTATTGTAAACGAAAATACTGTAAACAAAAGAATACATTTTGGGACAGTCCCTTTTTTGGTCATAAACAACATATGTATATGTAAACACAAAAACCATAAGATAAGAAATAAAACATGTTCAATCTTGTTTAACTAACAAATAAGTTGCCTAAAAAACAAAGATATGTTTCGTTAACTAAAAAAACAAAGATATGTGTAAATGTAAGAAACAATGACAGTTATTTTAGTATATAAGAAACATATTTGAAAATTGTAAGTTAGTTAAGATTTAGCATGAGAACTAAAATTAGCTCATGAGTTCGTAATAAACTCAGCAAAGTGCAGTGTATAAGTAAAACCAATTGTTAGTTCATAAGAAAACTAAACTAAGAAGAGTTCATAAGCAAACTCATAGAACATATATTAATAAAGAATATTTCAAGATACAGAAGTATCTTGAAAACAAATAAATTTTTTTATTAATAAAAGATCTAGTATCTTAACTTACATACATACAACATCATCAGAACATCAAGAAAGCTTGAAACAAAACCAGAGCCAATGCATTGAGTTTCCATATACTCGTCTATTTTCAGCAGACAGACAGGAGGACATAAAATATTTACTACAACAATAACTAATACATATTTTCCCTACTACCGTAATACCTAAATACTATATAATCCTTTTTATATTATATAATACTATTATATTATTATAATATGTTGACATATAACCAATATATAAACTAAAACGCAGCAGCCGAACAACAATTTTCGATTTCCTAGAAATAGCAACAGCAATTATTTTAGAAGAAGGACGTACAATGCCATGACTACAACAAATCACGGAAATCGGGGCAATTTTAATTAATTTCATGGACGGAATAGCAACGATCATGGTTGACAAAATCGTTCAAGCTACAGGCAGAACAACAGGAATAACTTTCAGAGAGGACTACCCGCAGTTAGGACTTTAAACGCGGAAGTCCCACAGCAGGTCATTTTGGGGGTAGGGTTTCCATCCGTCCTCTTTTCCCCCGGACGCCGTCCTATTTTTTAGATCGTCGGAGTCCGTCCTCCTACTTTTTTAACAAGTGTCTGGGGTTGTCCTACTTTTTGATGCTTTTACAAAGCTGATAGATTTTCGCTTATAAGTAGCCAAGCTAAATTTTTAAAAACAAAACGCCCAAAATAATTTACAAATAACACAGATTTCGTACGAATCAATTTTCGTTCGAAATTGTGAAACAGCCAGTAAAAATCACGATTTTTTACAAAAAAATCACTATATATTGATGCGTTAGGGACTCCGTTGCCACCACTGTATGAATTGTCAAGCACTTTATGAATATTTGAAAAAATGTGATAGACATGTCGCGCTTGTTCAACAATACTGTATTAACTTAAAAACTTCAAAGTTTTTAGGAGAGACAAAAAACTGTTTTCTTAACGCTTAAGGAAGTTTTCATTAACAAAAGTTCGGCAATATTTAGAAAATCCATCAATTATTGTATTGCACTGCATAACCTTTTTATTTGTTAATTTTCTGCAGATAGAAAAGCAATTTTTTTACTTACTATCATTTTCTTGAATTATTTTTGTTTATATGAAAAAAAAAATATTTTCAGTTGTGTTTTTTATATGAAATTTATTGCTGTATTTAATACAGATAAATACGAAATGAAACAAGTAAAAACGTTATATTCGACCGGGTCGAATCTTAAATACCCTCCAAATATTTAGTAAGTGAATTTGAAATGTTTAACTTGGTGGGACAGAGTTCCTTTATATAATATCGTACGTCAACGCCCACTAAAGGGGGCGGGGTTCAAAAATATACAATATCATGTTTTCCACAGACGAACGTATGGGCATTGCTAGACCGTCTTAGACTTCATCACAATTCTCTTTGGAGGGTATAAAAACTGTGTTTTGGCGGGGTCGCTCTGGCAAGGACTGTGGGGGAAACATTCCTTTGTCATAAAACTCTAAAAATAAATGCTTGGGATAATTATATACAAAATTTTAAAAAAAATTTTTTTTTTGGTAGGGTCATTTAGGGGGCAAAGGGGAAGCAGGGGGTAGGTCAGAGTAGTACCAGGTTTCGTCTCAGCTTCGTCATTAAAGCTTAAAAGGGTTATTTTTAAGGAATGTAGGCTTAAGTAAAACAATTTGTTAAATTTTTATGCTATTTTTGCCTATAATAACGCCCACTGAAGTGGGCGGGGTCGAAAAATATTTTTATTTTATTTAATGGCTCCATAAAAATATATCATTTGCTTAACAAGATAACCAAAAAACTTTAAAAATTATGTTGTTTTTTCTGGGTTGGTTTAGTTCTTCTTAGGCGAACTTTTTTCCCTCTTGCCCGATTTAGCCCATTTTCGAACTTAACCTGCTCTAAGCTTTAAAATATATTTATGCCAAATTTCAAGAGTCTAGCTCTTTTCGTTTGGACTGAATCGTTATTTCCACAGACGGACGGACGGACATGCTCAGTTCGTCTTAGATGTCATCACTGATCAAGAATATATATACTTTATGGGGTCTGAGATGGATATTTCGATGCGTTACAAACGGAATGACAAAGTGAATATACCCTCCAAATTCTTTTTTGGAGGGTATAAAAAGACTAAAGTAAACAAAGTTTTTAAAGCTAAATAAATGCTAACACCCGCTAAAAAGCTTAAAATATATATTTTATTATATTAAAAAAGTTTAAAACATATATATAAAATTACGTAGTATGAATCGTAATACTATTTAGGGACTATGCTTCTCTTGACTAGATCCATAATATCCTTTCTTTTACTTGCCAACAGTGGTATCGTTTTTTTTTTACAACTCATTTCGTGATTTGAACTAATTAGACTTTTTTATTTCGAATATTATTTTCAATAAACTTAATAATGAATATTGCTCAAATGCAAAATGATAAAGAGTAAAATGTACCGGCAGTTGAAACTTTTCTATGATGAAGTTCAAAATGACACCAATACCGAGCGATTGATTGTTATGTTTCAAGTAATGACGACTCAGCTACATCTAATGATCGATGAGTGCAGTGAAATTCAGTCATCTATCATGAATTTATTGATTGATGTTAACCACGGCCATATCAACCCATTTATTCTAACAGCTGCACAACTGCAGGAGGAAATATCAAACATTAGAAAACTATTGCCGAATGAGCTGATCTTGCCCGGAACAAAAACTGGAACAGATCTGAAAGAAGTCTACAGTTCTATGGTGGCTAGGGGTGTTGTGTTGGACAACCGCTTGGTGATACAGGCAGAAATACCCTTGTATAATATACGTACTTCAGAAATTTACGAAATTATTAGACTACCAGTTGATGGAAATGGCACTGCAATGATACCTATGGTCGACGGTGATTATATCATATATAATTTTGCAACAAATTTATATTTTTTGATGTGGCAGTCTCAGCTTAACGTTTGTACAAAATACCATCAGGAACAATATAATTGTTAAGAGGAATTTTCTTGGAAACCTGCAGTACAGCGATCATGTGAGGTTTCAGACTTAAAACAATCCAGGCATGCTGAGTGTTGTTTTCAGGAAACTCCAAGAAAGTGTATTTGGAAAAAAATTGTCAATGAAGAATCAATGGATTTTCACGGTTTTCGACCAGTTTACATTAAGCATAGACTGCAGAAATAGTGCACGTGACTGGTTGACATTACCTTCAAAAGGAATACTGAATTTTCCAGCTGGTTGTACAGCAGTGTATGAAGGAACAACTTTGACCTCTTCTCAACATTTTACAACCAAGAAGAAAACTTCAATTCAGACATCATCATGGGGCGTAGAATTTCAGTGAGCAAATAGTAAGCTGGTAAAGCCATTTGATGTAACGGTAATCAACAATTCCAGAGATATACAAAATATACACCAAAATCTACAGAAGATGCAGGCCGACAATACTGACCTGATGAGAATGATATATCACCATGTTTCCGGACATGTATCATTTATTTTAATTATTATTATAATGACAATCTTAATTTTTATCTATTTAAAGTATAAATGTAACAACAATACAAAGATCATAGTTAAGTTAGATTTTTCACCACCAATACCTTTAAATGCCCGGCAGAATGTTCAAATGTAATTGAACATAGTTTTATCAGGATAGAATTCATTTCATATTTATTTAGGTTCATAGAGATAAAAATTGTTTTCTTGCCTAAATGTTTATATATTGTCTAGACTAATTACAGTTTAAAGAGGAAATTGGTTTTTTGCCTACATACGAGTATTTGAATTTCATATTCTCTAGATTAATTAATAAGATCTTAGTAAACAACCCTTATTATCTATCGCACGTATTATTGTCGCTAAAAGAAGACAAGGAGAATAGTTGATAAGAAAGAAGCGCATGCGTACTAAATTAGTTTAAGATGTTCATTATGTTCGTGGTTAGTATTTAAGAGCATTTTAAAATGAAAATAAAGTAGTGTCTTACTTAACTATTTGTTAAGTAACAAATAGTTTATAATAACAAAATATAAATAAAATATAACAACATTCATGTCCATATATAATGAAAATATCTGCAAATAAATGGAAGAAAATATAAAAAAATTATAAATAAAGTAATTCGTGTACCTTTATTAATATAACAAAATTTTTACTTCATCAGAAAATTCCAATATATCCTTCTTGAACTGTTTACGATATGAATTTATGTATGGATCTGATGATGCTAGTAACATATGCATGTACCGTCAGTTGCCTCTTTGGTTACTTTTATGTACAAAAAAATTTAAATTTCCCACCCTGAAAGCAAAGTTTTAGTTTAAAAAAAATTTTTTTTTTTTGACGAATGCAAATCTGCATGATGTATCAAAAGGTTTTATTTAAGAATATCTTAAAATTTTTAACAATTTTAGTTATTACATGTACTACAAAATACTGCCCAAAAAAAAACTTTTACATTCCCATCGCTGGAAAAAAAAATATTTTTTTAGTTTTTAATAGACCATTGAGGCTTTTCTCAAGCAACCAAAAAAAAAAAATTGATATTTGGTGTTAATTTTGCGTTGTGAAATAGGTGTAAGCTTCCCAGCTCTGGAACCGTACTTCGAATTTCAATGCCACTCTACTTAAGTTCAATTCCAATCCAACGCTCCAAGAACGAAGTCTCTAGCTCTTCTGGGAGCTTGGGAAACCCGATTTCACGTACAGACGGACATCGCTCAATCGTCATCGGTAATTATAAGGATCCAGAATATATATACTTTATGGGGTCCTATATTGGTATCGAAGAAATAAACACACGGAATGACAAACTTATATATACCCTTTCACTTTTTTGTGAAGCGTATAAAAATGCAATTTCCCACCCCTGGAAGCAAAATTTGAATTAAAAATTTTTTTTTTTTTGCCAATGCAATCTTCATTACGTATAAAGAGATTTTGTTAAAGAAAAACTTAAAATTTTCAACAATTTTAGTTACTACATGTACTACAATATACCGAATAGGCCGAAAAAATCATTTTATTTCCCATCCCTGAAAATTTTTTTTAATTTTTTTAGTTTTAATATTAAGGGTTCCCAAAGCACGAAATAGGTTTAATTTACAAACATTAAAAAAAATAATTGATTTTTGGTATAAATTTTGCGTCGAGAAATAGGTGTAAGCTTCCCAGTTCTGGAACCATACTTCGGATCTTTAGGGTAGGGTATAAAAAGTTATGTATACTTTGTAATTAACAAAAATTCAAGGTGGCGAAAAAATAACCTTCGGATGTTTTTTGGCTGCAATTTAAAAAAAAAATCAATGAGTGTTCGAACTCACGGGCGATGTGTTAACACCTTTTTGTTTATTTATTTTATATTAAACCCACAAAAAACAAAGAGAATGCAAAGCAACAGACAAATGTACATACATACATTGTTATGTTTGTACATAAGCTACATACGTTGCTGTCTTGCTATTTCATTTTTATATATGTACGTATAACCACGTCACTATTCTCTTTGCTATGCATAAGACAAAACCGAAGATCAACATAAAACACTTTTTTAATATTACTCCAAATTAATACTCCGAATTAAAACACTTAAATCTCCGCTCGCCGATATCGGATCGCCTTAATTTTTGGCCTAAACTCTTCGTCGAAACCCGCACTAGCGTTTTAATCCAAAAATTAATAAAATCGGCTATGAATTTACGGAGAAAATCGCGTGGGAAAATTATATGAAAATCGCCCAATAACCACTTTCAATACTGACTGCCAAGCAACGAACAAACAAACGATGATTTACTCTTACATCTTACTCTTGCGTATGTATTGAAACTGATAGTTTACTGCCCTAGAGGCTCGCGTATAAATGTTAACACATCAAAAAATGAAAAACTTTGATTTTTCTTGTGGATTATTTTTATTTGGTCTTTTAATTTTTTTACATCAAGTCGAGAATATGATGTCATGTAAATGGCCGCCGCCACAGTTGATTGTCATTTGAGCCCTTTTTATGGCATTTTCCATCAGATTGGCCAAAACTTCCGGCGATAGGTGCTCACATTCTTGACGGATATTGTCTTTAAGAGCTGCATTAGTCTGAGGCTTATTGACATAAACCTGTTACTTCAAAGAGCCTCACAAAAAGAAGTCTGCAGCGGTCAAATTTGGCGATCTTGCTGGCCAGTGTAAAACGCCAAAACGGGAGATTAAGCGCCCGGGATATGCATCCTTCAGAATATCGGTTGTGGCACGTGCAGTGTGTGCCGTTGCACCGTCCTGTTGGAACCACATGTTTTCTAATCCCAATTCATCAAGTTGCGGCAAAAAGAGCTCGTTGATCATTGCTCTGTAGCGCTCACCATTCACAGTGTAGTGTATTTCATGTTTAATACACTTATATATAATTATTTAATAATTTGATACACCTATATATATTATTTGTAAGTATATACACTACCCTAATATATTACTTTACTTTACCTATTTTTTATAATACAACAATTCAATATTATAATTAAGAACAAATAAAACTACCTGCTAATATTGGAAGAGTCACTGGAAATATACCAAATTTGTATACCGTTAAGTTGGTATACAAGAAACAAACTTTTCGAAAATAAAACATTAACTTACTTATCAGCCTTAAAATCAGCGCTTTCAATCCCATAAGCATTCAACTGCTAAAAACAAAAAAGGCATAATAACTGCCTAAATATTAAATTAAGCCAGTGGCGTTTTTAAGCGCCGCCTCCAATATAAAGTTTGCGTCATCCTTTTTGCGCACAATACATGGCTATCCTGCCCACCGAACAGAAAAATATCCCATTTGAGGAATATCAACCGGTTGGTGCCTCAGAAGAAGCACCAAAATACACAACCGCAGCAGTAGTGTCCGGCCCCAGACCCCTCACAATTGAGGAGTACAAGAGAAGACAGCAGCAAAGGACAGATAAAAAACTAACGTCCATTCCACCTACCGAAAAACCCAAACACAGGAGAGGTGGAAAAATTGTAAAAATACGCCGTAAGTTAGCAGCTGTGAGAGCGTCAGCAAATGCAGATCCTCCAGCATGGGAGATAGCATCTGAGCTTTGGATCCAGATCGAAGCATATGAGGCCTTGCTCAATGCCCGACGAAACAAATAAAATAAAAACCACACACAAAATTTTTTTTCACACAATATGCATACATATATTTAAAATTACTATAAGAAAAAAGAAATAAAACACAAATTTTGTTATTGTAGCAAAGTGCCATTACAAACAAGTGTGAGTGCCTGAAAAGGATGATTTCCGAAAAAAAATTTTTTTTTTACATAATTGTATTGCATTACATTACAATTTACCACATAAATACGTTTCAACTTAAAAGTATTAACGCTATTCCCTAGAAATCTGCAGCTCAGAATCACTTGAGATGATTCCCTTGAATATATATTAATAAAACTTTGTTGATATTTTAATTTGTTGCTAAAAACTGCTAACAAATTTTTTTTATTAAAGTAGTAGTAAAGTTTAGAAAAATATTTTTATTATAATTTTCATAAATCTTTCACTTTCTTTTCATACAAAAAGTTTGAAATTATTTTTTCTAAATATAGGATTTTGTAATTGTGAAATATTAATGAGTATGCAAAACAACCAATTAAACAAATTATAAAAAAATATAAGCTAAATTTTGCAATTAACAACAATTATTCTTATGTTTATTCACAGTTTTTATGGCTAATAAATACGCATATGTATTTTTATTATCTATTAAAATCGATGGAGATTTTATATTAACAAAGAGAACAAAACGCGAATAAGCAAATTAATGTCAGCTGTGAATCATGAATCAAAAATAATAGATTACGCTTTGCGCATGTCCGTTATGTTGTTTACATCAGTCAGCTGTTTATGTGACGTAGAAAGTGTTTTTGGCATTTTATTGTTATAGAAAGAGCGAATGCAGAAACAACACACAACAAACTTTAGAGAAAATTATTAAAAATTAAATAAATTAAAATGAAATGTGAAGTGAAGTGAAAAATTGCAAGAATATAAAAAAAGACAAACGCAAAATAAGTTTCTTTACCTTTCCATCTGATTATAAGCTATCAAAGCAGTGGATAAAGTTTTGTTGCAATGAAAAGGTAAACACAAAGCATGGTCGTGTCTGTATGGAACATTTCAAGGAAGATGATTTTGCAAATAAAATGGAATATAAAAGTGGTAAGTAATGAGTTATTTTATAAACTAATAAACTATTATATTATTTCATACTACTACAGCTGCTCATGGTTTACTTGAGGGTTTAAACTGGGAAGAATGCCATCAACTATTTAAAGTGGTACACATGTTTTTATTCATATATATATAAAACAAAAAAAATATTGAATAATTTTTCAGACAAATGATTGGTTCGATGTGATGAACGTCAAAGTTCCCATATCTGATGCAATGGCGCGTTGCCGCGCATATGGCCTTTCTTTAGAGCTACAAAAAAATATAATCATTCAAATGACGGAAATGGTTAAGGAAATGAGGGTGATTGGGCGAGCAACTTTACTGCCATTCCAAAAAGGTAGTTAATTGCAAGTAGTTTATGCAATAATTAAATTCAATTTTTTGATCAGGAATTATTCAGACAAACAATGCTATTCAAGGACTTTATGATGACTTGGTAGCACGATTTAACTTGAAATATATTCTTACGTATCGCCTCAATCAAGACGTTTTAGAAAATTTTTTCGGAGTGATTCGAGCTAAGGGAGGTTTGCATGACCATCCAGATCAACTGGAGTTTAAATACCGATTAAGGTCGTATATTCTTGGACGAAACGATGGTATAATTTCTAATGATGGAAATGTGGAAAATGATGATACTCCAGACTTAGAAATGTGTGAAAAATCTATTACAGGTAATTTTTTTAAATACACTTTTTCCAAGTCATGCTTTCAAGGTTTCTTTATAGGTAAATTATTTGAAAATTTTAAAATGGATGTTTATATGGAAGAACCAGACGAAGAACTGAATGACATGCATTATGATGGTTTGGAAAACTTTGCGGGTTACATTTGCCATCGCTTAAAGGACGATCTTCCCGAAATTTCCCGAAAAAAAGATGAAAGTGAACCGACATATACATGGATTGACCATTTGTCAGAGGGCGGTCTGACAAAACCAACAGAAGCAACTATGAGCATTATGAGACAACTAAAAAAAATATTCGATAAGCATAATGGAGAAAGCCTGCTCATACGAAAAGATTATTTAAAGTTCCTTATCGAACAGGCCTGCGAAGTTGACTGTAATAAAAAAATAAAAACTCTTTTTTTTAAGTCTCTCATGTAAATAAATAAAAATTTAATAGAAAGCGCGAGATCTCGGAAAAGAAAATTCAATAAAATTATCAATTGATTTAACAACTGCTTAAATATGTCGTACTTAACTTATATACATAATTATTTTTCCTATACGGTAAGTATCTTACTTTATAATACTGCTTTGTACTTTAATAAGCATCCAACCTGTTGCTGGATGATTATTTCTTCTGCCAATATTTAATCCAACGAGTGGCAAAGAGTCGTCCAGGCATTCGTTGAGTACAATATCACACAGGCTGGAACAGCCGTCGACTTGTAATGCATAGCCAGTGTCGCTAAAATGTGAAAAATTACTTGATCCAAGTCTTGCCACTGCCCGCCTGACAAATTTTCATAAGTCTGTGTCACAATATATATGTATGTTTAAACTTAATTAAACAAAATAATATACACGTTAAATGTATTTATTTTCTGTTGTAGTTATTTTAAAATTATTTGATTTTTTTTCATTTTTTCAATATTTCACAACAAATTGCACACATTTCTTTGATGTAAACAAATAATTACGATCCCTTGTGACGTCATGCGCAGTAGAAAAATTTTTTGACAACTTTTCGGCGTCTTCTTTATTAATTACTTCATGGCTGTGAATGACTGACAGCACAACAACCCTGTATTAATAAAACAAAATTGATTTTAGCCACAATATTTCCTATAGAGGGCACCACTACTCTCGTTGAATTGAGCGTTGCCACAAAGTTATAATTTTATGAATTTTTTTATGTCATAACATATTCTATAAGGTTGTTCACGGTAGGCTGGTTATCAGCTTATTTGGTTATAAAATTAAAAATAACCTCTGGGAATAGTGAACGCCCTTTAACGTTGGTTATCTACTTATTTTGTTCAATCAGCTGTTCGATAATTTGGTTCTGACATGAAATAAAATTTACAATTGAAATTGTTTGTAAAATGCCTAAGCAGAGCGTAAAACAACAAATTATAGACTTCCGAGTAAATATATGTATTTCGGAAATTGAATTAATTGAAGGTAAGTAATCGGCAATTTATACGATTCAAATATTAAGAATTTAGCGTTGATAGACATAGCTTTCCCCGACCATTGCCATGATGCCATTGATGAGGAAATTGATGAACTAATGGACGATTTGACAACAATCAGATCTTCTCGACGAGGAGATGAGCTACATGTGCCGAAATCTATTCATTGGCGAGATAATGTACTCTGCTGTTTCGATGATGGACGTTTTTTGCAAATGCTACGTGTTAACAAAAGCCAATTCGCTCGTCTTATAAGTATATTTTCAAACGATATAGTCCTTCAGTGTCCAAGTATGAATTTGCAAATTCCCGTGGATCTGCAACTCGCAATGTTGTTGTACCGTTTAGGCTCATCGGGAGTAAGTGCTGCAGTGCGAAAAATTGCAACAACGTTTGGGGTTGGAGATGATGGTACTCTGAAAAAAATTACCGAAAGAGTGTTTTCTGCAATTTAAAAAAAAATGCCAGATTACATTTATTGGCCTAATCCGGCAGACCGTCGTCAACTTGTTGCTCAGACATTCGATGAGCTACCATATTGTATTGGTTACATAGACGGAAGCGAGATTAAGCTGGCTGAAAAACCCAACAGAAACCATGAGGTATATTTCTCTCGCCAACGAATATACTCTACAAAGCTGCAAGTTGTGTGTGACCATAAACTGCGAATAATGCACGCAGATGTGGGTAGTCCTGGAAGCTACCACGATTCCAAAGTATTTAAGAACTCGTTTATTGGAACTAACACCGCTCGCTTATTTTCTGGAGGAGAATGGATTGCAGGAGATTCCGCATATCAGTTGACAAAACACGTGATAACACCATATCGAAGTAATTCAACTTTAGTGGATACTCAACAACAAACTGAATTCAACAAAAGGCACAGCCAATACCGTGTTAGGGTAGAAAATTGTTTTGGAATCCTTAAGGAAAAATTTGCAGCTTAAAAGAAATGCGTATTAAAATTAAAAATAAAAAAAGTCAAGTATTTTTTAATAAATGGGTACTCGTCTGCTGTGTGCTCCATAATATTTTGTTGGAATTGGAAGACCGCAATTTTTCTCAATATGAAAATGCAGCTGACGAAACGAGCGAAGTTCAATACGATATTGCTGCTATTGTAGCACCTACACCGGAGCTCAAGAGACAAGCACTTTATAATTTTATTTTTCATTAAAGACATTTTAAAATTAATTTTATAATAAAAAATTTTTCTTTATTTATTACTTTTGTATTTCATTTCAATTTCATACATTTTCAATCATGCATTTTGTTGAATTTCATACATTTTCAATCTTCCGTTTTGTTCCAGCTCTAATTTCTTTAATTCCAAATCATCGTTGATCTTCTGCTTTTCCATTTCTAGTTTTTTATTATCAACTTCCTTTGCCCACTCGAACTTTTCGGTTTCTAATTTCAGTTGCTTTTCTCGAAAGTTTGTTCGCTGAGCTTCCATTGTCGATATTTTCTCCAAGCAAGTATTTTGAGCTCTACGCTTGACTTTGTGACCAAATGATACATTTGCCGAAGAGGTTGTTGGTTCATCTCTTAGTTGACTGTCATCTGCGATATCGGTTACATCAAGTAGACAATAGTCCAACCCCTCGCTCGATGTATCCATTACCACAACCTCAATTTCCTTTGTTTTTAAGAAAATGTCTGAGAGCTGCTCATAGTGTGGACATATTTTAAGCACCTTATCTGCACATACACCAAAAGTATATAACTATTAGATTACACAAACTAACACAGAGAAATAACTTACCTTTGACGGTAGTTGCACCATCACCCTCTTCCACTCCAGCGCCTGTAGAACTGCTCCATGCATCAGCCTTTTGCAAAGTGCCTTTAAGGTGGCGAACTTTGCATTTTAAAATACTCCAGGTTGCATTAATTTTTGTTTCTTCTAACAATTTTTTGTAATAAAGCTGGGCGGTTGGTTTCTGCAATTCATTATTCACAAATGGAGTAATTATCATGTATAAATATCTTCGCTACCATGTCAAACTATCTAACGTACTATGGAATTGCTACCAAGTCCATGGAACTGTTTGACATGATAGTTATTAAAAAAAAACTCACCTCGATATTTCTATGCACCTGCATATAGTTTAACACCTTTTTTATTTCTTCCTCTGTCCATTTCTTGAGATGCCATTTGCTAAAAATTTGTTTTTTTTGTGCTGCCAGTATGTTAAATTTGTATTATTTTCCAATACAAATAAACTTATAACTACATAATTTGTAAACAAGGGTAAGGGTCGCGCAAAGTTGGTTATTTTATTTATATGTATTTTGTTGTTGTTGATATAAACATTTAATCACATACGCTGATAACCAGCCTACCGTGAACAACCTTTATATTTTGATTTTATGGATAAAATAGAGGAATATTTTATAGAATTAGAAAAATTAGAAAAGAATTTAAAGAAAAGTAAGGACAGAGTTTACTTTACAGAATATAAAGAAGAAAAATTAACGCGATTGTTAAAAATAAGAACAGAGGTCGATGAAATTTTGAAAAATTTAGAGGATACAAAAAGTAAAACTGTCATAATCACGTTTAACGATTTGTATAAAAAATTATTCAGTTTAATAGAAAATTTATGCATTAAAACATTAAAAACCACGGGCACAAATAATAAATCAGAAGATATGGCACTATTCGATATATCGGTAGTTGGCAAATATATACAAACATTCAAAGGTTCGTACGAATATTTGGAGGACTTCATAGTTCAAACCGAATTGTTACACGACTTAATAAGAACCGAAGATAGGGAACTATACATAAAATATATATACAATTTTAAGCTAACAGCACATGTTCGCAGTGTGTTAGGGCGTGCAAATAGACCTTAGCAGAATTAAAAAAACTATTTATTGAAGCGTACCCAAATCCGAAGACATTGCAACAGGTACTAACAGAGTTAGGAACAACAAGTCAATCATTTACGTCAGTACCTGCCTTACGGCTCAAACTGACGGTGCTCTTAACACTGGGTGAAAAAATAAGTGCTACCAGCACCCCTCTTAGTGCCCAAGAACCACCCGAAGGTGACCTCGGGTCACCCAGGTGGCAATTTCTAGAACATGATTTGGTAAGTCGCATGATCTAACACCTTGCTTAAAGTGCCGATCCTACCCAGATGATCTTATATTTGTTGATTCACAACAACATATAGGTTCTGCTACTATCAGCCGGACCGAAGTCCAACCACAAGGATTGAACATCAATCCTTATCTGACAAACCTTCCACCAAGTTGGTGACCACAGCCACCACGTGTACTCCCGAGGGAGACCTCACCAATATCCAGCCGCAGTAAACTGCGAGGCTTGTACTGGATCCCGTGGTACCAGTTCTGACTACTGGTAAAGCCTCGAAAGTCAAACCAGTGTAGGTTCTATAAACTTTCTATCGACTTCGGTATTTTTTCTACCCAAACCTAGGTGCCTGTTCACCTGCCAATTCTTACTCAAGCTCGTAGGCGGACCTACTTCTTTTAGACTCTTATATGCACATCCGTTCCACTGTTTAGAGATTGGGCAGTAACATATGAGTTTTACGGGGCTACCTGCAAAAGTTATGCTTGAAAAACAGAATAACCCCTCGAAAGCCAACCATTATAGGTTTCAACTTTCTATTGACTTTTCAACTCTTAATTAGATCGAGGCGTCTTTGGACCTCCTTTCTTATTTCAAACTTACGTAGAGGCATGTCACTCCCCTACTACTTTAATTCTTCTTACAGTAGCCAGCATGTTTCCTGAGACCTGTCCCTAACGTCCCATTCGGTAACGCGCAGGTACTTATAAGTTCTATGGGTTACCAACAAAAGTTCTGTTTGAGAAAATTGTGTACCCCCGAGAGCAAAACCAGTCAAGGTTTTGAACTCTCTATTGACTTCGGCCCTCTTACGGTACCAGGCGTCCTTAACCTCCTTTCTTACACAGACTTACATAGGAACAATCCTTTACCAAATTTCAATGCGTCTCTTCGGATGTGTTTCGGAGTGGTGTGGGGCTCCTACTACAGTGATCGTACTAGGACGATGTACTTTTCAGCAAAAGATGCACCTACTACTTTTTATAATCTTATATGCCCTCCCGTTGCACTGCAACTTCAGGGATTGGGCAGAGTACATATTAGTTTTATGGGCTATCAGCAAAAGCAGTGTCTGCAAAAACTGTATAACCCCCGAGAGCAAACCAGTCAAGGTTTCCAACTCTCTATTGACTTCGGCCCTCTTACGGTACCATGCGTCCTTAACCTACTTTCTTACAAGAGACTACATAGGAGTAACCTCAGCCAAATTTCTACTCGACCCATTTTCGGATATGCTTCAGAGCGTCGGAAACTCCTACACACAGGGATCGTACTAGGCGGTGTACTTTCTGGGGAGGCGTACCTACTACTTTTTATATTCTTATATGCCCTCCCGTTGCACTGCAACTTCAGGGATTGGGCAGGTAACATATGAGTTTTATGGGTTATCAGCAAAAGCACCGTCTGTAAAAACTGCATAACCCTTTCCCCGGATCTGTGCTGGAGCGAGGCCTGACATCATAGCCAAGCTCCCCAACGGCACCCCCGGGGGGAGAGTTAGGAACAGTAAAGCATGGAGGCCTGACTGTTTCAGTGTTTAGAGAGTCGATCACTGTGCTCACAGAGCAATTAAGCGATTTTCATATAAAAGCGATTGAGAAACCAACTCAAGAGGCGAAAGACGTCATCTACAAAATGAGTGACAGCATGGCTTTAAATGTTTTTATAAAAGGAATAAATAATGAATTCAAACATATTTTGCTAGCAAGCAGCCCAAAAACCATGAATGAAGCGGTACAGAAGTGCGTGACTTTAGAGCAAAATGTACAGAGCAATGATACAAACATTGAGCATAACTCAAATAGGAATGATCCCCAATTTAGTAGAAATAATACAATATATGGCGACAGCCAATTTAATAACCAGTACAGATATAATAGTAACGTTAACCAACACTATAATAGAAATTTCAATAGAAACAATTACCAAGATAATAGAGGTCGCGTTGATAATTCTTATCATGAAAGAACTTATGAAAGGAATAACCGAAGTAATAATGGCAACTTCAGAAACAATTATAGTAGGGATAATAGCAATAGTAAAAATAGAAACTCAACCACAAGAATGAATAGACAGGGAAACTAAGTAGGCAGGATAACGCACAATGATATCCAGAGCCAAAAATTTTTACATTTTCAACAAATATAAATAATCCAATAACAACCAGCTTTAGAAGTAAACAAGTAAAAACGTTATATTCGACCGGGTCGAATCTTAAATACCCTCCAAATATTTAGTAAGTGAATTTGATATGTTTAACTTGGTGGGACAGAGTTCCTTTATATAATATCGTAAGTCAACGCCCACTAAAGGGGGCGGGGTTAAAAAACAGACAATATCATGTTGTCCACAGACGAACGTATGGACATTGCTGGACCGTCTTAGACTTCATCACAATTCTCTTTGGAGGCTATAAAAACTGTATTTTGGCGGGGTCGCTCTGGCAAGGGCTGTGATGGAAACATTTCACCTTTGTCATTAAACTCTAAAAATAAATGCTTGGTATAATTATATACAAAATTAAAATTTCTTTTTTTTGATAGGGTCATTTAAAGGGCAAAGGGGGAGAGGGGGTAGGGCAGAAACAAATACACATAAAACTGTAAAAATATATGCTTGGGATGATTATACACAAAATAAAAAAAAATTTATATTTATTTTTAATAGGGTCATTTAGCGGGCAAAGGGGTAGGAGGGGGTAGGGCAGCAACAGGCAGTCATAAAACTCTAAAGATAAATGTTTGGGATGATTATATACAAAATTTAAAAAAAATTTCTTTTTGGTAGTCATTTAGGTGGCAAAGGAAGAGGGGGGAAGGGGGTAGGGCAGAAATCGGCAGTCATGAAACTCTAAAGATAAATGCTTGGGATGATTATATACAAAATTTAAATAAACATTTTTTTTTTGGTAGGGTCATTTTGGGGGCAAAGGAAGAGGGGGGCGGGGGGTAGGGCAGAAATCGGCAGTCATAAAACTCTAAAGATAAATGCTTGGGATGATTATATACAAAATTTTAAATAAAAAAATTTTTTTTTGGTAGGGTCATTTAGGGGGCAAAGGAAGAGGTGGGGGGGGGGGGAGGTAGGGGAGAAATCGGCAGTCATAAAACTCTAAAGATAAATGCTTGGAATGATTATATACAAAATTTAAAAAAAAAAAAATTTTTTTTGGTAGGGTCGTTTAGAGGGCGAAGGGGAAGGAGGGGGTAGGGCAGAGTAGTACCAGGTTTCGTCTCAGCTTCGTCATTAAAGCTTAAAAGTGTTATTTTTAAGGAATGTAGGCTTAAGTAAAACAATTTGTTAAATTTTTATGCTATTTTTGCCTATAATAACGCCCACTAAAGTGGGCGGGGTCAAAAAATATTTTTATTTTATTTAATGGCTCCAAGTTTAAGGCGTTGGACCGTATTTGACATAAAAATATATCATTTGCTTAACAAAATAACCAAAAAACTTTAAAAATTATGTTGTTTTTTCTGGGTTGGTTTAGTTCTTCTTAGGGGAACTTTTTACCCTCTTGCCCATCTTCGAACTTAACCTGCTCTAAGTTTTAAAATATATTTATGCTAAATTTCAAGAGTCTAGCTCTTTTCGTTTGGACTGAATCGTGATTTCCACAGACGGACGGACGGACGGACGGACATGCTCAGTTCGTCTTAGATTTCATCACTGATCAAGAATATATATACTTTATGGGGTCTGAGATGGATATTTCGATGCGTTACAAACGGAATGACAAAGTGAATATACCCTCCAAATTCTTTTTTGGAGGGTATAAAAAGGAAACTTAAATTTTTTGATCGACACAGGAGCCGAAGTATCAATATGTAAAAAACACGAAACTGAAAATATAGATACTAGAAATATTTCAACACTAAGTGGTATCACTTCAGACACAATCAAAAGTATCGGTACAGCAAATTTAAATTTACATTTTGATGATGATAATATAACACATGAATTTCATGTTGTACCATCTGATTTTCCTATACCCACTGATGGTATCATTGGAAGAGATATACTAGAGAAATATAAATGCAAAATAGAATTTGAAACCTATACAATAACCTTTAATGTAACAGAAAAAGAATTTATACTACCGATTACACCCAAATGCGTATATAACACAGATATTAGTATACCAGCTCGTTCAGAATCAATCGTCCCAATAAACATATACACAGAAAAAGAAAGCATAGTTTTAAATAAAGAGATAGCTCCGGGAGCTTTTGCTGCTAACAGTATAATACCTGCAGTAGGCAGACAACATATAAAAGTTTTAAACACCACCAACGACGACATTACAATAAGAAATTTAGATTTAGATAAAAGAGATCTAGATGAGTACGAAGTGTATGGCTACAAAACAATTAATAATACGCACACCAGAAATCGTGTTGCAAAAGTTTTGAAAAATCTTAATATTGGATCAATTGACCCAACAGCAAAACAGCCATTAATAGACATTGTAGCTAAATATAGTGAAATTTTTCATATTGAAGGTGAGCAACTCACGGTAAGCAATTTTTATACACAACACATACAAACAGTAGATAACACCTCAGTTTATATCAAACCTTACAGATTGCCAGAGACGCAAATGGAAGAAATTAATGAACAGGTAGACAAGCTATTGGAAGATGGAATCATTGAACACTCAGTAGGTCCTTATAACTCACCATTGTTAGTAGTGCCCAAAAAGTCAGTAGATGACAAACGCAAGTGGCGTCTAGTCGTAGATTTCCGAAAATTAAATCAGAAAATAGTAAACGATAAGTTTCCGTTGAAGAGATTGGAAGACGTGTTAGACAAATTGGGTAGAGCGAAATATTTTTCGACTCTAGATATGAATAGTTCGTTCCATCAAATTAGTTTAGACAAAGATTCAAGACCTTTAACTTCGTTTTCAACAAGAAATGGTCACTTCCAGTTTACGAGGTTGCCATTTGGTCTCAAGATATCGTCCAACAGTTTCCAACGCATGCTGACGATAGCATTAAGCGGCTTAAGCGTAGAAGCATTTCTTTATGTAGACGATATAATCGTATTTGGATGCAGCATAAAGCATCACCACAGCAATTTGACAAAAGTTTTTGAGCGCTTAAAACATTATAATTTAAAATTGAATACAAGCAAGTGTTGTTTTTTGAAAACTGAGGTAGTCTATTTAGGTCACGTGGTAACCAATAAGGGTATACGCACTGACCCGAACAAAAATAGCGTGATTAAAAATTACCCTATACCACAGAATTCTGATGAGGTCAGAAGATTCATTGCATTTTGCAATTATTACAGGCGCTTTGTTAAAGACTTCGCTAATATAACAAGAAATTTAAACCAGTTGCTAAAAAAGGAAAAGCCATTCGTGTGGGATGACAATTGTCAGGAATCATTCGAAACCCCCTATTCTACAATAACCTGATTTTCAAAAACCATTTATCATAACCACATCCAATTTTGCTCTGGGTGCAATCCTCTCGCAAGGAGAAATTGGATCGGACTTACCTATATCCTATGCAAGTAAGACAGTCTCGAAGCATGATGTGAATAAATCTGTCATAAGAAAATAATTGTTAGCCATCCATTGGGCAATCAACTTTTTCCGCAAATACCTCTACGGTACAAAATTCTACGTCGTTACAGACCACAGACCATTGGTGTCACTATTTACACACAAAAATTCATCGTCCAAGATGACTAGAATAATACTCGACTTAAGCGAATATGATTTCGAAATATCGTACAAAAAGGGCAAAATGAATTCAAAATGCTGATGCATTATCAAGAATAAAAATAGATACAGATACATTGAAAACTCTAATCCCCCGTAATACCGAAACTGACCAACATAACATATTGGCGATAACACGCAATATGAAGAAAGTACTTGAAAAACGAACTCACACAAACAATGGAAACCGTAGTGCTAATGATAAGTGTAATGAACATTTCATTTGGGAGTGCACGTCGACATCAGATGTCAAAAACGTAAAAAAGTTAAGATTTAAAGTAAACAATACATATAAAAAACCTCGAATAATAGTTTCTAGTTTAAAGGTAGTAATAAGGTGCGGCGATAATCCACCGAACACACAGTTGTCCTTGGAGAAACTGCTACCAACTATGCTATCACAAAACGTACAGGAACTTGCTTTAGAAGCCAATGACATGATATTTAGAACAATAGATATGGAGCAATTCAAAAACATTTTTAATAATATTAAAAGAAAAAAGAATGAAAGTTTAAAAATCCTAATACGGTCGCCAACGACCGTAACAGACAAAGGAAAGCAAAAAGATTTAATTACGAAGTATCACGATTCAACTATAGGTGGTCACTTAGGTATAAGAAAAACAACAGAGGTATATATGGAAGAACATGAGTAGAATGGTGAAAGCACACGTTTCCAATTGCGAAAAATGTAAAAAAATAAACAAACAAGAAATACAAAAGAAAAATTAACCGTTACGGACACACCAGGAAGTAGCTTTGAAACTATTTCAATAGACACTGTAGGTCCCCTTAGGTACTCAAATCAATTCAGGTACATACTAACAATGCAGGACGAACTAACCAAATATATCGTAGCGTGTCCTCTCGAATCTAAAGACGCGAGAACAGTCGCATAGGCAATAGTCAACAATTTTATCCTATTATATGGACACTTCAAAATACTAAAATCGGACAGAGGTACCGAATTTCTTAATACACTAATGTCTGAAATATGCAATCTGCTAAAAATAAAACAGGTTTTTAGCACACCCTATCACCACGAGACACTTGGCTCTGTAGAGAGGAATCACAGAGTGCTCAACGAGTTTTTATTAAATTATTGTAACAATGATGAATGGGAACATTGGATCCCATACTTTTGCTTTGCGTATAATACGACGCCACACGTAGTTACGACCTATACGCCATATGAACTGATATATGGAAAATTGCCAAATCTGTTAGATAATAATATTATGGATGCAAAACCTGTTTACAACATAGAAAATTATGCAAACGAACTAAAAATGCGTTTAAAATATTCTTTAGTTAAAGCAAAAGAACAGCTTGAGAACTCGAAAAAGAAAAGAGTAGAACAATGTATATACAATAATCCTCTAAATTTGAAAAAAGGCGACTTCATTCTTGTTCGAAACTTTAATCGAAAGAAAAAGAAACCACCATATAACGGTCCCTATAAAGTTGTAGAAACAAAAGTAGTAAACACTGTTCTAGACGTAGAAAATAACTTGAAAGAGTACCATAATAATAATATAAAAAAATATTGAAATAAATAAGTAAATAAATTTTATAATATTAAAATCTGAACACTGTAAATAAAACAAATTTTAGAATTTCTAAAAATTTTAAAATTATTCTTGAGGAGCAGGGTGTAGTGTATTTCATGTTTAATACACTTACTTATAAATATTTAATAATTTGATACACTTATATATATTATTTGTAAGTATATACCCTACCCTAATATATTACTTTACTTTACCTATTTTTTATAATAAACTATTCAATATTATAATTAAGAACAAATAAAACTACCTGCTAATATTGGAAGGGTCACTGGAAATATACCAAATTTGTATACCGTTAATTTAGTACATAAGAAACAAACTTTTCGAAAATAAAACATTAACTTACTTATCAGCCTTAAAATCGGCTCTTTCATTCCCATAAGCAATCAACTGCTAAAAACAAACAAGGCATAACAACTGCCTAAATATTAAATTAAGCCGGTGGCGTTTTTAAGCGCCGGCTCCAATATAAAGTTTGCGTCATCCTTTTTGCGCACAATACAACAGTAACCGTTTGGCCCGCGACATTTTCGAAGAAAAAAGGTCCGATGACTCCTCCAGCGAAAACAGCACACCATACAGTGACTTTAAGCGGGTGTAATGGCTCTTCGTGGGTTACACGCGGATTTTCAGCGCCCCAGAAGCGTAAATTTTGCTTAAGATGGGAATGTGCCTCATCACTCATGATTATTTTTGATGAAAAATCATCTTCCTGTTGGTGGTGATTAAGGATGGCTTGAGTGTTTGTTAGACGCGATTGGCGGTCAGCAGCTAACAGCTGATGCACCGTCTGGACTTTGTACGGAAACATTTTCAAATCTTGTACCAAAATTCGCTGTAAAGACCGTCGACTGATACGCATTTGCGTGGCACGTCCTCTGGTCGATGTCGACGGCACTTCCATGACATCCTCGGCTACAGCAGTAATATTCTCTGCAGAATGGCTACTCCGGGGTCTGCCACGCCTGGCAGCATCTCGTGTTGTGCCATTCTCTTCGAGGCGAACGGCTAAGCGTCGCAGTGTTTCATCATTAGGCGTTGGACGGCCAGGAAATCTGCGACGAAATTCACGTTGTGCCAAAGTCACCGACCAATTATTGGTCAAATAAATAGTCAGCAATATTCCGCGTTCTGGAGCAGTGTAGCGTAACATTGTTTATTAACGTGTATTTCGCATGTGTTTACTACACAAATGTCAAAACAGAACTGACATAAGGGGCCAATCGCAAAATTTATAGCATTTTCAGATACCTTGAAAACCCTAATCCCCCGTGATATCGAAACTGATCAACACAATATATTGGCCATAACACGCAATATGAAGAAAATATTTGAAAACCAACATGACATAAACAATGGAAACCGCATTGCTAATGAAAAGCGTAATGAACTTTTCATTTGGAAATGTACGTCGACATCAGAAGTCAAGAATGTAAAAAAATTGAGATTTGAGGTATATAATAAGTATAAAAAACCTCCCATAATAGTTTCTATTTTAGAGGTAGTAATAAGGTGCGGCGATAATCCACGAGGCACACAGTTGTCCTTGGAGGAACTGTCACCAAGCATGCTATCACAAAATATACAGGAACTTGCATTAGAAGCCAATAATATGATCTTAAAAACAATAGATATAAGGTAATTTAAAAACATTTTCAATAATATTAAAAGAAAAAAGAATGAAATTTTGAAAATCCTAATATACAGGTCGCCAACGACAAACTGATTTCATTACTAAGTATCACGATTCGACTATATGTGGCCACTTAGGTATAAGAAAAACAATCCTGAAATTAAAACAGAGATATATATGGAAGGACATGAATAAAATGGTAAAAGCACACGTCAATAATTGAAAAAAATGTAAAATAAACAAACAAACAAGAAATACAAAAGAAAAAATAACAATTACGGACACACCAAGATGTAGCTTTGAAACTATTTCAATAGACACAGTAGGTCCCCTCAGGTACTCAAACCAATTCATGTACATACTAACAATGCAGGATGAACTAACCAAATATATCGTAGCGTATCCTATCGAATCTAAAGATGCGAGGACAGTCGCAAAGGCAATAGTAAATAATATTATCCTAATATATGGACACTTCAAAGTACTAAAATCGGACAGAGGTACCGAATTTCTTAACACATTAATGTCTGAAATATGCAATCTTCTAAGGATAAAACAGGTTTTTAGCACACCCTATCTCCACGAGACACTTGGCTCTGTAAAGAGGAATCACAGAGTGCTTAACGAGTTTTTATTAATTTTTTGTAACGATGATGAATGGGAACATTGGATCCCATACTTTTGCTTTGGGTATAATACAACGCCACACGTAGATACGACCTATACGCCATATGAACTGGTATATGGAAAATTGCTAAATCTGTCAGATGTTAATATTATGGATTCAAAATCTGTTTACAACATGGAAAATTATGCACACGAACTAAAAATGCACTTAAAATATTGTTTAGTTAAAGCAAAAGAATATGTTGAAAACTCTAAAGAGAAAAGAGTGGAACAATGTATGTACAATAGTCCTCTAAATTTGAAAAAATGCGACTTTGTTCTTGTTCGAAATTTTAATCGAAATAAAAACCAACCTCCATATAACGGTCCCTATAGAGTTGTAGAAACAAAAGGAGTAAACACTGTTCTAGATATAGAAAATAACTTGAAATAATATCACAATAACAATATAAAGAAATATTGAAATTAAACTTTAAGCATTAAATATTGTGAAAAAAAAATAAAATAATAAAAATTTAGAATTTAAAAAAAAAGAATTGTAAATTTTTTCTTGAGGAGTAGGGCGTAATGTATTTCACATAGATATACTTATCGTAATTATATGTAGTCCCCTTATGTTTGCATTACTTTACTTTTTACTTAATTTTTATGATGTTAATATTAAATTCAATAACAACTGAAATTCAATATTAACAAATACAATAACTACATGCTAAATATTGGAAATAAGTCAAAATTGTTAGTTTTAAGAATACAGCTAAGTTGGTATAAATAAGACAACATTTTCTGAAATAAAACATTAGTTTCACTAACAGCCTTATATCATAAGCATAGGCTAACATAGACACGATAACTAGTAGACAGAGGTGCTAAATTTCTCAAATACAGAGATGTGCGTTACTGGGAAGTCAAGAAAGGGACAACAAATTTCTTTGTTTGCTATCTCTTTTATTAGTTCGAAGTAATTTAACATTTCATTTTTGTTTACATAAAAATGAAATTTCTGGGCAGGAATATTGGCGCAAATTGGAAAATTATTCATTTTGCGCCAAATTTATTGCTCAAAGTTGGTAATTTATGGATGAAATATCATCTACAGATTCATCCACTAATTACCAATATAGTGCGATTATAAACAAAAGCACAGAAGAGCAATAAAATGAGTTACAAAATAGTGGTACCAGCAACAAAATGTAAGTAAAAATTGTGCATATTAATTTCTATAAAACTTATAATTCTAATATCTTCCAGGAGCCGTAAGTGCGTAATGGGATGCAAGGTAGGACAGAGGCTACACCTATTCTCGAAAGAACCGACCAGGTGAGTCAATTGTGTATATTTTATAAAAAAATTTTACACTCAAGAATGCATTACAAAATTTGTATCATTCGTTTCATCAGGAGCCGGACTAGTGTTTAAGGTGAATATCCCATTAGAATTGATGTTCACCTTCGTAAAGCAGCAAAGCAACATCCACCAGAAAGACTGGCACCATGAACGCAAAACCCACCAAAAAGATACCAGGAACCAAAACAAAACCACCCAAAGCTTAACGTGCTACAGAAGCGAAACCGAAAAAGATGACCCTTACAAAAAACCATCACCGAAAATGACCCCATGAAGCAAGTGAATAGCTTTCGCTTCAATTTAAACTGTTTTTCGACAATCGAAATTAAAAAAAACCTTCTAAGGGCTACAATATATTTTAAAAGAGCTCAATTTACAAACAACCTGAAACTAAACAATTCATAATATAAAATTTTTTATTATTTGGAGACACAAAATCGGCTATCTCTTTTTGAAATTAATTTTGTAGCCCTGAAAAGGGCTGTTTGTGTTTTCTCTCCGGGTTTTTGTTAAAATTAACATTCATTGGCATTTACTTGGGACTGGTATATATATGTAGTTACGCCTTTAGTATCTTCACTGACAGCATGCTTAGCCAATTCACCAGGCAACAGTAGGCGGACAGCAAATTGAATTTCACGACTGATAATTGTTGAACGCTTGTAGTGAGATAAACGTGATGTTTCGGCAGCAATGCGCTCAAAAATACCATTCATAAAGCTATTCATGACCTTTGATGAGATGCCAGTATACGGATGTACTTGTTTCAAAACTTTGTAAATGTAGATGGCATAACTTTGCTGCTTTACCACTGATCTTAGCTTTGCCAATGATTATTCAGAATTACACATTCACTTCAAATGCATATGACATTATATGTACTTTACCACACAATAACCAAAGCACTTGTATATTTACTCTTAGTAAGTGTAATGCAAATTAATTAACCATGAAATTTAATATTAAAGTCATCTGAATCAGCCACCACGTATAGATTTGCTGGGACGATTGATACACCTTTTAACACATTGCTATTCTCCATTCAAGCATGTCGGTTGAGAAATCATCGCAATTGGCACATCACTGAAGATGACTTCAAAGAACTCTTTTTCATCAGCAAGTTCTTTGTAGGTACCGTAACTCTGAAAGAGTTATACAAATTTTGATGAACATTTTTATAAAAATTGCAATAAAAACAGTGAAATACTTACATTTATATACACGTTTGCTTTTCCAAATTCAGCCCTTTTAGTTCTCCAATATGCAGTTCAATAACTGCGTTTAGATTAACTTAAATTGTACCCCTGATTTGGAGGAATTCATTTTTTGTTTCGATAAGTTCATTAAGCAGTCTATCCGCCCATTAGGATGCACTAAAGACTAATATGTTTGTTCACATATTTCTTATTCCTAATCATCATTGAGATCCTTTGTTGTGCCTGCAACTTCTACAAGTTAGCCACATTTCATATTTCCAACCTGAGTAAGTGGTGGTCATTGCAACGATTTTCTTTGATTTAGGTATTTCATTCAACTTTATAAAAAACAAAAGTAATATCTGTGAGAATTCCAATTCATTGCAAATCTGGGCATGTTTTTATGTTGATTTCTTAACATCATTGACCGCCAGCCACTATTTAGATCTTTGAGAATCGTTGTTTACTGTTTAGAAACAGTTTAATATATTTTTAAAAACACTTAACACTTATTTGTATGAATTATTTCACATTTTTCCCTAAAAGAAAATATTTGTTTTGTTTTCAACCACAATTGTTTACTTAAAATTGTAAAACGTGTGTTCAAACATAGTATGTATAGCCATTTCTTCTAACATACGAAAAACAGCAAAGTGTTTATCTTTTGTACTCGTCTTGACTTCCTAGTAAGAAAATCTGATACGGGTAAAATTGAACTGTCACTTTTGAGTGTTCTGTGCGTATTCTGTGATCGGCAGTTATTATTTCTTAAAAGCATTCATCTGCTTTGGTTGAAAAAAGGCATTAAACTGCCTCAACCACCATATTAAGCCAGTGGCGTTTTTAAGCGCCGGCAATTAAAAATCATTAAATTTTGTGTTAAACAAACTGCTGCTTCCTTGCGCACATTACACAGTTAATGAAACTAATTTTGAATCTAACCGAATCCAAAGGATACGAGAAATTTTGAAAGACAAAATGCCAAATTATATTAAGGCAGATATGATTCCATTATGCGAAAGCTTTGCATATATTTTTGCACTAGACAGTGACAAAATGACCATCAAGAATTTTAACGAGCAAAAGTTAAGACTCAGTGATTCTTCGCCAGTATACATTAAAAATTATCGTCTTCCTTATACACAGAGAGATAAAATAAAAAAAGCAAGTCCAAAATCTATTAAAAAATGATTTGATCGAACCAAGTATATCAAATTATAACAGCCCGTTAATTTTAGTACCGAAGAAAACTAGAGTAGACCCAAAGTCGTACAGAATGTGCTTTGATTTTAGAGCAATTAATACACCGCCACTAATTTTATTACTAGAGTACTAGACACCAGCAACACTGACTTCAGAAGAACAATATAACAAAAATTAGGATTATTCTGGAAAAAAACGACTTTCCATCAAAAGTAATTGATAAACTGATAAAAATTGAAGTAGAAAAAAGGAAAAACAATAGTAACATAATAACGGAAAAACCAACAAAAATTTACAAATCAGTACAATACATACCTGGTTTATCCGAAAGGATAAAGAATTATGATATTTATGATAAAGAAATATACATCCTAGCAATGAAAACGAACAACACAATAAAAAAGTTATTTACAAATATCAAATCAAAACTTAATATAATGGACGAATCAAACTTAGTTTATGAAATAACTTGCAATGGTGACAACACTGATGTATGTAAGAAAATATACATTGGTACGACAAGAACAAAACTAAAGACGAGAATATCTGGACATACATCTGATTTATATAACAATACAAAATCATGGACCCAAAAAACTGCACTTGCGGCCCACTGTGCAACAACTGGACACCAACCAGATTTAAGTAAAGTAAGAATACTTGAAAGCAGCGTTGTCAACTTTGAAATTTTGAAAAGCACTAAAGTCGGACAAAAAACGCGTAATTTTTGAAAATTAGCACTAAATATAAATATTTTTTATTTTAATTGCCTTTTATTTAAAATATGATTTTATTTAATATTTTTCTATTTAACACATTTATTAAAAAAATTTATAAAATAAGAGTATATGATCTCTATAGTATTCTATTATATTTAAGATTAAGGTCTCATTATTTTTATTTAAAATATATTATTTTTCAATATTTCGTCATTCCTTTGTGTGACCTCTTCAGGAAATTAATTATTTTTAAATAATTAATTTCCAATAAAAATAAAGAGACCTTAAGCTTAAAAATAATACAGTACAATAATAATTATAAAGAGAACAAAAAATAAACCAGAAGAATTTTACATCATTTATTACTATTTTTAATAATTCATATATTACACTAAAAAATAACTCAAAATATTGTAAATATCGCCATAGAAAATCCAATAAATTTTGCATTGCTTTTTATTTTCCTGTAAACTTTTAAAGTGATGCACTTTCTCTGCCATATTTTATTTCTTTTAAGGCAACAAAAGTAAAATAACAAAATATATTCATATTATAACGAATGAATTTCAATTTGTATTTGTTAAAGGTCAATATCAAAGTCCGTGAATTCCTCATCACGGTCATCTGCCCATAATACCGTTTTTATTTCATATTCCAACGTTTTATAAACCATTTTTGTATTAATATGAATATTAACCTCATCTGGAATTTCGTACGTTTCGCAACAAGAATTTTCCCTTTTAAGTTCGTTTTTTATTTGTAAAAGCGCATTAACCGAATGCAGCGACATTCGGTTCTAATTTTTCTCTTTAAAAGATTCATTGAGCTAAAAAATCGTTCTACTTCAGCATGGGAATATGGTAAAGATAATAGTTTAATAGCAAAATTTTTTATTGTCTGGTGCCACCGAATGAAAAAAAGCACCAAAAAAAGCACTAAAAACCAAAAAGTACTGAAGCCAAAATTTTTCGCTTAATATATTTTAAAAAGCACTAAAAACAGTGCTAAAAGCACTGAGTTGACAGCGCTGCTTGAAAGAGAGAAGAATAGTACAAAGAGATATATGCAAGAGATGCTACACATAATAAATACAAGAGAATTAATTACAAATCAGCCACTGACAACTGCGCACACATACATACATATATAGATACACAATAAACAAACACAGAACGAAAAAAAACCTGTGATCAGTAGGTGACAAAGTTATACAAGTATAAACAAGTGACAAGAAAATGTAATTATTATTGTTTGTATAGAATAAATAATTAAAATTAAGTAATTCATTGTTTTTGTTTAGAAAATTGTAATTTCCAGGGATGGGAAATTGAAATTTTTTTATACATAAAAGTAACCAATAAGACAACTACCGTCGGATTTTACTAATTAAAAGTATTTTTTAATTCAGGAAGAACAAAATTGGTACTAAAATCTTAAAATATCAAAATTTCGGTTCTAGGATTGGACAAATGAAATATTTTATGGTACATGAAAGTGACCAAAAAGTTTAAAATATTTAATTCCTTTGTCAATTAAAACTGTGTTGCATTGGTAAAAATATAAAAAATCTCTTCCAGAGTTGGAGAATCGATTAATTTTTACTACATAAAAGTGAATTAATCCTATTATATACCTCAGGAAAAATTAAATTGGTATTAAAAAATTCAATTTCAGGGTTGGAATATCGACATATTTTTATTAATAAAAATAACCATATATTATGCTATTATATTATATTATATTATATTATATTATATTATATTATATTATATTATATTATATTATATTATATTATATTATATATTTTTATGATGAATTTTACCTACTTTAAACATCAGGAACAAATAAATTGTTATTAGAAACCAAAAAAGTCTAAGAGACGATTCTATGGTTGGACAATTTGAAAGGCTTTTTCTTTTTGTTTGTAAATTAAATTTAATTTAATATTTTTGAAAAACTTTCAGAAGTATTAGAAATAAAAATTTAAACGTTTTCTTGAATATAAAAGTAACCGATAACATAATTTTGATTTCTTTATTAAACCTGGGGGCAAATTACGGCGTTCGATGACGATCGAAATTTCCATTTAAATTGTATTGAAATTTCGATCTAAATCGAATGCCATAATTTGGCCCCTGTTTTCTGTTTTAGCAAGAAAGAAAGAAGAATTACATATGCGCAGGGTATTTAAGAATCGGCAATGCCGAATATAGCACTTTTACTTGTTTTTCTTCATAGTTTAATAGTGAAATTAGTTCCTCTGACATCCAAGGGCAAATTTGGCGTCACAAGTTTACATTATTAATATAAGTTTTAGAACTTTCTTAAGCAGCACCAGTAAGAGTTCTGACAAGTTGATCACATTGCTCAGACGAGGTGTTAGTACTGGATATATTTAGATCTCTATCCAAGTATAAACTTAATTTGATACAGCCTATAAAAACTTTCTTATCAATAACGTAAGTATTCCTGACGACAAAATTTAGTGTTTATCTCACAGATCATTATATTATGATCACATAATTTGTTCTGAATTGAGTTAACAAAGAAGGTTTCGAAGCAATTTGAAAGGATACAATCAATACAAGAGATTTTAAAGTCTCCAGCAAAAATGCAGAGAGAGTTCTTAACATTATCAAGCAAATTATGTAACAAATCTGCAAACATTTGTAAATTAAATTTTTGAGATCTATATAGCGATGTAATTACCAAGGATTTATTATTTATTCTAATATCACTGTGGAAAAGTGAAAAAAGTGCAAGGTCGTGACCATATGGGTTCGATTGTACTATCAAATTGAAATCCAAGAAATTTTTGCTTTGACAAAAAAGAACATTATATCTTAGCTGGTGCAAAACGTGCACGGTAGTTCCTCCACAGTTGTCACTTCTGCAGGAATGCACAACCATACATCCATCGATCGAGTACACAGCCACACAATTGTTATCGAACCATGTGTCCTGAACCCCTATAATCTCAGGCAGTACTTGTAGATTTATGAGATCTATATTGTTTTTTATCTAAATGACTGCAAACGGCATGTAGATTATTTTTTTACAAATATCACATTCCAGAGCCTCATCATTTTCCAGTATTTCTGTTATACATTGTTGGCATACTCGTATTAGTTTATTATACCCTGCCAAACAGAATTGGGGGGGTATATTCACTTTGGCATTCCGTGTGTAACGCAGCGAAGTATCCATCTGAGACCCCATAAAATGTATATATTCTTGATCATTGATGAAATCTAACACGATCTAGGCATGTCCGTCTATCTGTGGAAATCACGATTCAGTAGAAACGAAAAGGGCCAGACCCTTGAAACTTGGTATAAGTATATCTTCAAGGATAACACAGGTCAAGTTCGTAAATGGGCTGAATCGGCCGAAAGGAAAAAAAAGTTCACATGTACTATGTTTGTACGTACACATATAGTTCCATATATACTGCTAAATTACATGCTGTTGGCTGAAGTAGTAGAACACGAGACTATGAAGCGGAGGGTCCTCAGTTCAACCCCCCGCTGAGTCATGAAGTATTGTGTTGAATTCTTCTGATCAGCATTAGTGCAAGTTGTGTTAGTTGTTGCCTGCATATTTTCAATGACGAAGGCATAGCACTGGTCACTGAATATAATTGGCTGTGACTGACACTATCATGTACTAAAAAGAGTAACAGCACCCTCCTTCGTCGGTCCTGTAGCAAAAATTAGCCGGCGAAGTAAAAAGGTTGAAATAGCTACAAAAAATTCTCTATCTTCTCATCTTTCTACATGTGTCCCTCCAATACTATCCCCTCCTTTATAGTTCCGGCGCAATGCCCTGCATATATAGGAGTCATCATCCCCTGAGTGCTGGTCCAAGATGAAAAAAAAATATATGTGTCATTTTTAGGATAGATCACATTCTCGCAATCTATCTCCCGATAATTCTTTAAAAATATTACTTTCGAATAAACTGATGCACCTTTTATAAATTATGCGAGGTTTCACCTGGCCTTACAAGGAGTGATGCAATTATGCGCGAAGCAATATCACTAAGGAAGAGAGTTGCAATTAGTTTATATGCATTCGACTCTTTTGCAGAGAACCGAACAATTGCTAACATGATCGGCGCGCCGCACAGTGCTTTGATCCCATATACCGATGGAGTTGCTCCAGAGCTTTGAAATTTGGTATACTACTATGAAATACTTAAGTTAAGAAAAATTAAATTAAAAGAAACAAGTAAAATCGTTATATTCGACCGGGTCGAACATAACGATTCCAAATGTTTCGTAAGTAAATTTCAAATACTTAACTTGGTGGGTCAGAGTTCCTTTAAGACATCTCTGTACCCAATTTTAAACGGGAAGGGCCGTGGGAGAGACGTTTCACCTCTGCAAGATCAGAGAACATCTCAGCTTCTTATAGGCTTAAGAAAAAAAAATTGTACAATATTTATACTATTTTTGCATATAATATCGTAAGTCAAAATATCGTAAGCCCAAATATACTATATCATGTTTTCCACAGACAAACGTATGCGCATTGCTAGATCGTTTCAGATTTCATCACTGATCAAGAATATATATACTTTATGGGGTCCAATTCTCTTTGGAGGGTATTAAAACTGTATTTCGGTGGGGTCGCTCTGGCAAGGGCTGTGGGGGAGACATTTCACCTTTGTCATTAAACTCTAAAAATAAATGTTTGGGATAACTAAATACAAAATGTAAAATAAATGTTTTTTGATAGGGTCATTTAGGGCCAAAGGGAGAAGAGGGGGTAGGGCAGAGTAGAAGCAGGTTACGTCTCAGCTTCGCCATTAAAGCTTAAAAATGTTATTTTTAAGGAATGTAGGCGTAAGTAAAACAATTTGTTCAATATTTACACTGTTTTTGCATATAATAAGGCCTACTAAAGGGGCGGGGTCTAAAAATAATTTTTTTTATTTTATGCCTCCAAGTTTAACGCGTTTGACCTATAAAATATAAAAATCAGGCAAAGGACACATCTACCACCCATATGTGATAAAAACGAAATTTTGAATAACTACACATAGAAAAAAGTAACAATCTGTAGATCTTTCACATGTCGTGCTACAAACTTGTGGGAGAATTTCTATATTGATTAACGCAACGACTCTGGCTCCTCTCATATATCCTTTTTCGTAAAAAAGCTATAACTCTTACCAAAAGTTATCCGATTTTTATTATATTTGGTATGTTATTTATTATATATAAAACAAATGTTTGTGCCAAATTAAATTAAAATATATTTATAAAGAAAATAAGAAGATTTTGACAACATCGTGAAAGTACAAAATTACAAAAAAGGGGATTTTGTAGTAATAAGAAATTTTGACAGTTCAGTTGGTGTGAGCAGGAAGCTTCTTCCGAAATATAAGGCACCATATATTGTGCATAAGGTGCTACCAAATGATCGATATGTTATAAGGGATATTGAAAACTGTCCAATAACCCAAATTCCGTATGATGGAATTATTGAAGCATGCAACATCAAGCTGTGGAAAAAAATTGTGATCAAATTGAGAAGGACAATTCTACTTAAATTAAAATAAATCATGGTCCTGAAAACGTTCTTAAAATTAGATACGGCAGTTTTCTTCTGGATATGATATTTGAAGCTATATATAACAGCAATATTGAAAAATGTCTGGAAAAATATTTCTATTAGTGGAGATAATTTTCTAAAATCACGCCATTTCAAACCGACGTGATTTACAGAAGAGAGCTGATAACACTGGTTTACAGCCAAAAAATACCAAGAACACCACATGCCTACCATGACCTCCTGAACACGAAAAACGCTGTAATTTCATTTGTTCTAAGTACCGTACTTTTGTGTCTTTCGGTGTATGGTCCCACTCAAACCTTTGTGGAGCCCAAGTTCGTGGTGAAAATATCCAAATGACTTAATAAGAAGTGTAATTTAGGTGTCATATTTGAACCTAAAAGTTAAAAAGAATAAATTTTCAAATGATAACGGCCTTTTCGATATACATGCTTTCACTCAACGCTTACCAATGGCATTGCATTTTTGCAGTAATGTATCGATATTTTCAGCGTAATCAGGATATTTTCCCCACGAACTAGGGCTCCGAAAGTGATGAACAAGGTGAAATATTTCACCAGGAAATGGTAGAAATCGAGAGATGGATGGTGGGATGAACAAATCATGGCGGACTAATGTTGGTTCCTCATTCGCGAAGATCCATCCGAAAAAAAAACGCAAAAGTTCAAGTTGCTCGTTATTTTATCTTAATTTTTTTTTGATTTTACGTCGAATATAGTGTGTGAGCAATGAAAATGAAAATATTGTCGTTCAACAAAATCCTTAATAAAAACTTTATTTTTCATCCGTTTTTTTTTCAAATTACGCTTAAAATGTTGGTAATTAAATAAACTATTTGGTAAACTATTAGAACATTCCACGTCTTTACTATAACTGTTGGAAAATCCGATTTTGACAGAGCGTTTTCTAATGAAGTTAGTTGCAAAAGAAAACAATTGTAACCAGAGAAAAAAAGCAAAAATTTACAAATGTATGCACTTCGTATTAGAAAATGGAGATAAGAAAATATTTACAATATGAATATGTACATACATATGTATGTATGCACGTTTGTAATTTGTTTTTATTGTTTTTTGACATAACGTTGCCGCTTTTGTTTAGGTATGGCATTTCAGCGTTAAAGCTCAGCGGAAAAAAAACGTTCCGCTTTCCGCTCGTATTTAGGTATGGTTGTTATCTTTTTCGCTCACCTACACAACATTAGATTTATATTGTTCACCTCTGTTGTAAATCAAATGTCTGTAATTCTGTGCTACACTATCAGTATCAGCTCTAAAACTAATTCTTTTATCTAACGGTACATTTATTATCTGTAACATTTCAAACATATAGCGATGTCCATACCTATTCTCAGAACTTAAAATGGATATACATATTTTCAAAATCTGGATAGTGATTTGAATCACTGTAAAGAGAGTGCTGTTTTTCGTATTGAAGTATAATTTCTATATTTTAGGTTTGACCTATGCCCAGTTAATGTAGTCCTTAGTTTATTTTTTGTTGTACCTATATAATCTTTATTACAAATTTCATTATCTTTTCCCTTATATGGAATTTTATAAATAACATAAGACTTTTCTAATTTATCTACTTTATCTTTAGTATTACTAAATAGTTTTCCTAGTGTATTAAATGATTTGTGTGCCATTCTATATCTGTTGTTTTTAAAAATGTCTGATTTTTCTATTCTTTCTGAAACTATTGTAATATATGTCATAGATTTAAAAATCTTTGGTTATATATGTTATTGTTTGTGTTATTTCTAATACTACAGGAAAATCATTATTAACTAAAATTTCTTTAATAACATTTCTATTCTTATTATGAAATATTGCATCACTTACACCTAGTATTGAATGTATTAAATTCTTTACTGTATTAATGACCACTCTCATTCGATGTTTAGAATAATAATTATAATTCTACTTGTTGATGTTGGTTTCTGATACCAATCTATAAATAAACTATTGTTACTAGCTATGATCAATGTGTCTAAGTAAGGAAGGTTATTGCCTTTTTCTATTTCGACAATAAATTTAATGTCTGAATGGAATGAGTTAAGCGATCCTAGCATATTATTCAGATTCTAAAATTATACAAAATATATCATCAGCATATTTAGTTATAATTTTAGGCTGAACAGATAATCGCCATTTACACTATTTCAATAATTCTTCCGTAACATATGCTGGTGATCCCATAGGAAGACCTTTAATTTGTATATACATATTATTATGATATTTAAAATATCTATTATCTATTATGCAAAACTTATATATTAGTAAATCCTTCAATAATAAAAAAATTTTCTTCTATAATAGATACTAATTGCCAATTCATTCTCTACCTTTTTCCTAAATTCTAAAGAGTTCTTAATATTATGTGGGTGCTGTTAGCTGAAGTAGTAGAACACGAGACTATTAAGCGGAGGGTCCTTAGTTCGAGCCCGCACTGAGTCAAGAAGTATTGTATTGAATTCTTCTGATCAGCATTAGTGATGAAGGCATAGTCACTGGTCACTGAACATAATTGGCAGCGACCGACACTATCATGTACTAAAAAGCAGAGTAACAGCACCCACCTTCGTCGGCCCTGTACCAAAATTAGCCGGCGAAGTAAAAGGTTGAAATAGCTACAAAAACAATTGTCTATCTTCTCATCTTTCCTAATCTGTCCCCTCAATACTATCCCATCGTTTTCAGTTCCGGCGCAATGCGTTGCATATATAGGGGTCATACAGGGGTCAGCAGTAGCCTACACGATCGGTTCAATTTTTAAGCACATTATCGATTATGTGCAGCTGTATTTCACCAATGGCTTCACGAATATTATCCTTTAACCCTTTGACGACGAATGGGACATATATGTCCCATTTGGTTTTTTCGCCATTACAGCCGTATTTTCTAATGAATTATTATCTTATTAGTGTTGTTCGATAAAAGACAAATGCATTCATTGGTATTCGCGTTAACATTAAGCTTTTGTTGTTTCAGTTGGGCTTAGGGGATTCTAAAAGTCAGAAATTTAAATTTTTTTTTTTTGCAGTTTTAGTTTCCTAATATCCCGGGTTCTAATTGATACTGTTGGATAAACTTATAGTACTAGATGAACCAATGCCTTATGTAAATTTATTGACCAACGCACTTTGAATCGGTGTTATACTTTTCTCGGTGGAACTGAAAATATGATGGAACATATTTTTCAATTTTTAAATTTTGACATCACTTTAGTCTCTAAATGTAGCATTTCCGAGTAAGAATCCTAAATGAAATTTTAAAAATTTCCAGCGGAAAATTCTTCGTCGTCAAAGGGTTAAAGCGTCAATTGTCTCTGGCTTGTCGGCGTAACACTTATCTTAGACGGCACCCCACAAATAAAAGCCCAACGGTGTCAAATCTCAGCTCCGAAGTGGCCAAACGAAATCAGCTCTGCGGCTGATAATGCGATCTTCAAAAACAGGGCGCAAAACATCGAGTGTAGCTTCGGCTGTGTGTCACGTAGCGCCATCCTGTTGAAACCAAATGTTGCCAATATCCTCCACTTCAATTTTTG